>CAAE01014653.1:312529-365200 GCA_000180735.1 Tetraodon nigroviridis | reverse complement strand
CTTTAGGCCTGGTCCCGTTTGGGGTTTTCCTTCTTTTAAAGGCACTTTTGTTTAGACGTTGATCTAAAGAGCCTGCAGAAAATCTGGACTCTACTTTTTATAAATAAAGGTAAATTGAATTTCATGTAATCTTTTAAACTAAAATCCTGTTTGTACCACGTCATTATTGTGTTTGGAAAATACCCCCAAAAACAAAAAACCAATGAACGGATTATTTTGTTTGCAAACGTCCCATTTAGAGGCGGATGAACACGTGTGTTCGGGGTAGTTAAAGGGCCACGTCCTGACTCAAGGTTTGCCCTCGTTCTTGACAGACGCCTCCTGCAGCCCCTCCCTGCCAGGCTGAGCCGCCCCAGCTGGCTTTTATGGAGGGGATCGTCTCCGGCGGCGGCTCTTTCTCTCTCCGTAGGCGGGCCGACCGCAGACTTCCTGGAACCGGTGTGGAGGTGGCGGCGGGTCCCCGAGGACGGAGCAGCACGCAGGCCCAGACGGCCGACACACACCAGCCCAGCGTGAGCGTGCAGCATGTGTACAGGGCCTGTCTCCAGGTGGAAGGAGAGGGGGGTGTAAAGTGACCTTTGACCTCCTGTGTCTGCTGAATAAATGTTTCTGTTCACAGGTGATCCTGGGACCATAACAGCCCCGGACAGTCCAAGCAGCCACGAACAGATGGAGTGAAGAGAGGAAAAAATAAACATCCAGGAACCCAGGTATGGATTACCTGGGTTATTAATATACTTAGCATTATTGTTATTATTTAGGTGATTAAATAGGGTTGTCTGGCGGTGGTCCGCCTGGGACAGAGACGCGCTGCGCCCCCTGCCGGCCACCAGGGGTACAACAACAACAACGACCAGCCATGAATCCTCCGTCTGTATTGAAATTCTTACATGTTGCAGTTGGAATATACAGTACATGTTTATATCTGCATACAGTCAAACTGTAAATGAGCTTTAGGATAAAACCAGAGATCAGCATGTACAAAAGCCTATTTATAATTCAAGTACCACTGACCCGGCGCTTTCTGGTGAGTTCAAAAGTGTCTGTACAAAATGTACATCCATCCCACATTTCAGAGGTTTTTCTGCTTCCGATTTGTAGCTGTGACACTTTCTGTTTACGTCAAAGAGAACTGACGAGTTTACACTTTTTAAAGCCCTCTGAAGCCAGAGGACGACGCGTGGCGGACACGTTAGAGTCGAACGGCACCGGAGATCAGACCCGTACACGATACACAACCTTCAGACGCCGACGCGTTGCAGACTGTTGGATGTACAGCCCTGGATGGTTTGGGGATCAGGCTGCATCCAATTAAAGAAGTCAACAGAAAGACAAGAAAATCCCGTGTTTGTGAAGTCACTGCAGTTTTGTTGCTCTGGAAACCCAAACCTCTGCCTTCCTGCTGCTTAGCAACAGTTGCCATGGGAAAAGACAGGCGTCGCCAACTGATGCAGGAGTTAAAGTTGAGGATTATTCTGCATTTTCTGCAATTTAAAGATATTTACATTGATTTCACAGCATCTGCAGGTTCGTGACGAGTCGACCGGGACTCGAACAACGGCTGTACGGCGTAAATCAGCAACACCCGCAAACACCAACGGCAGAAGAAGTCAACCATTGTGCAAAACCAGTAAAAGCGGAGTAAAAACGATGGGCGGCCGCCTAACGGAAGCGTTCCTACAGGAGGTCCTGCTGAGACCGAGACCCATCTGAATAAAAAGGAAGAATTAAAAAAAGAAAAGGAGAACGACAGAAGCCTGTTCCAGACGCCTGGAGGTGTAAAAAAAGGAACTCTAAATCTATGGTTCGGGTAAACAGCGCCCCCTCAGCCCGGAAGGAGCTCTACATTCAGATCTGCGCGTACCATTACTGTGTGGGAGTCCTGCTGGGGGGCACTAAAACGGGAGCGTTCCTCCCCGCAGAGGTTCTCCTTCGTTCAGTGTGAGTACGAGGCGTCCGATCTCATGCGTGCAGCCAACCTGCGCTCCTGGTACGCAGCGACTACTCCCGCCCCTGTGGTTGCCCTGGGGTCCTTCAGAGTGCTCATGAGAATAGCTCGAGGTGAGAGAACGGCTTGGTCTGCTCTTAGGGCCGCAGAGGAGAACCCTAACCGCGCGTGTGTCGTCCTAGATGCGTCTTTCACATCCTTCTTTCCCGAAGACCAGCTCCCGCTGTCCTTGCCTCTGCGGAAAGCTGCATACGTGGAAGTCGCCATCGCTCAGCCGTCTCCAGACCCGGGGCTGTGCCTGCGCGTGCGGGATTGCTTCGCCTACCCTGCCTCCAGACACTCTGTGTGGACGCTGCTGTACGACGGGTGAGCCTCTGCAGCAGGCGACGCCGGCCAGGTTGCACGTCTGACTTGTCTCCTCCCTCTGCAGATGTCCCAACCCTCTGGACAACATGAGAAGCTCCGTCCCTGTGGACAACCAGGGCAGGACGGCGTCCCACTCCCAGGTCCGGAGGTTTGACGTGAAGACCTTTGCGTTTGTGGACCCGCACACCGGCCACCCCAGCATGGAGGAGGTAGGACAACCCACATCCAGGCGCGTCCAGGCAGAAACGCTCTCGTCTGCCGTCGTGACCGCGTCTCTTTCAGATCTACTTCTACTGCTGGGTGGAAATTTGCACCAGTGATGCTGCCTGTGCGCAGCAATGCACCATCATCTGTGAGTGTACGGCACTAAGACGACTGTTTCAGGACACGGACAGAGTTAAACACAAGTGGCTTTCCTCTCCGTTGGATGCTTTCCTCTGCACAGCATCCAACGGAGACAGGCAGAAACGGGAGGCGTCTAAGGGGTCGAACTCAGTAGAGCTGGTGTCTGTTGGTCCACTGCTGCTGGGACATGACCCTCAACTGGAGGACACTGCCTGCGTGACACTAAATGCAAGTAAGTCTCAACAAGGCATTAGAATCCAGACTGGCTTTTCCTGTTTTAGCCATCAGCAAGCGTTTCTGTTTCAGTGTTTCGGGTGGTGGTGGCCATGCTTTCTGCCATCGGGGCCATCGGCCTTTCCATCCTGGTGCTCACAGCCTGGTCAAACATCAGGAAGAAGCCATGACAGAGTTCCTGACTGATCACCCACAATTCCAATAAATGGATCAACTTGTTCTGTGTATTCACCCTGTCTGTTTTTCTCTGATTTGCCGACCAATTCAGTCACTCTGATGGTAATTCGGTGAGAGAAAAACCTGTTTAACGGATTCTAGATACTAGAGACTTTACAAAACCAGTACGTTTTTAATGGGACTGCTTCTGTTGATATGACGATACAAACCAAATAGTTTTATTAAAAACACTGGTCCAGAGTTAAGATAACTTATACCAATACAAGAGAAGTAGCCAGATTCAGTAAGGTTTGAACTTTCTCTGCGCCCTAAGCAGAGCTATTCTTTGTTTGTCTTCCTCAAACTTTTTCCTTAGTTCTGCAATATCTGGAAAAGAGAAAACACAAGGACGCTTTTAGTGCCCATCAGATTTCCCAGATATTAGAATCAAGTTTTCAAATGCAGGTAGGGACAAGTAAACAACAGAGTAAATTTGCTTACGTTCTTTCTGCGTGTTTTTGTGCTGCCAGCTGTAAAAGTTGAGGAGCTCCTTTCTCTTTTTCTTCTCCATCTCTTTGTGCAGCGTCCTCCTGTTGACGGCCTCGCTGTGGGGTCGCGCTTTGACCTTCGATCCCCTGGTGACCTTAACCCAGCCCTCCTCGTCTTCCTGTTGATGCTCAGCTTCTTTCCTCTGTCGCTCCGATTCCTGGAAAAGATGATTAAAGCTGTTTGGGATACACAGATGATGATTGCGTGTCGCTGAAAACTGCCCGCGGCGGTCTCACCTCCTCTTTCCTTTTGTCATATTCTCGCATAAATGTATCAACTTTTTCCTGCAGAGTTTCTGGTTGGATAAAAGACTCTGTGTACTTCTGAATCCATTCTAGAACACGACAACAAAGGGCATTCAAGTTACAAATGGAACCTTACAACTGTGGGTCCAGGTTTACGCGACTTTCCATGCGACATGAGTGGAAAGTGACTCACTGTCCACTCCTGTGCTGACCGGATGCTGCTCTGTACACACTACCAACGGAGAACTGTGTGGGTGTGATTTAGCTGCTGATATACTGGAGGACTTCTGGAACACAACGTAGCCCACTTTGAAACCCTGAAAGTACAGGGGGTGAAAAAGGTAACCAATACTAGAATGGTGCAAGACTGACAACACACAATTTCACTGTGTTTAGTGTTAAACCTTATTCTGCATGCAGCCAGAGATGGAATAATAGCTTCATACTAAATTATTTAGATAATAATATGGCAAGTATGGAAAGTATAGAGAACACTGAAGGATCACTGAGTTAGCAGGAAAGGCCTACCTGTTTCTGGACTGGTTTAAAGAACTTAGACAATTTGGGTCCAGACTCCTGTGAAGAACTCGGGTGATCCATCAGCTCCACGGACAGAACGGGGCCAAACTGTAGGAACAATTCTTTGACAATCCCCTGAAATACAGGGGAGAGGAATTTTACTTCCATTTAATCGTTTAACAATCGATTTCATAGTTTTTGTTGAGTTGAAAATGAAATACATCAAACGTAAACAGTAAGTTTCCTAGCAAAATAAAGGGTACCTCGGAACAATATGGAGGAATGTTAAGCACAAATAAAGTTCTGTCCATTGGTCTGTGAGAACTCTTCTCAGCTCGAACTTTGTGCTCTTTAACATAGATATTGTGTTGGGCGGCGCTGTCGGAACTGAACTGTAGGGTTAACACTGCAACAAAAGTAAAGCAAGCAGAAGTCAGGAATTTACCGAGCGATCTGTCCACGAAATCTGGACAACGAGAACAGACGAAAGGAACAAAAAGGCGGAGCACACTCTATTTGAGTAGATAAACACGATAAATATCCCATTATAGAACAGCAGTATAAACTATCAATCAAACAACACCTGTAAATCCGCCAGGAATAGAAGAAGCCTGGTTGCGGGCATGTTTCTTCTTGGACGGCGCCATCTTTGTATGACCTTTCACCCCGGAAGTATAACTACTGAACGGACTTCGAGGTTTTCCATTCAAAACCGTATTTTTGTGCATTGCTCGACAGATGCTTACACAAAAGTAACAAAACGGGAAGTTAGTTGTTATTTTAGTCTTCTATTTTATGAGCATATTTTCACGTGTGATTTGAAGACTACAACACCAACAGATGATAAAAATCAAGCATAATTGGTCAATTAAATTCTATTATTTCATTACAAAACTGCAAAAGATAAGTCAGAGTAGATTTGGTAAGTAGAAATAGTCTACATTTCAACCCTAAAACTCTTGATGCAAACCTGTACTTGTAAAATACAAAAACAACATTCTAGGACAAAAAGCTAAAGGTTCTATAATGCCATACCCTTTATTATGCATGAATCTATAGAAAATAGTGTAATGGAAAAAAAAAAACTAGCATCAGACAACAATTACAAAGCTATATTTATTGGTGACAATTGTGTGAGGTCTGCATTTCAAGCAGTCTCTTTGTGACCGACATAAGAATAAAGCAACAGAAAGCAATATACTGTCCATGGAAATACAGGTTTATGGACGAAGATTAGAGCCACTGTATGAACAAAAAAATTATTTTTACAGCATCTCTAATCCTCTTCCATACAGGTTATATGCACAGTAAAAAGGATTGAGTCGTTTAAAAAAATGAACCACTTTCACTACCTTTTACAAGACCTGTTACTAATAACTGCACAAGAATGTCTTCTGATTACAAAAAACAAAACAGAACAAAAAACAGTTTCTGCTGATCAGTGTTTTCGCCGATTATTCCTGCTCAGTGAAGCCTCTCCTCAGTCTGCTGCGTCTGCCAGAACTTGAATAGAAGGGGCCAGTTCCCAGGTTCATCGTTCTTCCACTTTTATGTTCTAAATCTTGAAAGAGACTGCTGAAACCAGCGCAGGGGTCATGCAGTGCCGGAATTCATTACATCCTGCACGTCCCTTTCAATAATCCCGACTATGTAGAGTTGTAAGGTATGTAAAATAACGGCTGGATCGTTTTTTTAAAATGGGGAGGCTGATCTGAACCGAGGCTTTAAACAAACGAAACAAAAAACAGCAACTAATTAAAAAAAGAAAGAATCCCTACATATCCAGATTTATGGCATTCCCAAACAAATTGAAGTACAACATCAAATGGCATTACTCTTTTTTCCAATTGGGAATCAGGAGCACAGGGCGAAAATGTGAATACCATAAAACCGAAACCACATTTTGACGTGATTAGAGTCAAATTTATACGCTGACGCAGGCCGCCTGCTCACATCCAAACAGGTTATATACGAACCCTGGCAATCCGGTTACATGTCGTGAGCTATATTTTGATGCGGAAGGCGGTGGCTTGTGAGCTGGGGGGCTCGGTAGTAGAAGTGGGCTGTGCGGTGGACTTGAAGAGAGCTTTGAGGATGGTCTGGGGGTCCACTTCGGGAGTGGGCTGAGAGGAGGCTCGCTGGCTGGCTGGGCGGGATGAGGAGGGCAAACCGTCTTTTTTTGTGCCATTGCTGGTGCCTGGGGTGTCGCTGAGCCGCCTGTAGAAGATCAAGGAGCAAAAAAGACCCACGATTCATTCATTTATTAGAATACAGTGAAGCCCTGCCTGAGTACCAGTCAAAACAATATGAAAAGAAGTCAAATGCTCCTGGGTTACTCACAATAAAATGGGCTGATCAGAAGTGATGACACTGCCCTGTATATGAAGGTTACATTTCATGGGCTGGCCTGAAAGTAGAAGAAGTCATTAACACACAAACTCCCAATTAACTCCACTAGCCAGAATGCTGCTCAAATACACGTCCTCGCCAACGGAAACTCACCGTCCAGGCAGCGGTTGTTGTACTTTCTGTACGCGCTCACAGCGTCCTCTTTACGGACAAACACCACCTCTGCCACGCCCACCCTGACCAGACGGGCTCGCTTCAAAGCGCCGCACACACAGAACAGCTCCTGCAGATAAAGTAAGTGTGGGTGTGAATCAGCGTGGCTGCCATCTGCATATTTTCATCCACCTTCAAACTAAATTATTTGCAAATGGCTGAATTTACTCACAACTATGTCCTCTTCGGTAACCCGGGGATGCAGGTTGTTCACTGTTATTTTGGTCCCCTCCAAAGGACTAAAAGTAGGCTGGAAAGTAAAGGAACTAGTGTCAGGAACTAGAAACTATATGCACATTTTTAATCCTGACCCATCATGGAACTGGAGCTTTTAAGCCAATTAAAGTCTAGATATACATATATGAAACAATGGAACTAGCTTGTAAATTATGTGTGTGACATTAATTCCTCTACATAGTTTCACATTCCTAAAGACAGTATTTGTATTTATCTGCCTTCTTCCTGCACTTTTGTACTTTCTCCAACGTTTCTGCTGCTGGTACAGTGCAATTTCCCCGCTGTGTGACAAATAAAGCTCTATTCTATTCTATTCTATTCTATTCTATTTGAACCAGGCTTGATGGGTTCCAACTCTGACAAAAAAAAAAGACACTGTGTGGCATCAGAGGAAGAAGGGCGTCAACGTTCCTACCTGAGGAGCAGTGGGGGCTTTTCTACTGGCTTCTGCAGTGGTCTGCTTCAAAGTCCTAGAGACTGGTTGCAAAGGTGCAGCTGAGGACCTGGTTGCAGCCATGCTAGTATTTGGTCTTGTGGGGGCCACAGGGACGGGAGGACGTGGGGCGGTGTACGCGTCGTTTTTAACCACCTTGGTGATTGGAGTTGACATCGAGAATGTGGAGCCTGTGGAACCAGCCTGTGGGAAACGGAGGAAACGACGTCAACTCATGAAACCTGTTCAACAATCAATACAAAGGTCCTTTAACTGCAGATTTCTGTATAAAGCACAGCATGAATCCATTGTCTGCAGTTTCATTGCAGATGTTTTTTATATAAATAAATATAGTGACTTTATAAGGAAAAGAGATTTGATCATCTCTGTCTGCATCAAGATAATCAGGCATTTATTGCATCCTGTATTAAAACCTTCTGCCACGAGCAACTCTTACCCGCGACTGTAGCAAACTTCTGGCTGAGGCGACCTTAAGCTGATTACTGGAGATGCCATCACGCTCATCTGACAGAGGCTGAAAGAAATAAAACACTTCTGATACCAAGTTCTATTTTTTTTTTTACCCATTACATTACAATTCAAATGGTACCTGTGTAGCTGCACGTATCCCACCCGTCATCCCTAGCGGACGCTGCTGTAAACAGTTCCGTAAGAACGTCAACTTGGTTTTACAATAGATATTTATTCCTGTATGTAAACCTCGGTATAAACCATTACCTGGATAGTCTTGGTTATCTTGAGGGGCGGTGCAGACGCCTGTGCCTGTATTCCGCCGATGCTCCTCTTGAGGCTCAGCCTATCGCGAGCGTCTAGCATTCTCTTATTTCCCAGCTGCGCTATGCCAGCACCTCTTGTACTAAGTCCTTGTGCATTAGGGGTAAACTTTCTTGTGTTTACACTGGAAAGATTACTGTTGTTGTGAATCTGTATCTGCGGCACAAGGTTCTGGCCCTGTTGGTGCCCAACAGCTGACAGTGTGGGGGTACTCTGCCCTTGTTTGCGGGAGTTGATCATCTGTCGAGCATCCTGCACTCCTCCCACGGCTCCTCTACCACGGATTTTGAAGCGAGCATCCTTTTGACCTAGCTTCTCTCTGGCATCTTTGACCTGAAAGCCTAATTGGAGACAAAGACCAACATTTTAGTATCGGTCCTAACATAATATATACTTTGTTCAGGGTTTTATTCATCGTGCTGTATGTACAAAAGCAATCAGTTGACAAATTACCTGCTCCCCCTCCAAGTCTCTGTCTAACGTCATTAACCCCGATCTTCTGTCGAGCATCAAAACTCTTAGCCATTCCTCCTGCCCCTCGTCCAAACGCAGGCCTGAAAAACAGGGATTATCACAAAGTTTATTTACTATACATCATCCAATTGCTATCTTTTAGACCTCGAAAGATAGCATGCGGACAACGGGGAAACGTTAACACAAAAAGCAGCTACTCCTTGTTTAAATTTAAATGCGTAAACCATGTCTCGTTTGGGGCACTATAAACATAGCCAACAACGCAAACTTTTAGCTATTCGGGTTAGTAAACCCAGAGTTACAAGCAAGCACCGACTATAAAAATGCACATTTGGTCTTTTAAAACGTGTTACTCATAATTCTGAGTACAAATACATCTCAATTTTCATTAGCTTTTAAGGCTCTAACACAGGGGTGTCAAACTCATTTTGGTCCGCGGGCCGAATACAGCTTGTTCTGGTCTCACGCGGGCCGGTCCCGTAAACTCATTGCAAAATTACATAGAACTAACAGTAAGTCCACTTTTTTTCCTTTTTATTAGTCACCTAATACTAATAATTCCTGCAAAGAAGTTAATTATAAAAATCTTTATTAAATGAATTTTCCTTTTACTAAATACATTGCGAACAACCTAAGAACGTAAAAAAAAGATTGTGTAATTTTAACAAAACTTTTACACAGTTTGACATTTATTTAAGTGTGCTCCAACCACAGAGCAGAAAGTGTGCTCAGCTGCCGTGGTGTCGCTCGGAGGCTCCAGAAACTCCTGTGGGACAGTGGAAGTCTCAGCCCCACGGATGAGCGTGGCCAGCTGAGCCACGTGATATCAGAACTCTCATCACTCGCAACAGAAAACGCCAAAAACGCCTCCACTTTGCGTTTCAGTTGCTGGTCCAAATCTGCCGATAGTTCTGAAATCCTGTCTGCCACGGTATTTCTGGTCAAGCTAATGTTGCCAAAAGCATGTCGCTTCTCAGGACACACCATTTCAGCAGCCGTCAGCAGGCAGCTTTGAACCAACCCTCCATCACTGTGCGGCTTTGACGCTAATGCTAACTGGCTCGCAATTAGGTAGCTGCTTTCACCGCAGCCTCACTGGCTTCTGGACTCCGGCTGAAAACAGATTGCTGGTTCCTCAGTCACACCATCATTTTATTTACCTTTTGTTTTCTCAGTTCTCCCTGCAAGCTGTTGTATTTTTCACCATGCTGAGCTTCATACTGGCGCCGAATATTGGATTCTTTAAGCACCGAACTTGCTGCTGGTACACCAGGAACACGGGTTTCCCCATTCGTATAAGAACATGCCCATTTTTCTTGAAAAATCCGACACTCTGGGTCCACTTTTCTCCTTTTCGCTGATGAGGGTGCGACACTAAAGGAATAATGCAACTGCCGCCAACAGACGCTGAACAGACGTAAACGCTACCACCTCCTCTTGTTAGCTCCGCCGCAGTGTTGCTTTCATGTTGTCTGCGCGTACTAAAACAGTGCGCCCCTAGCGGACAATAAAGGAACCACAGAGTTTAAAGAAAATTACAGCAAATTCATTTTTTAAAAATAATGCAGATTTAACCCCCGGGCCGTACCGAACCCCCAGGCGGGCCGTATGTTTGACACCCCTAACGCGTTAGAGTCTAACACGTTAACTTTACTCGACGCTAACGATTGTTAAGCTAACGTTAGCATACAATGGACTACTCGATAATAAAGCAGAAGAGAAATCTTAATACACCCTTACAAAATGCACTGAAATTTTTCAAAGTACAAAGGTACAAATTAAAGATTTAACACTGTGCTTTATTACCGTTTAGCTGGTGCCTTTAGATTTATACCGCGCCGTCGGATCACTTCGTCTAAAGAAATGTCTGCCATTTTCTTACACTGCCCCAGAGCGCATGCGTGACCGATAAACTAATAGCAGAAACTACGGAAACTCCTTAGGATCAAAATAGCTAGTAGTATGTTGCTTCGATTTATGATTAATTGTAAGACGCACGTTTTAACCAACGAACCGATACTATTTATTCACCCCCACCTAAAGTGATTTAGGTATGTTGAAACATAAAAGTAAATTAAAAAAAAACAAATATAAATCACGGACGATTTGCTTTTCTGATACGTATAAAGGTCGGCATTTGATTGCTCTTGACATGATAGAAGTTCAAGCATGCGCCAGTACCCATGAGCTTTTGCGTGACATTCTCACATTAGGAACAGCGAATTGTGTAAATCGCTGTTATTTTATAGCGATTGCAATCTAAATAAAGAGAAATGTAAATGATTACTCAAGCAAACAACTTCTGGATGTTATAACATATAGTTTGTTGTGAAGATTCTGCGCACCGTCCTAGAAGGTGCCAGCGGACTGTGATTCCTAACGTCTTCGGCGGTTGACTCGTCATGCCTTAAACTGATGAGTAAGGAAAATAACGATGCGGGGTGACGCCCGTGTCCTCGTTGAACTTACGAGATCAATTTTTGAAAGGGTACAGGTCTGCCCGCTCTGGTGACTCGCCTACTTTGCGAGATGCCTTGCGGGACTAGGACCTACCCCGACCCCTGACCATGTCAAGAAAACCATCCGACTCGGCAGATGCAATTCTGCACTGATAAGGCAATGGCGCGCAAGGAAGATTTTTTCAGAGCTTGAATATGTTAAAAGCAAACGCATAAAAACAGAGTGTGGAGCGACAACGGAGCGGGGGTTTTCGTTCAATAAGCTGATATTGAAAACAAACCCCAAAACAACGCGGGCAACGACCGCGACAGGCAAGACTCCAAGTCCCATGATGCACCGCGGCGGGCCCAGCCCGCGGGGGCCGTGACCGCAGGCTGCTCTCCTCACCGCTACCTCGCCGCTCCGTCGGTCGCTGGAGGATTCAATGGCTGCTGCTTTGTCCCGCGCCCTCAAACTGCCCGGTAAGATGCTCTTTAAGGATCGGCCACACAGCTTAGCAACAAACGACATTTTTGCTGATGGATTTCTAAAATCTGCGAGGCTTCGGTTTGGCTTTGAGCGATGTCGTCCTGCTCGTATTTACATGTGCATAGCATGCATGTATGTACGGAGGTGTTGGTCGTGTATAGATGTAATAACGTGTAGTTTGACCCGAGCAAATGTGAGTTAATCACTGACCGCATGTCAGAAAAATTGGAGTAAAATAGCAGAAAATTGGAGTACAGGAACATTCCACTGTATTTATCTACATGGTGACAGAGATGCGCATATCCGTATAAGACACCGAGCTGTGTGAACAGCATGTTTAATATTTTGAACAATTAGAACACAACAGCTTGTTTTATTGTCGGAAATTAGTTTCCGCTTTGTGTTAACTAGTTTTTATCATCACCGTGGCCTCATTGTTAACGCCGCAATAACGCTGCACATCCGAATGGGTGAGGCTGTGTCAACACTGTTTATTTGGTTTGGTATGGTTACCGTTTGTGTTTATTTTTATTCTTTGTGTTTATTTTATTCTCTTTATTATGTTTATTCTCTTAAAATCTACTGTACCAGTTACATTTCCCCACTGTGGGACCGATAAAGATCTTATCCTATTTTATTTGGCACCATCTTGATACAGAAAAAAAAGCAGATTGTGGAAACTGCAGCCGGTTTCTCAGTTAAGAGAGTTATTCACGCCACTTAAATACACCTCAGTTTTTGCAGACTAATCTATGAACCAATCTCTGTGCCTGAGGCAACAGCGGGCATCTCACCCACAACCACAATGTAACATCTAATCTCTACAAGACATTCTATTAAAAAAAGATAAAGCACAGGAAAGAAACAGTAAAAACCAGGTACGCTCCCACAGGACAGGACCTCTATGCTCCACGTCATGGGTTCATGCCAGGAGGCGTCATTAGTGTCATTCAGAGTCTCGGGGTTATTTAGTTCAGCAAGGATTTGTCAAACCGGTCTTAACACTGACTTAGCATCTGATTTTAATTAGTGATGCAAACGCTTATCCAAGCGTAGATCTCTGTGTTCAACTGGACTTTTTTAGGGTTTCCTTGGAAATGTTTCGCCTCCTCCGCGAAACTCCCATCACGGGTTTAATCGACGAGCAGAGTTGTTCCTTCCAGTGGGGCTCTTGAAACGGGCTCAGAGGCTTCCGGCGTTGCGCTGCTCCCCAGGACAGCCAAGGCTCACCCACCGTCCGTGTTTCTCGGCAGGGAAGAAGGGCCCGGACCTCGGCGAGTACGACCCCCTCACTCAGGCCGACAGCGAGGACGAGAGCGAGGAGGATGACCTGGTCCTCAACTACCCCAGGAACGGCCTGGGCAGAGACAGCCGCCCCGGCTCGGGCTCCGCCAAGCTGCTGGGCGGCAGAGCGGGAAGACGCGCGGGTGCCAGGGGCGAGGCGCCAGAAGACGAGGAAGAGGAGGACGACTGGAGGGACAGACCGACGGCTCCGGAGTACTGGAGCCACGGGCGCTCGGAACGGGACGGGACGGGGGAGGACGGAGGTGGACCTGGGCCTCTGGGGGCCACGGGGGTGGCGGTTCACGGCACTGATCCGGAGGAGAAGAGAAGGAGGGCAAGGAGGGCCATCCGAAGCGCCTTCTTCCTCGTGCCCCTGGTGTGTGCCGCTTTGATCGTGCTGCTGTCGGCGTTCCTCATCCCATGTCGGAATGCGAACCTGCAGAGGAGGCTGCAGTGGGAGCGAGCCCTGGGGGCTGCAGGAGGTAAGGGGGGGTCACGTCAGCAGAGCTGTGGGGTTCTGGTCTCATCTGGCAGAGAAAGATCAGAACAATGAACCAGGCTGGAACGAACCTGCTGCCAGGAGAGATTCTAGGCAAATAAGGAGAAAAAGAGCCTCTGAGTGGCCGGAAACGTTCAAAATATCTTTTAAAAGTTGCTCTTAGTTAGGGTTAGGGGTTGAATGGCTGTGGGGGTGTGCACGCGCCTCCTGTGCGCCTGTGGGTTTTCCAGCCTTTTCACCCGCTGCTCTGCTCCGTGCAGGAATCACCTCGGCCCCGCTGGCGCTCTGGGACGTCAACGGCGATTCACTGGAGGACGTGATTGTGGGTGTTACCGAATCGCCCAACGGCACGCACGCGCCGGGCAGCAAAGGTAGGCGGGTCGGGGGTGGGGGGGCGTTTTGGCCCTGCGGAGGGCTGATCGGCGTCTCCGGCCCAGTTTGCAGCGTGGTGGCGCTGTCTGCCGTGGGCGGCCAGCGGCGGGTGAGCAAAGTCACGGCGGCGCCCGTCATGTACATCCAGGGCGGCCCGCGGCACCCCGGTCAGGAGGCGCCCGCGGTCGTCCTCATCAGCAGGTCCACGATGACCGCGGTGGACGGAAGCACAGGTGAGAGGGCAAAGCCCCCGTCAGCAGCCGATCCCTGTGTGAACCCGGTCTCGGCCCCCAGGGAAGACTGTGTGGTCCGCCCCGCTGAGGGACATCGAGTCACAGGCGCTGCTGCTCCCAGACCTGGACGGAGACTCGGTCCCAGATCTGCTCGTGGCCACCCTGCCTGCCGACAAGGTAAGCTCCCCTTCCCAGGCTTCCTGTCGGGCCCATCCCGGTCTGGTGTCTGCGCGTGCGGGACCGTTCCTCGTTTCAGGCTTCGGATCTGTCCCTGTCCCTGGTCTCTGGGCTGACGGGGATGAAGCTGGGCCGGCCCCTGTCGTTCAACGTCACCGCGCAGGGAAAGCTGATCGGGCCTTTGCTGCACCAGACGCAAAAAGAAGCGTTTTACGTCCTGTTTGGCCTCGGTAAGAAACTCCGACGCGTTCATGGTGGTCATGTGACCGTCACAGGTCCGTCATGTCTGCGAAGAGGCCGGGGAGCGTGCAGGAATCTGGGTGCTCCTGTGGAATTGGTGTCAGACACAAGATGGCGCCTTAATATTTAATCGCAGAGAGCCGGGCGGTGTGGAAAAGAGGTCTGGGACCGGGATTCAAGGGTTTGGCGGTACTCCGAGGCGGCTCCAGCCCTCACTTCCACCCTGCTGAGGCTGCTGCAGTCACACGAACAAACTTTTAACGTTTTATTTTGTTGTTTTTTGAACCAGGAAACATCGAGGCCATCTCTCTGTGGGATGTTTACCTGGCCGCCACCGGGCAAATGCCCGTCAATCAGTCACTGCAGCGGAAGGACCCGGTCCTGGAGGGGCTCAGGAGGTCCAACTCCTCCTTCATACACCTGAACAGGTACGCTGTTCACAAATCTACCGCAGAGACACCGCAGGGAGCCTTTAAAACGAGTAGGTCGCGATTGGTTCCCTGGCGGGTGAGTGGACGGTTTCGTCCGCTGTGTGTTGATCTTATCTGTCTTCTCTTTTCCAGAGGAGCCCAGCCGGTGGACCTGCTGTTCCCCCTCCTGGCTGGTTTTAGCAGCAGCCACCTCAGCCTGGACCTGGTGTCCAGGCTGAACTCCAGCCGGAGCGACTGGGTGCTGGTGGACGCCACCAACGCGCTGTCGGCGCTGCGGCCGGAGGACATGTTCAAGAGATGGACGTTCTCCGCCGGTCCCATTCACAGGTCGGAGGCCTCGCACGGCGCCAGCGCACCGGAGAACCTTCGCTGATAAATCATAAATTTGGTCATGAATCCTGCTGCTTGTCCCCGACTGTCCCACAGCCAACCGGCTCCGGGACACTTCAATGACGACGGCGTTCCGGATCTTTTCATCCAGAGTTCTGCAAACGGCATCATGCAGGTAAAAGAAAATGGAGGGAGAGTGAAAACAAAGAGAATGGTTTCTGAGGAAGCTTCTCCCCCAGGCGCAGGTTGTCGACGGTGCGAGCGGGCGGCGCCTCTGGGCGGCAGAGTTCGTGTGTCCCCGTGTCCGTTTGGAAGCATCGGCCGTCTCCACCTCAGCCGGCCAATCGGCCTTCCTCTTCTGGGCCAGCGAACCAATCAGAGCGCAGGAGAGCATCACCAAGGCAACGGTGAGTCTGCCCCAGGAAAAAACACGTTGAGGCGCACGAACGGAGGTCTTAATGTTCACCCCAACGACAACCAGGTGAGGCCGGGCGTGGCGGCGGCGGAGCCGCTCATCAGGAGACTCTTCCTGTTGTACCCGGCGTATCCCACCGTCCTCCTGGAGCTCCTGAACACCACGGACACCGCCGTCTCCTCCGCCGGTAGGTCCAGCAGCTTCCAGGTGTGGAGGAGGTGCACTAATCTCCGCTCTGCGTTCCGAAAGTGAGCTACCGGGACCGCCAGAAAGACGCCACCTACGTGGTTGTCTCCTTGCGGCCCACGCCGGAGTCCCAGCCCGGCGCCTGGACGGTGAGCAGCACGAGCCTCAGGGCGGCGGTCGCCAAAGGGAGCGCGGTCAGGCTGCAGCAGAGCAACCAGACGGGCGAGCCGGGCCAAGCCGGCGAGGCTGAAGCCAAAGCGTTCCGGCGGTTGACCTTCAAACGCCAGGTGAGACCTCGCTCCGTGCAGCCCTGAGGTTGGCGCGGCCGTGAGCGCGTGTGTGAATACAGCAGGATCGTAGAGAGGAAAGGGGAGGACGGGGGGGACAGCAGGGGCTAAGGACGGCGTACACTCCAGGATCCAAGGGGTCTATGGGTGGAGCAGATGGGTGGAGACGTTTCCCCGGTGAAAAGAAGGCAGACGTTCCAAATTTACAAGGACAGTTAAGAGACAAAGTGTTTTCTCCCTCAGGTGTAATCAGGCACATTTCAACAAGAACGCCTGGAACCGGGAAACGAGAGGAGGAAGGAGGGAAACGCTGCAGCGAGGAGACCGGCCTGTCCAGAACCGAATACGGCTTTTTATTTAAGCTGCTCGTCCTAAACCTGTGCACTGATGCAACCTTTGCGTCTTTTTTTTTCCTTTGTGTTATATTTCGACAACAAAACGTAAATTCTGATGGAATTCGCCTTTTAGCTCACCATGAGGTCTCCTGGAAGGAATATAGTTCCTAAAACACTAAACACACTCATCCTTGTTCAGAACCACCTCATCAAAGCGGTGTTAAGCAATAGAACGTGCACAAAGGGTCAGGATGACAAGTACAGTTTAAGTTTGGGGGTTTTTTAGCAGTTCTCCGGTGTCAAACGTGACACGTGAAGCCTAACAGATCCAACCTGCACACACACACCTGCACAGTTTAGGATGCTGATGTGTGTGTGTGTGTGTGTGTGTGTGTGTGTGTGAGAGGGAGAGATTTGGGACTTTGACTTCTGTCTGGTTACAGTGTGTGAGAGCTTGGATTTGCCTCCAGAAGACGAGGATCACAGAGGAAAACGTAATCATGAGGAGAGAGCGTGGAAGATGTTCACAGGGTCACGCCCGAACCTTTTTTAAAGCCGATGAATTCCTAAGGTGTAATTTTACCACTCAGGCATTTTTCTCCCGAAGCCGTTGAGAGACCTCTGTGATCCTCACCAAGTCTGTGAATATGTTGTACATTATTTATTGATCTAATTTATTGATGGAATTTTGTTGTCAGGTTTGGATGATTATTTAAATTCTGTATTAAGGAAAATACTGACTGGTACATATTTGATGTTAACTGGAACCTAAAAGGATAATCGTGGATAAAAATCAGCTTTTGCTGATTTAACACTTTTTCATGTGTTACTGAATGTGCAACAACTTATCCAGCATGATAACGAGCAAGGAGAGAACATCAACTCTGCCTCATCTAAATACATTATCAAAACTTAAATTCATTAACATTTTTAATAAAAATACCTTGGTTCAGCTCACAGTATCGAATAAACTCACATATTGTAAAAGAACAGCACAATTTTGGTTAGTATATTTATGAACAATTAAAAGTAGAATACAAAAGTGAATAACTTGGAACATTTTGAGTGATCTTTTAGTTTTCTTTAACATTTTAAAAGAGCAAATATATCCTAATGTGTGTCCTATTTTGTTAAAATGACCTGCAATTGATTATTAACAAAATAGGACTATTCAAACAAGCAGGTCAAAAAGTGGAACAAAAGTACAGTTAACATTTAAATGAATGGGGAGAACTTTGAAGTCGTATTTTTGAAAACGGAATCAAATAAAGGAGAGAAAAAGTTGAGAAAAACCTAGTTTGTGTGTTGAAGTGCAGCGTCTCACCTCGCTGTAGCGGCTGGGCGGTGCCACTGGGCGGCGCTGTTGACGCTCCAGGATCTGATTTCCGCATCGCGCTGCGTCAAAAACCAGACCGTCAACATGGCGTCGGCGCTCGGGCTTCTGGCCAGGTTGTCGGCGCTCAGAAGCAACTCCCGGTTTACAGCGTTTGCCTCCGGGCCCGGGAGGACCGTGACACCGGCGCGGACAGCCGTGTGTTCATCCTCCGGCGCCATTCTGCCCAAACCTAAGAAGGTGAGTGCTGCTCGGCAGCTCACTGTGGTGGGGGTACACCTGCGGAGGTGCCGCCCTGAAGATGTGGAGCGATCAGTACTTCCGGCAGCTCACCTTGTGCGTGTTAATGCGCTGCTCGCGGTGGTCTAATGAAGCTGTTTCTGTGGTGTGTGTGTGTGTGACCCCGGGGAGGCAGACCCCCTTCGGCCTTATCAGGATTGCTCTGGTAGTGGTGCCCTTCTTGTATGTGGGGACTCAGATCAGCAAGAACTTTGCTGCGCTGCTGGAAGAGCACGACATCTTCGTGCCGGAGGACGACGACGACGACGACTGACGCAGGGGAAGGTGTGTGTGTGTGTGTGTGTGTGGCCTCCTGCCTGCTAGGTATCACCTGAGATATGGACTCCAAGTGCACGTTTTGGATGTCTACGCATGGGGGCCAAACTTGAGTCTGCAATTATTATTTAAAGTTCCAAACTGAGCACTAAAGCGATTTCTCTCTCTGCAGGTGATTTTTTTTTGTCCTTCTTTTCCCACCATCTGTGACATCAGTCTGGGAACCTTGGATCACAGAAACACATTTCCGGGGTTCAGTTATGTTTTGGAGTTAAGATTCAGGGTTTTTCTAATGTAACTGAACCTGGTGTATCTGCACGCACACACACACACACACCTCAATAAAGAGAATAACTGTTGCAAACAGCACAGTGGACTTTAAATTTGTGCCTATTTGGACACAAATGCTGATATGAAAAGACTGTTGTTCAAAACGAGGATCTAAGGAGATCTGGTTTGAAAGATCCAATCTGTCCTGAAGGGAACCAGGTAAATCCCATTTAATAAATGTAAATACGTTTGAAATTTGACAACTGGGAAAGCAATTAACTCCCAATACCTCCAGTGACTCTGGAATATAATAGTAATCCCCAATGACCTGAATGAGGGAGGCCCCAAACTAACATTTTTAAAAGCAAACTTGTGACTTTTAACTAAAAGAATTGTCAATCCCACTTTATGATGAGATAAATTGTTTAGTTTTTTTTTTTAAATAAAGTTTGATTGGGTTTTCTCTGAACAGAAGACACAACTATAAATGAGTGTTAGAGTGTGTATTTACATTAAAGAAGAACATCTGTCACACTGGTCACCAGCAAAGAGGAGTCAGAAGCCAAGCCTCGAGGTATGAAACTTAAGGGTTGTGTCCCTGGTAGAATTTGGACAAGAAGTCAGTGGGACGCGGTTCCTCGGTCTCACCAAAATAGCGCATTATGTGAGTTTTCTGCTTCCAAACATGGATCGTTTCCTGAAGTTCCATTTTACCCTAAAAATGAGACAGGACAAACACAAGAATGCACCCTTACTACTACAAGCATCAGCCTGGCAGAATAAACGATCAATCACAGAACTGCGACAAGCAGCTGATCAAACACCCTCAGAAAGCCGACTCCTACAAAACCAGTACAACCTGGTCAAAATGGGACGCTTCATGTCTGGTCCAGGTAGGAAAGTAGGTGGTCTGACCTTGATAACCAGCATGTCGATGACACGAGGGTCGGTGACGTGCTTGTTTTTGTCGAACATCTCCCTGACTTTGTCTCTTCCCTGACGCGTTGTGATGTCCAGCTGGAAGGTTGAAACTGCAGAAAGACAACAGGAAGATCACCACCTTCCCTTCAGGCAACCCCCTAAATAAAGTCTTTTACGATTTAAAATCACTGATCAAGGGTTGAATAAAGTCAAACGTGACCCAAAACAGCAAATGTGTAACAAATCACATCAGTAACATCAGCTGAAATGAATAACAGATGTTTAGCTCGGAAACGGATTAATTCCATTTAAATAAAACTATCTGCACATACTAATGATCTAAACAGACTGTTTTACAACAAAACACACAATTAACATCCAAAATCTAATGAGAGAAAACTGTTAGACTGCACAACAAGCCTCCAGAGCAGATGCTGATTGAAAACGCTAAGAATTAGTTAATTCACAAGCGTCGAGCATGAACCAAAATATTGGAACCTGATCACTTCTTAAGATGGCTTTATCGTTGGTGTTGATACGCACTAAAGCTAAAGCTTTTACATCGACGATGGCATAATATCTATCTAGTAACGGAGACCGTGTCGACAACACATCCAAGGTTTGTTGTTGTTAGCCAGCTAATTGCTATTTGAACCTCTACCGAGACGCGACCTTGAAGCTCTCGGGGATTTTAACCCTCGTTACACCGTTTACAGCGGTCCAGCATACCCGTGTTTGGGATCTCTCGATACCAGGCTCGGTACAGCTCCCGAACCCTACGCTTTGCTTCATCCAGGTCCCGACTTAGAATTGGTTTTACTATTTTAGCAGCACCGACAGCCGATCGGGCCGTGGCGGTGGACGCCATGACTGCTGACTTCTTCTTCGCTGTTTCCGGTTAGTTTTATCCACTGGTGGTGTTCAAGTGTCATAGCGCCACCTGACGGATGATTGTCGCCATGACAGGAGACGTTGATCTACGCATTCCGTCTCTATTCTACAAAAATGCAATAAAATAACAGGACCCCTTAAAGAAATATACTAATTATGGTAAAGAAATGAATTTTAAATAAAACCGCGGGTCACAGATGGAGTAAGATCACTACCATTATTACCCGGCTCAAGCAACTAGTTAAAAGCAAAATATGGCTCACATTATAGTATTAGTAGCAGTAAATTGTGTCATTACTTTTAAATTTTTCCATAAAATTGAACAGACTACAAAGCCAAAACACTGGAACATGTGTAATTAAAGTGTTCAAGTGCATTCAATTACAACCATGACATTTTTTATTGATTGTAAGACTGTATACAATTTACAAAGACACTTCATTAAATACAGTAACTCTTTTTTTAAAAATTATAATTTGCATATTCAATAAAAAAATTGGCTCAATATTTAACACCAGTCCTTGGTGTTGGTGGGGAAAGCACACAATACCAGTTGAGATGAATAAAGACTTAAGAATTCCAGCTTCTCAGCCACTGTATAACAATACAGACTTCGGTGAAGCGAGACGACGTTCATTTAAAGAGAGAAGCAGAAATCTGTTTCTGCGCAATCAGATCAATATGAGAATCAGCCTGTTGGCAGTAGGAAATGTAAACCCTCTTCTTCTGTACAAGTTCAAGAGAGTCCGAAACCATTTTAAAATCCATATTAAAAACACAAAAATATTTAAGTACACTTCTCTCCAGGTAAAAAGACAACTACAGTAAATAATTAGCTCCCATTTCTACAGAAACGTATGCTATTAGAGTAAAAAAAAAAAAATCTTTGCGTAACTGTGGGCCTCTGCTTTACCTGACATAAGACAGAAAGATAACAGCATGAACCCTTCACTACCAGGTAAAAACAAATAATCCAGTTTTAAGACCCAATAATTGCACACTTGCGCTAAAAGAAAGTTAAAATAGATGATAACGCCCAAAAGTGCAGTTTTCAAAATCCTAGGAGGCCCAGTGTAATGCTGTAACTCAGCTAATGGCTAGTTTTAACCGTTTCAGGACAGGATGATTAAGAACTAAGGCACTATTATGGTTCCCCCATAATCAGAGCTGTACAAGTCCAGCAGTCGTGTCCTATGTTTCGGAGAGATCCAGACACACCAGTGAAAGATGGGCGGCAGCGGCACCGCCTCAGTGGTCCAGGCTGTTGCCCAACCTCCGCCCCTCCTGCAGGGCAGCCATGGCCAGGCTCAAGTGCTCCTTCAGGTTCTGGATCTCTCGCTCGCTCCGGACTCTCATCCCGCTCAGCTCCTCCTGGATCTCGGCGTAACGTTCACATGCCAGACGTTTCTCCTACAGGTCAGAGAGTGGCAGACATGTTTAACCCATTGGAAGGCGGCTAACAGGTTCAGACGACATTTGCCCAACGTTTCCGGGGTTTAAGACTTTGACGATAAACTTTCCATGGTATTTAACCAAGAATGTCAGCTCCGCTGAACAAATACCGCTGCTCACAGGCTCAAACACACACTCAATGTAAACACTGTACCGTGTTAAGAAACTGCAGCTCGTTCCTCAAACAGCCGATCTCTTTGTGTAAGTACTCGATTTCGTTTTCTTTCATCCTGAGAAGAACCTAAAAGAAAAAAAGGGCCACCGCTGGAGTGATTAGGAGCACATTACACACACCGTCCATGAGTCGATTTTCAACTTGTCGGCTCTTTTGAAAGGCACACCGTTGGGGAAGCAGCCGACCGTCAGACAACTGATCTGTTCTGACTTTTGCACAAACATGCATCTGCGCTGCGAGGCGTTCACTTCCTTCCTAGTTTCACTTTCGGGGCAATGTGTGGTCGTGTTTACGGCAGGTTACCTCCAGTTCACAGCAGGTCCTGTCTTTGTTGGCCTCCGAGCGCTGATCCGTCGTGGCAGACTGCGCGCGGCTCATTTCTTCTTTTAGGCGGGCCTTTAGGTCCTGCAAAGCGGGGGGAAAGCACACGAACGCGCGTCACGTCACGCCGCGTGGCACGCCCGTCCTTCGCCGACGGATGCTCTCAGCTCACCCGGTTCTCCTTCCTCAGCTGCTCCAAGTCCCTCTCCTTGCGGCAGATCTCCCGCTCCCTCTCGGCGCTGTTCTGCTCGGCTCGGTTCAGCTCCAGACATTTCTGAGAGTAGCGCTCAGACAGTCCGGCCAGCTCCCTCTGCAAGGCCTGGCTCTCTGCCCTGCGGCGACACGGAGCCGTTAGCAGAAAATCCTGCGGTCCACTGTTCACCTTTGTCATCACGTCCTTACTTTTGCTGGAGCTGCAGCGTCTGCGCATCCATTCCTCCGCTGTTGAGCCTTCTGACCTTCTCCACCTCCCTCTCCAGCTCCTCCTTGTGATTATTCTTCAAAGCCTCGATCACTGAAACACAAAGCCAGCGCGAATGAGCCGAGAGCAGAGGAGTAAAAGCTTAATATTAGCTCCAAAAAGTGGAGAAGCGTTCGTGTAGACCTCTGAGCTGCTCATACTCTCACACACTGCGACGTACGCCTGTAGAACATGATCCAAAAGCTCGCCATTCTGATCGCGCACCCATTGATCAACTCAAGAACAACAAACTCGCCGTGTTCTAGAACAGTGACCTTAACTTCTGACAGATGTTCTCTATCATGCCTCCATCTCGAACGGACGCTTCATTGGAGGCTGCAGCGTGGTGTTTCATCACGTTCCTGACATTCTGATGCGCTGACCTCGTGTGGTGTCCTGGGTCTCCTCCAGCAGCAGCCTGTTCTTCTCATTCTCCAGCTCCTTCATCTGGCGCTCGTGTTGCCTCTGCAGCTCCTCCAGGGCCTGCCGCTGCGCCTGCTCCATCGCTGCCAGGCTGCGGCTGCAGGGGGCCTGGGGCCCACAGCCTCCCCTTCCGCTGACGCCATCTCTCCCACCGCCTCCTCCTCCTCCTCCTCCTCCTCCTCCTCTCTGCCCTTGAAGTTCCTCCAGCTGCTGCCTCAGTGACGCCACCTGTGAATCCACAAAGATGGAGGTAAAGAAACTGCAAACTGATAATTCCTGCTGAACTACACAGATTCGATGCATCCATTGCAGGTGCACGTGCCTAACAAAACCAACCAAACGTGCACATTCTTGATCATGAATCCTTCTAATCCAACAGGTTCAGACCAAAGATGCAGATCACAGCACACGGAGAAACCAGTCACCTTTCTCAGCAGTGTTTCCCACTAACGACTACCGATGTTCTCAGGTATTTGAACCGTGTCAGAAAGGAAACAGTGCTGAGTGACAGCTGACGCAGGAAGAGGGAAGAGTTCCTTCATCCAGAGATGAAGTTTGAATTTGCATTTCATCTCTCTATGCAAATTGGAAAAACCTCTCCACACACTACCTCCCTCTGCAGCGCCTCGTTGGCCGACTGTTTGGAAGCCCACGATCCCAGCGTGGGCCTGGAGCTCATGTCCCTCAACGGCAAGGTTTCAAACTCCGCCCACTTCTTCTCTATTTCCTCCTCCACGCGGTTGGAGCCGGCTCCCGAGCCCTTCCTGGAGAGCAGGGCCTCCCACTGGCTGCTGCTGGTGCGCTCCTCCTGCCATTGGCTGTGCTCCCTGCCCTGGCCCTCCCCAGCTTCTCTCTGATTGGCTGACAAGGGAGCGGCCGAGGCAGGAACGGGGGACAGCTCGACGTAGTCGAACCGTCGGTGAGTCGGGGGCGCCGACGCTGGAGGGTCCGACTGGACGCTGGCGCGATGGGACACGGGCCGGTGCAAAGGCAGCCCAGCGCGGGACAGGGAGTTCTCCTTGTCACTGCTGCTGTCGGGTAACCTACACGAGATCCAACACGGACACAAGGACGCTGTCATTCGTTCTGAAAATAACTTGATGCCACCTACATAGGATGTAGGAATAAAACTGCCTATGTGGCTATAACAACTAAAAACTTTGGGGAATAATGTCACGTCAAAGATGAATAAAGCTTTTTTAAAAAAATCCCTGGTTTTTGTTAGCAAAATGGGGAGAAATTCATTATGTGTGTATGTGTGTGTATGCAAGAGAGACAGAGGAGGACACACACACAGACATCTGATGTTGTTCATGGGGACCTGGTGGCCGTTGTAAATATTGTGAAACTTCCTCAAACCCAAAGCAGGTTCGGGCTGGCAGAGAAGCTCTGTCGGTTTGAGCTGCCTGTGTCTGAGAGGGGCGTTTAGATGACGGCTACACTAAACACACACAGATCCTGAGATTGTCCTTTAGAAAAAAAAAAAAACAGAGCTGTAAATGTGTGAAGCTGTGAATTACTGTGTGAGGTCGGGAGAGCTGCTCGGCCGGATGCTCTTCTTCAGAACCTCTATCCAGTTCCGCCTGATCCCGGCTGTCATGGCCGACAGAGTGAAGGTGGCCTCCCGCGTCTGCCGAACAAACGAGAGGAGGGAAACCAGCGTGAAGATGCGAGAGGGAGAAGAGTGAACGCTGGCAGGGGGCTGCCATACACCCGGGTCACATGATGGATTCACACACGGAGAGGGTGAGGTTAGCGTGTTCTCTCCCGTCGAGGAGCGTCTGCACCAGCGAACCCTCACCTGGATCTGAAAGCCGTAGTTCTTCTCCACGTCAAACTCGGACACCTTCACGCAGGATTTGAGGTCAATCTCTCCGTCCAGGTCATCTTTCTGCACAGCAACGCACCTCGTTTTCAAAGCTCGTGCTGGGTTGGCTGGAAAGCGTCAGGGTGACGGCTGAGTTTACCTCCTCGGCACTGGAGTCTCTGTAGTACTTGAGTCCGGCGTCAGACAGAACGAACCAGTGCTTCTTCCACTGCAGAGACGGGGGCAGATTCAGCTTCAGCGTCAGGAGCAACAGCAACGTTTCGCCCCACGGCGACAGCGTTACGTCCAGGACTGGGCTCATGTCGGGGGAGGGCGCCCGGCAGAAAGGATAAAAGGCAGCCGAGAGGCAGAAATGAGGCGCGTCTGGGCACCACTCACCTCTCCGTTGTCATCCAGCTTGGACATCCATCCCTTCTTGAAGTTGAGGAGGTCAGGCTGCGGAGCGAAGGACACACACACACACACACACCCTCAGTTACTGAGCTTCACCTGAACAGAGAACTGACGCAAAACCCGCAGCATTCCTGTCGGCTTTGTGGAGACACATTCGACGCTGCAGCCGCATTTTGCAACAGGACACACAAGCCAGTTCCCGCATGAAGGAAAACACACACTTTCCTTTAGACGCGAGGTCAAAGCAGTAGAGTTGATAGAGGTAAATATTGATTCTTGTACTTTGTATCCTAATTCTTTATAAGCTGTTAAGTAGCACACAAATACATTTATGAGGGTGTAAAACTGTAACCTATAAACAAAAGAAAATTCTAGTTCAGCCAGCCATAGAAGGCAGCCCAGGAACCTTGGATTATTTGCAAGTTTAAGCAAATAAAGTTCCTTTTATTGGATTGGGTTTAAAATCACATGATTTAGTTTTAATTACAGAACTGCAGATTATGATTTAGAGGGACTTACTCCTGCGCCAAAGCCACTTAGATCCCGATGTGGGCGGATTATTGTGTAACAGAGAAAGAAGGTGCTGTAGCACAAGCTTAAAGGAAGACGATCTAACGTCTGTGGAAGAAGCCAAAGCTAAACGGTGCTGCCACAAATGAAAGACAAATGTATCAAATAAATCATCATGAAGCAAACGAACCCGATGGAGCACAAATAAGACTGTAAAGCAGCTGCAAAAACAGGCAGGAAACACTGCACCAAGGCCCAAACCAAAACAGGGCTGGAGGAGAAGGTGTGATGACTAACGATCTACCAGTGGAGGTGGCGGCACCGTGTTTTCTGTTCTCAACGCTGCCGTGTGGTGACCTGATGCATCGAGAGCAAAACACTCAGCCGTCGGTGCCTTCTAATGTTGTGATCCAAGGTTTGGACAGAGCGGCCCCCCCCTCCGGCGCACATTCCTGGCCTTATCTCTGCATCCCACCGTGTTCCCTCCTCGCTCGTCTATTCGTCATCTCGTTCCCATCACTTCTATCTCCACCTAATACCACTCGGTTTCACAGCCCTGCTGTTCTCGCTGCCTGTTTACACTGTTTTGATATATTCTCTGCCTGTTTTGGCATCTCTAACTGCCCCTTTTGCATCTGCCAGTTTCACTGTGTGTTCATGGTGTCAGATTAATAGCAGGGAACTGAGAATGGATCAACATCACTGGTCCTAAAAGTATCTAAATGATGAACATACATGCAATAACATTCAAAATAAGGTGTGCTAGACTGAAACAGAGAGACGTTCTCTGTCTACTTGAGTTTTAAAGATGGAATATAAAGCAGATCAAGGGTTTCAACACTGAAACAGCCTTTTCTCCAAACTTTGATGTGACAAGACACATCCTAATTTAATTTAGTGGCTTGAAAAGGATGAAAAGTGCAGATGTTGGTTAAAAAAAACCCAGATGGTGGAAGTTTATAGGGTGATCTGCTCATGAAGTTAGGAGGTCATAAACAGATGGATGTCCCCGTTTGCTGACTCCTGATGCCAGGCATTGTTTACAAAAGGCATTTCTGCACCAGGTTCCCAAATATGAATAATCCCAAGGAAAAGACCCCAGCAAACATCTTTAATCTGCTCTAGCAGCATCTGCTAACAGAACCAACACCTGTCCGCTAAATAAGCGGCGACTATCTCACACAGGCGCACAAATTCCGCCTTTTTTTAAAAGAAAATGACACCAACATAAAACAAGAAACGGACGAGTTTAAAATAAACGTTATTTAAAACAACAACAAAGCAGACGCCGGAGCGGCGGCTAGCTTAGCCACCCCGGCTCGGAACGGCTCCAGGAAGCGGGGAAAACTGTCAAGGTGCAACTTACCGTCATGATAACAGGATCCAGAGAGGCAAATAAAGACAAAAGACAGGTAAGGTCACCGTGGAAAGGAAAACTTTTCCTTGCTGTAAACGTTTTTCTTCAGCTTCACTCCAACTTTAATAGAAACCCAAAAAAGTCCTCCGCGATCCTCTGACGTTATACAAAAAGAAGTAACCCCGCCATTCATGTCCACGTTAACTCGGACAGACCAGAATACTTGCTCGGTCTGTAATTGAGGAGAAAGCACATAGTAAAGGAGACTAAAATGTCGGGGTTTTGACGGAGTTGGTGATGAGTTGCGGGTAGTTATATTCCTGCGACTCGCTGCTCGCTCGGCCACTTCCTGGGCGGAACTGCGAAGATCGTTAAAGAAAAAAAAAGAAAGAAAAGAAAAAAACCCACGAAACAACGAGGTCTGGGACCTGCTGGGGTTCGGAATTTTCATGGAATAAACTGTGAATAATAAAATTTGCTCTTTTTTTTTCAATGTACTCTTCAAAGTACTGAGGAGGAGGAGATGTATTTAGAGAGAGGTCTCACTCCCGCTTTTTTACTTGGGACGGAAACCCTTGAAATAGAATAAGAGAAAAAAAAGAAGTGACAAACTCACTTTAACTTTACAAAAATTTAAAAAAATAAAAGATTACGCATAAAAGAAGCAACATCTGCCCTCCACTGAATTCTGTCTATGTTGCCACTGGATCCAGGAATTCCGTCACATGCCTTGGCAGAGCGCAAGTCTTGGGAAATACCTGGAGCATACCTGTCTGGTTAAAAAGTAACAGAAAGAGACAGGTTCTCCTGTTCCCACGTGAGCTCACGTTGGCCGCTCATGACAAGAGAAACACCAGCTGTCATGTGACCCAGCCTCAGGGTTTTCACCCTGAAGGCAGAGACGGACCGACCTGCATCTGTTTTGATCTGTGGTTGCTGCTGCAGGACTGTCAGGCCTCTGAAAATCAACGGTCTGTCACTAAAATACTCAGTCTGACTGAGCAAACGCAGCAAAGCAGGCCTTGTTTCGATTCTGGTGGAGATCAAAGACTAAACGTTCCCATTTGCGGTGGAAAACTTGCTTCCCACAGGGACAGCAAGCACTGGTCCTTGTGTGTATTTTGGACCGGCTTCTTTATGATTTTTATAATGGAACACAGTTTAACGAGATGTTAAGTGAACGAGCTGTCGACCAGCCTACCTGCAGGGAGGTGCGCCAGTGTGCTCGGGATAAAGACCCGCTGCTACTGTGGTGCCACTCAGCGTCCCCTGTGTCCTCCCAGTCTCTGGAGGGGTGTTTGCTCAGGGAGTGGCTGAAAAGGCAGAGAAGTACATCAGAAAGCCTAGTTTGGACCAACTGATCTGACTGAAACCTGCCTGACCTGGCAGGTTTGAAGAGTTCCTGTCTCGGTGGGGGGCGCTGGCCCTGAGCTGGTCCAGTATGGCTGCCGTCTTCTCTCTGATGGATCATTTTGACCTTTGGCACATCGGCCATCATGACATACTCCTCCCTCTTGCGTCCCGAGGGCCTCAACAACGGCGGCCCCGACTCTGAGGACTCCAGGGAGCTCTGGGAGGAGGTGTGCTGCTGCATTCGAACCTGAGGTGGAGGTGAAGGGGTCCGTGGGTGATGGGAGGGTGTGTCCCACGGAGACGGGCTGTGTTCTTCATGGCCAGGTGCCCCAGATCTGACCACACTGGGGCTCCTCCGAGTTTCCCTGCTGAGAGAAGCTGTTCTACTTCCACTTGAGGTTTGTCTGGAGGGTGAAGCAGCGCGACACACGGACGCGCTACGGTGGGAACGGGTGGATTCTCGCCAGGAGGAAGATGAGTAATGGGAGTCAAGTTTGGAGTTTTGGTGGGTGTTTTTTCCATGAAACGAATCTCCATCAGGGGCATTTCTACCAGCTGAGTATCTCGGCGCATCGGTGTAGCCTTTTCCAGAGGGAGAGGAACTACGGCTGCTGTGGTTTTTGCTGCTGAGAGCGCGGCCAGCTTCGGTTTTATGCAACGATCGATGGTCATTATAGCTATTTCTCAAAGACCCTGCACCATCATGGCTGCGCTGCCTTTCATGGCTTCTCCTCAGAGGTGAAGAGCTTCGGCTCTCCGAAGTGCCACCCTGTAAGGACCTGTTGTCCTGTGTCTTCCTGAGCTGGTACTGAGTGGACGTCTGATAGTCGTTCCTTCTAGGAGATGAACCTCGGTTGTGCCGATCCCTCGTGTGACCAGTGGGGCTCCATTCACTTTTATGGAGCCCAGAATGACCTGCCATAGTTCTTCTGGATGGAGGTATGGTTTGGCTCTCCTCCGCCTGGTCGTTCATTCCATTCCGGGCCATCTCGGTTCGAAGCAGCGCCTGGCTTTCAATATCGTAGCCTTCTCTTATAGGGGAGCCACAGCGTCCGTGATGACTGTGGCCATTAAGAGACAGAACAGATTCGGATTCTCGAAGGAGGGATTGGCTGGAGGAACAATAGTTCCTCCTTTGAAGTGAAGAGCCACAGGTGTCACGTGTGCCGCCTGAAGCTTTGCGGGATGGCGATGAAGCACCAGGGCCATACCTGTGTCTGTCCGGGGGCCCGGTAGTGAGTTCACTTTTGCGAAGGCACATTTGGCCTGAAGGGTTGTGGTCCCTCCTAGACGGAGAGGAGCTTCTCCCATCTCGAGTACAACCATTCGCAGTCCGACTCGCCTCTGTTTTTCTCAAAGCACTTCTGAAGTCTGACACGGTGCTGGACTGGGATTTCATTGATGTGGCGAATGATTTAAAGTTTCTTGGAAGAGTTCCCGATTCGTAATGTGTTCTTTGACTGCCCTGCTGGGAATTTCGCAGTCCCGGCTCCAACCCACGAGTCCACCCTCCGCTGGCCGAAGCTAATCTGCCAATGGCAGCAGCCGACTCGCTGCTGCCATTGGCAGAACGGTACCTGAATGGTATGTTTCCACGTGAGGGAGAAGAGGAACGGGACTGCAGAGGTGAACCACATCTGGAGGTATCGAAACGCCCCGCATGCCCATAGGCGGAGGGAGAAGAAGGGCCTCCTCGATTGTACGAGTTACTGAAAGCTTTCAGGCCAGTGGAGGCCAACGACTCGGCTATCTTAAATGGAGTAGGGCTTGGAGACCGGGGACCAACCTGGGCCTCCACTTCAATGGCGGTGCCTTCAGCGTTAGCGGACAGGATGTCCAGCGATGGGTCCTCACCGAAAAGGGTCATTTTTTGCCTTTCTGAAGCCACGCCAAGACTGGGGTTTCTGAAGGGGATGGTGTCCTTGGGGTCCACATTTTCGGTGCTGTAGATGGGATGCCCCCTCTCGTAATGACGGAACGGACCGGATGGGCTTTTATCGCGGAGTAAGCTGGCACCCGCTGCCCTCCCCAAGGAGAAGTAGCCACTTTCACGCTTTTGTCTGTCTTCTCCATGCCCTGAAGACAAAGATGAAGAGAAAGGATGGAGCCGAGCAGAAACAAGACTCATCAGAGTACCGTGGAGCTACCGGAGCTTTCCTGACACCACCAGAGCAACTTAAAATGACTCATTGTTGTTCTTCGACACCTCAGCAGGTAACCTCAAACAGCCCGACCACGTAAAGAACACCTGTAGCTGTAACTGGAGAGGGAGCGCTCAGGTGCAGCCACAGCTTCACCCCACCATGCCTTCAAGATCCACCCATTAAATAAGTTCACACTTTGTGACATCTTGTACTGGTTTCGCTGGATGAATAGCATAAAAAACACAAGGTCAACCTTTGGGTACCTGATCTGCTGCGGAAGCCGTCTCTGCTCTGAGCTTCTTCCATCCAGGCCCGAGGGCTGGGCCGATGGGGCGGAGGGTCCAATCGGGTCATACCCACCTGGGGCGAAGGCCGACGGACTGGCTGGTATTCGTCCTCGGCGCTGCCGGAGCCGCTGGACTCTTGGTAGTCGCTGTGGTCCAGACAGCTGAGTGGAGAGAAGAGTGAAGAGGGACGGCATGGAGAGGTAGAGAAATTGAGAGTGTGGAGGACAAGGGGATAAGAAACGGAAGAGAAACTGCATTTAATCCAGAGAAATATAAATATTACCAATCCTCCACCCAAGAAAACCTCTTCATTTGTTATATTACTTCCTTATGCAGTTCTAACTATTTATATTTATCCAAAAAAAAAAAAATCACCCGTGCCAACTTTTGCCAAACAAAATCAGAAGTGCCTTCCTACCACTGTTAAAATGATTATTTCCTTGTCGTTCTCGGATAGCTGCTGTCCTCTGTCTGCGTCTCATCGTTTTTCCAGGTCACCCACCTGTCAGCGCTGCTGTCGTCCTCGTCTCTGTCGCAGATATAAAGGTTACAGCCGGAGCTCAGGATGCACAACGGAGGCTCCCGATCATCCGCACAGCCTCCTCTGACATCACAGTAGCTGCTCGCTGCCGACGCGCCATCAGAATCCTCCTGATAGGGTGACAGGTTGGGAGAACCCGATCACATGACCACCAAGGCACTCTCCAGGTCAGGGCACCACCAGTAGGACAAGTGTTGAAAATATCAGTCTGAAATCTTTCAACCCTCTGGAACCCTCTCTCTCTGTACCCCACACACACACACACACACACACACACACACACACACCCTTTCGGTCTGCTTAGGGTTACGTCTCTGTAACCAGAGAGTTTTCTCAGAAATAATTTATGGCTTTTACTGTAGCACGAAGCCTGCTACTCATCTCAAAAGGTGCTAAAAGTGTCTCTTCTGAGCCGGCGCTGACGCCACCCTCCGGATTAAAACCGATGTTGGTTATTCTGAGGTGTGGCGGCATCATTCAGTACGTCTGGATGATATGAACTGATCACTTTCCACTTGCAGAAACGTCCAGAGCAACAACAATTCGACTTTCGGCCGCCTCTTTCCAGACTTTCCTGTGTATAATCCCCAAACAGTGGTGAATGAACCCCGCAGACGGAAATATAAAGAGCAGAGGCTCTAAAACATTTGGGTGGGTTTTAAACCTTAAGACATTTTTAGATGCTGATTATTGTTTCTGTTCATTCTTTATTAGAATATTTAGAGATATTTATCTAGGATAAGGACCTCCAGCTTCCCAGGGATCCCATCTCTCCCCCTCCTCTCCTTCCCTTCCTACCTTGCTGCTGGTGTCTCTTTCCTCCTCCTGGGATGAGATGGGTGTCAGAGCCCCCCCTTCTACCCGTCCAATCCTGGAGTCGCTTTGAGTTTTGGCAGCATTTTCGGGCTCTGCTGGGGACTTCGGCGGCGGCGGCGTTGCCTCGGCGCTCTCCCTGGCGCCCGAGTGCAGGTGCTTCTGGCGCAGGCAGTCGTGGCAACGGGAGGGGTCAAAGATGTTGGGCTGGAACTTGGGGCATGTGGGCTCCTCACCGGTAGGCGACATGCTGGGATCCTCACCGTCATCGCATCCTGTGACCAGTCAAACCAGGAAAAACCATCTAAGAACGCACAGTTGAGCCCAAACCGCCAGATTAACCGTTCACTGTGCAGTTAATAATACTAAAGCAACAGGCTGAATGCTGAGGAACAGCTCCTATGAAATGTAATTTTTTTTAGCAGTAAAAGATGGAAGGAACTTATAATAATTAATGAGCACGGACACGTGCTCCCTACAGCACATTTTGTTTTGTAATACTGAAATACTACTGTTGAGATAAGTACAATAAAACAGACGCTTACCTGATGAAGGAAGTTTCCATCTTTCAGCTGTAGTCTGATAAAACAGCCCTCCAGCCCAGCAACCAGGACAGCGACTCCTCTTTCTTAATCCCTTTGCTCCTCCGCTGCCATTCTCTCATGCTTCTGATTGGCCGTTCCCTGACAAAAAAAAAGGGATGAAAGTGATGCATTTCCTTCGGCCTCAGCCAGCACGAGGGAACCTGCGGCACACACAGACCTCCAGCCGAAGGCGGAGCCAGGCCGGTCCTCCATTGAGCACTTGTATTAAATATCATCGGCTTTAGAAAGCGACAGGCAGACGATCAGCCGGACGACAGCTGGCACACGCTGGCTCAGGTTAGCGTAAATAAATAAACACTGAAGGTGTGTGTGTGTGTGTGTGTGTTTGTGGGGGTTGACATACTTTAAAACCACGAGTTGGTCGGTAAAGTGAGGAACAAGGGTCTGAATTAGGTTAAGACCAAGTGAGCAGAGCTGAGGCTGTTTCCTGTCCTTCTAGAGGATGTCAACAACACCCTCAGGTGTCTTTAGAACAATGGACAAAAGTACACAGTGACATGGGTGTGAGGGTCCATTTTTAGACAGATTCGGCTTTTATTTCAAAACAAAACAAACACAGAACATTATAAATTTACAAATACAGTTTTGCTTGAAATTGTCCAGGCTGGGGGAATACTCTCGTGGCAAACACACCTGGGTAGTTCCAAACGTCTCGCTGAAGCAGCTGCCAATGGGTCCAACTCCGTGGTCGTTGTTCTCAAGGAGTCCATCAGCTCCCGTGTAAAAACACTGCCTCATATTCTTCCGCATCACTCCTGGTGATGGATCTTTTCCCAGTCTTTCTACGCCTCTGCGACTTGCTCGTCTTTTTTTTGTGTTTACTCACGAAGGCGCTGCGTCTGTTGTCTGGCGGATGGCCTTGTCCTCTTCGGCTTTCCTGCTTCCCTTTCCTCTTCCGCTTGCTGGTGAAGGTGCTGAGCGATGCCGTCAGGGAGCGGATCCTGTAGCAACAGGACGGAAAGAGGAATAAAAGGAGCTGGATGTAGACAGTCCACACCAGGAGACAGCTGTCGTATCAAAGATGTATTTTAGGGCATTACTCCAGCGGCCAACCCTAACCCTTACTTTTTATTAGTGACTGGATTCCTAGCTTTCCTTGGCATTGCTTCAGTTGTCTCTTGGACATCTTCTTTCTTTTCTTCATCTTCATCAGCCTGAAAAAACAAACATACAAACAAAAAACTTAGTGATGTTCTGGTCTGACTGAACTGAAGTGTGATGGTGGATAAGGGCACACACATTCACCTGAGGGGTGGCGGATCCAAACAGATTAGCTCCTGTGAGGTCGAGATCGTTGATGGTCGTCACGGTGACGGTGTGGTTGGGGTGATCGTACTGCACTGACTCTGTTGTGCTTGTGATAGCATCTTCCAGATCATCTTCAGCAGCCTCTGACAGACGGGACATACAGGATACAAGTTTTTATTCGGTGGTCCGCCTCGGAGCGCTCGTGTCAGAGGGCATCCGTGGGTTCCACCTCACCGAGCGCTTCGTTCCTCTCCTTGAGCATTTTTAAATATTCCTTGTGTCTCTAGGTAACAGGTAAACAAACACACACGTTAGATTGTCGCGTATTAAGTTTTTATCAACAACATTTTAGCCACAAACTTACTTCTTCTCGCACTCTGGTCTGCTCCTCTTTGATTTTCTTGTGGATTTCTGCCACTGCTGCTTTCCTTCTTTCCACCTTTCGCTTATGGAAACCAGTTAAATACTCCCTGACATGGGAGACAAATGCTGCATTAACTTGTGAAAGGAGTCTTCCAGATTTCAAGCATCAACAAAACAATAAATTCAAACGAATTGCGTACTGAAACGAAGATTTAAATTTTCATTACATTACAATGGAATGTTTAACTTCTACAGACAGGAGTTATACTGTAAATGGACTATTTTCATGTAACAAATCAAGGTAAAACTCTAACTTAAAACTCTAACTAGACATATTAAGCTAAACTTACAAACTCTGATTAATAACAACGAATGATGACAGCTAACGCTAAATGCTAACTAACGCATATGAGACACTCAAAAAACAGTTTACTCACTGTCTATGTTTGTCATCAAACATAACAATGCATTTGTTTTCCCGTTTCTTAGCACCCGGCTTGAATTTTGCCTTTTTAGACATATTCTTGTGTTTTGTGTTTTTCATGTTGCACACGTGAGTCCTCCCTATAGCTTTGCGACTACCGTTCTGGTCCGTCGTTTAAATCCGTCCGGGTGGAAACGCGGTGGTAGTGATAAATGTCCTACACTACCTTAGAATGTCGGTGAACGACTTAGTTTGTGATAATATAATATAATATAATATAATATAATATAATATAATATAATATAATATAATATAATATAATATAATATAATATAATATAATATAATATAATATACATAAGAGTAGCTGTTTTATATTTTAATACAAAAAACAGACATTAAAATGAGTTTTTGACAATAAAGCACATCCAGAAAACAGAACCAAATGATGACAGCAAATCTCCTGTCTACTGCTGCTAATGTTTTAACTTTGCTTTTGTGCAGAACAAAACGCAGGAAGGATATAAACTCAGGATCATTTGTTACCATACAGTTGAGCTGGAACACCACGAGCTCTAAAGATCCCTAGGAGTATCAATTAAAAGCCATTGGATTCTAATATATGTGTATTATCCTAATTACTTGCTTATTTAATAAAGTACATCTACTAGAGACATCCCACTGAGGCTTCCAAGCCTCCCAGAAGCATTTGTATCACAATACAGCCATTAAATAACATAATGAAAGTACAGAAATAGCAATGACAGAAGTGCTTCATATTGACAATTATAAAAAGAAACAAAACTTTCCTCCTCAACCATTCTAAATATGATGAAAAATGACAAAATATTTTATCTTGACACAACATCAGAGTAATTTTTGCTTGAGAGCATGACATGAAAGAAACAATGTTCTTGCTCTTTTAACCACGAGTAACTGAGAGTCTGACATTTACCAAGACTGCAGAAACATTCATGAATGTTCTTTCTTTTACCTTCGAAAGCAGGCCATCCCACCTGCTAGCTAGCCTCACACCATCACATGCAGAATGAGAAAACCACCCTGCGTCTCTGATGCATGTCTTTCTAGTATTCCTGGTTTTCTGCTTACTTACGACTATACAATCAATGTGTTTGCCTGTAATTAAATATTCTGTTTATGCGCGTATAAGCATATTCAATGTGTTTGGCTGGGTCCCTCGGTTATTTAAACAAACGGTAATCATCTGTCCCCTGTATTTCTGGGATTTGCTTCTTGTGAGGTAGAAAAGAGGACATCACCCAGTGTTCTGGGGCTACAAATCAAATCCTACGTCTCTGTACCCTACGTCCCTAATTGAGGCGTCCCATTTTACTGAGGCATTCCACTATTGCAGCACTCAAATTCCTTCCTGGCAATAATGATTGTACAGCGTGCTTTTCTACAGCTCATCAATGCACTGCTGCATATTGCAATAATATTCAACAGCTATAAGAAAATGGTCCCTTCTTCCTCTTAGGTCAGATTTTACAAAACATTTTTAGTAGGAAACCGTTTGCTAGGAGATTTCTATGAGTGCCCAGGGGGGAGGGGGGGCGTAAGTGTGCCAGAGCAATAAAAAGAAAGCGTTAAAAAGGGAACGAATACATGAAACGTCAACGCAGCATTTTCTCTGCAATTATACACACGGTCTGAATATGAAGTAAAAAGCCAACTTTACATCTTTATATCGATTAAAGGACAAAGAACATTTGTTCTTTGTGGTTTCAGGAGGCCGCAATGGTCGTGCCCCCACTGAGGCGCAGAAGGATCTGCTGACAGTCCTGCAGGGACCTGCGGTCTCCCACGCGTTCCAGGGTGCGCTTGGCCTCAGCTAGAAGGCGTGCACGATGCCCAGGAGGGGTCAGCAGGGGCATAGGCAGGTGGCGGCAGGCCAGCAGGATGGCATGAGCCCTCTCCCTCTCACCTTCTGAGAGAAAATGACACATAAATCTCTTCTGATATACATAAAAAAGAGTGTCATATCATTATTTCTTTATTTTACACATTTCACAGTTCTGAATAATTATAATAACTACATGTGACAAGATAAGTGGAGCTAGTAGATAATATTGCTGTCTGCTCTGATTGTCTGCAGTTGAAGTGTGTAGGATGTGTCTTACCGGCTGTGTAAGAGCTGTGTGTTCTACGGCGGAGGTTGTGCTCCAGCAGCTGATGTGTTCTTGTGGGACTGGCTCCAGCCATCAGTCTGACTGTGGTCTCATGAAGAAACACCTACAAAAACAAACAAACAAGGCAACAAATCCACAAGCGCATCCACTTTCTGTCACCATGCACATTATTTTAATAAAAAGTGCCTATGTATTTGCTGTAAAGACAGAAATATTCAATTTTTCCTAATAGATTTCTAATATGCTTAGCCATCCCTAGGTGGCGCTGTTGTCTACTGTAAAGATACTAACGTCAGATTTCTGTGTTTAGCAATCTGATGCTTGATATCAGAATGGTTGTGGCTCAATGTTATTCATTTTTTTAAGTGTCATTTCATCTATTAATTTGTACCTAATGGTGTTTAACTCTGAAATGAAATAAAACAGTAAAAATTGGTTTACTTGGATGTTTTGTAGGACAGACACAACTGTTTCTCGAAGTCTTTGATTTGTTAGTAAGGCATCTGTATTTATTTAGCGTGTATGATTCTCTGTTTAGCAGTTTAGTTGATCTTCCTCAAAGAAATTAAGTAGGAACTAAATGAAGCAGTGTGTTTCTCAAAAGGCTGTGACAGCCGTTGCTAAACATTTCCATCATGATTCCATCTGTGTGTGTACCTTGTGCTGGGCCTGTCTGTAGCACTGCGTGACCTTTCTGAGAGCGCTAAGGTCTCTCTGGAAACCAGCCAACTGGGATCCGGGCGCTGGGCCGGGCTCTCCGTTACTGCTGCCCCCCCGCTGCCATATACTTGTCCTTAGTGTCAACAGAAGGTCACACACCAGAAGCTCCACACCCTTCAGGGAAAAAGAGTTAAGAAAGTGTGTGAGGTAAATCAGGAAAGAGGATCTGGTGACACACTCGGACACAGGAAGAGTCCTATAACCTGCAGTAGTCACCCATGCACCTTGTCAGCTAAAGAAATGGGGCGTGTAGCAGGTGCGTGTAGATTGGGGAGGCCTCTGTACTGCACTGCAGACACATTGCACTCAGGTTCTGGATCATGCAATGCAACTACAATGCACCACAGCCACCTCCCTGCCACCCACACTGTGCACCCCCACAGCCCCATTGGCAGCGTGCCTGCCCCCCACCAATGCATGCAGCAGTTTTCTATCTGTAATCTGACTTTTTTTTCATACAGTACCTTGTTTAGCAGGTTTCCAGACTGGGTGAGCGGTACGGCGACACTGGAGGACACGTAGCTGCTGGCTCGGTCGCAGTGGGAGAGACAGGACATGGCTCCTTCTCCTTTCAGCGGGGAGAGACTCAACTGGACCGCTTTACACAGCAGTAGCACAGCTTTGGCCAGAGGATGCCTGGAGCAGAGATGCAGGGGAAAGCATCTTAACGCGGCTTCTGTGCAAGATACGCTGCCAATACGCTCCAGTCACATGCTGGCATTTCAACATGGAACAGGATTTCCTTCACTTACTCCAGCGTGTGCAGAGCCCTTGGCATCCGTTCTGCTTCCGCTAACAGTGACCTCACTACAGCATCCTCACCCTGCAGCCAGTGCACAGTGGCCTTGAGGACCAAAGCCCACCAACGGCTCACAGGATCTCCCACTGGTGGCGAGAGGAAGACAAGTTCAACAGGGGTTGGATGGAGCCCTCGGAAGGGTAATGTTGCTAACACAATGACACCAATGGAAGTTCTGTGTGATGATTTAAGCTGTTTTGCCAGCAGAGTTGCACAAGCTGACTAGACTGGCACTTTTTAAAAAAGACTTTGAAAACAATCTGCTAATCCTCAAGCTCTCCCCAGACAAACATGCAGTGTGATTATTTTTCCTGTGTAGAGCTTCTCCCATCATGCTAGACATACCTGGTATGGTGGCGTGATTGGGTGGGGTCGAGAAAGGAGGGCGAGGAGAAGATGAGTCCTCGGTGCAGTTGTTTAGTAAATGAAGAAATTCCAACGCGCTGGAAAACTCCCTGAGAAGCAAACAAAAGAAGACCTTTTAATGACTCATTTAGCACCAATGAAAGGTGAGTAGCCAGGCCATTTACCCCGAGTCCTTCTTGTATTTGTCAGCTATGGAGTCGCTCTGTGGCTGGATGAGGGTGTGAACGGCTCGCTCCAAAAGCTTCCTGCAGAAACAGCGGTGCAGCTGGGCGATGGGATCCACTAGAACAACAACGAGACACGGTTGAAACAAAACAAACAACATTAGGAATAAGATAAATAAGAGCATTTATGATATCTTCAAAAGTTGAATACTTTCAAATCTCTGGTTACTACTACCAAAGACTTTCCTTCAAACGTTCCTTCAACGCATCCTTTTTTCCTGTGGCATACCTGGATCTCTCGGAGAAGTGTAAATCTCGCAGGTGCTCTCAGACTTCACTGACCAATCACAGCTCAGGAAGAACTGCCTGCCCAATGGGGTGAAGAGCCAGCGCAGGCAGTCGGGGACTGGTTTGGTGGCACCACTTTCTGCACAGCTCAAAAGATAACTCTAGAGATAAAAGAGGAAGCAGTGCTGATCAGTAAATTCAGTACAAGTGAACGAGATCATCCTTTTCTGTGTTGTGGGACCTACGGGTAGGAAGGAGAGGTGGTGGCCCAGCACGGTGCGCAGGGCGATGGCTGCAGTCACATAGATCTGTGTGAGCTGAGCAGGAGCCATCTTGGCTTGAGCACTCTCGCTGAGGTTGACGGCGCTCAGAGACAAGGACAAAGCCCACAAGCTACTGCGCTGGGGCAGCTTTCCTACAGAGAGACACAAGTTCCAAATTTGAAATTTGGCAAACTGAAAGCAGACACTGAATATCAGATAAATTCGACTAAGATATGCAGATAGGAACTGCAGGAACTGTGGGTGGGACTGGGACCAATGCTGTGCGCTTGCCACTTGCCTGTGAGCTGAAGCTGGCTCAGCTGATGGTAAACCAGCGCCGCATCCCTCGCGCTCGTCCGGGCCTCCTCCCCCTTATACTTCCCCCCAACCTGGTGAACCAGCCAGCCGAGAGGCGTTGGACGATGCAAGAAGTACCGGATCAAATTCCAGGAGAGCGAGCAGACCAGGTCCAGATTGGTTGAGGGGAGGGCTCTGGCCAAGACGGACAGGCATGTCTCCAAACTGGCCATTGCGGCTGTGTAATCTCCCTGCAGAGGCGAGCAGTCAGCACCACCAGTGAGCTAAAGCTGAGGGCAATGATCCTGACGTAGCTCCAAATATGAACAAATATGAACTACACATTAACTAATACAGGGAGCCAAAGGATGCCTGTAAAATGCCTAGAATGTTTTTCTCCATACAGATCTTAGGCTGAGGTTTTTTTATTTTTATTTTTTAACTAAAGAAGAAAACACTGTTCGGCACTCACCCTGTGAAGATGCAGGTCGGCTTGTTTACGGTGTCTCCAGAATGACACAGATTTTGGTGAGTGGAGGGGTGTGATGGGCTCCCAAAGGTAGAGCACCCTGACACAGCCCCACACCGCTCCCACTCCGCTCAGCACCCACACCATCACCCACGGCAACAGACAACGGAGCCAGGAGGCTGGGAAACACACACGTGCATCCAAGGACATTCAGCATTCAGAGCTTAAATTTGTGCAACGAACCCTGGAAACCTGAGAGTTTATAGCCCCGCTCACCGAAACCCTGTGTGTGATTTGGGAACCAGACAAGTGTTCTAGATGGTCCGTGGCCTGAAGAAATTCCGGTGCTTCCTGACGTCTCAGAGTCCAGCAGGGATGGCAGGGGGTTTAGCGACAGGCAAAAAAAGGTCAGGGCACAGAGCAGGAGTCGAGAGCGGTCCATCACTCCAACCGAGGAAGGGGAATCTGGCTCACTCTTTAACTGGAAAATGATAATAAACCCAGTTAGACAGAAGAATAAATACACCTAAATTGGCATTTTTTTTACCTTAGATGTGAATCGTCTACTACCTTACAGCCGACACAGCAGGCGCGATCCTGCACTTACCTGCTCGTGATCCAGCAGAGGACTGCCTGGTTCTGAATCCACACAATAAGGGGAGAGTTGGGAAGGGGATCCGGAACCAGAACTGGAGTCAGAGGCTGGCGGGGACATCATCACCAACTCCTGTTTCAGCTCCATGTCCTCAGACAGCGGCACAGGCTCTGAGACAGACAGAAGGGAGATCACGCCTGTTGTTCCGTCTCAAAAGCAGAAAACCAACCCTTTAGTTGAAAAACGGTTTTACTATGACTCAAGCTAACAGACGTCCTTCTCACTGTGACATCCAACCCGTTTGTTGCTTTTAGGGCTGTTATAGAATTAGGCTAACAACCGTAAAGGAGACACTACGCCACTTACTTTAAAAACAAATTGAAATGTTTAATCCCTGTGCCAATTTCCCTCTCCAGAAAATATATGGAAACACGCCGTTAGTCTTATTAACGTCCTTGTTGAGCTTTAACCATGGCTTGAAGAAAATATTTCACACTTTACCAGTCAAGACAGGGACCATCAACCAGGCAGGTAATTGGTTACACTCACTATTTTTCTGGTTAGCCATCTTGAGGGCCAAGTTTTCCTGTCGTAGTTTGTGGTTGACCTGCTGCAGATACTTGATGTAATCAATGGCCTTCCTCAGCACTCCTGACTTATGCATCTGCCATGGAAGGAAACCGGTCAATTCAAAGTCACATGACGATTCAGCAATCAGACCGTACACACAAAAAGTACACACTAAAAGCACCCACCTTGGCGTCATTGCCCATGACCAGGTTCCTGAGTTCCACTATTTTGTCGTTGATGGAGGACCGATACCTCTTCTCAATGATGTTATGGGTTGTCCTCCTTTCGCCCTCCTTCACCACTCCCCCTGCACCCACTCCTGCTCCCCCCATTGTCTGAATTTGCTCCACACCTCTGGTGACATTTGTGCAGTGGGGGGAACCTTGTAGCTGCTTGATGGGCAGTTTGTCCCCCCCTCCCATCACCACAGGGACAGTCGTCAGGATGTTGCTGCTCATCAGTGTCTGGTGACAGAAGGAAATGATCATTCCTTTTCTTTTTTGGGGGAAATCAGTAGGAGCAAAAAGAAAAGCGTATTTAGCAAGGTATTTACTGGGACTTGAAGAGCTGTGTTTTGAATGGGCGTGGTTAAGGCGGTGATCCCCGTGGGGCTCTGCATGGTGGAAAGCACCTGTGTGCCATCTGGTTTGAGAGTCGTCAAAACTAGTGAATCCGTCTTCAAAATCTGAGGCTGCTGGACCAGAACCTGACAAAGAAAGAGAAATTTGTGCTTTAAAGGCAATTGTAGGCATTTTAAAACCATTGTCAGGGAAACGTTTTATTTTTTCATGGATATTTAATGAGAAGATTTTTAAATTCTAAAGACATTTCTTACAGGGACTTGCTGCACCTGCTGCTGCACAGCATGAACTGTAGTTGGCGCCGGGGTGAGGGTCTGGATGGTCTGACAGGTTGGAGTAAGGACACGTTGGTGCTGGATGGTAACTGGTTGGAGCTGTGGGGACGTCACAATACTCTGCATTTGAGGCTGGAGGACTGGAAAGAGGAGGTGAGGCAATGAATGATACATTCATCCAAATTAAAACACAGAATGGCAAAAGGACTGTACACCAATGTCTTTGTAGTTACCTTGGAAACCAGGGGAAGGGCTCTGATGGCAGATGACAGGGTTCTGGATCAATCGGCCATCGTTGGAGGCAATCATTACAGTGTGAGGCGCCTGGGTCTGAATTGGCAGAGACGTCTGGCAATGGGTCTGGACCAAAGTGTGGATTGGAAAGCTCTGAGTCTGCACGGGAATCCCTTGTGTGTGCATCTGCAATAGGAGAGAGATGATAGACTACCAGGCCACGTGCTGTCTATTTGACAGACAGTAAGGGTCAGATACCCAGTGGATACCTGGATAGCAGGTTGGGCTGTCTGCTGAGGCTGTGGATGGATTGCCTGGACCATCTGAGGCCGCGGCTGAAGAAGAGGTGGGCTACGGGTCACCAGCTGTTGCCCTGAAACAGTGGTGGTGGTGGGAGGCGATGGGGTCTGGGCAGGAGTAAGAGGAGGAGTAAGGGGCAGAGACTGTGGGGACAGCGTCTGCGAGGCGGTACTGTGGACTGTGGCGCTCTGGTAGACAGCGGCGGTCGGAGTCTGGGGAGCCTGGGGCGTCTGAACGGCAGGCCGCACAGCGCCGCTGGAGCCGGCCGGTGTCATCTGGTCCTCCAACAAGTCGGGGAAATCCCCTACCTGGTTGCTGACAAACTGCAGCATCTCTGAAAGCACAATAAAAAAAAGCTTTCAACTACATGAAACATCAAACAGAAGCAGATCAACTGCATTTTAAATGCACCATCATTTTACAGCATGTTCAATTTCAGCAGGAGAGAATATAATACTATGAATAACACCCACAGAAAACATTGACTTACTGATAATACAGGGGAAAAAAGAATATTTTAAACTGTTAAGCGCACCAGAGAGACAGTGACAATGATGTTTAGCCCCTATAAACACTCCCAGATTTAGCATGCACGTGTCTAATGCTCACCCCCCCCATAAAATATATCAGTATTGCTTGTTTTTTTGCCTTTTGAGGGATTTTTGTGTTCAAAAAATAGGTCAAATTGATCCAGATGTTTAATGCATCCATACTTGAGCTACTTCTTTACAGAAAATTTTAAATTGCACCATATTAAACCCTAGACCCTATTCTGTATTCAGTATTCAGCATTTATTGTAGCATTATAATCATACTGAAGAACCCATTTCAGGGAATTTGGTATCATATTTGTTATATACAAAAGGAGTTCTGCACCCCGAGTCTGGTAAATGAGCTAGTACAAAGGATAAATGGATTGAATAGGGGTGTAGGGTTAGGGTGGTTGGGTTTCTAGGTTGCTGGGTAACAGAAGGAGGTTACATAACCTGACTCCCCAGAGAATAATTGGTGAAGGAGGAATGTTCCTGATGAACTGGGATACACAGGACTCAACCAGTCAGTGGTTCCACTGTCGGCAGTCAACCTGCTGTCATGCAGAATGAGCAGCTTAAGGATGAGACTGTTTGTCCTCTGAGCTAAAAACCTGCCATATGTTGGGGATTTTAAACATTATATGTATAATCAAGAGGTAAACAAAACTAACCAAGTGATTTCTAAGGTGGCCCCACTGGTAAAGATGATAAAATTGTTGTTTTTTCCTCCTAATTGGAAGAATCTGCCTCTCTGTTCTTGTCAATCCATCAAAATGAAGAGCACATTGATAAGGGATAAAGTTTTTAATATTAAAGCTTTTTCTGTGGTCTGCTGTCACAAACTGCATTCCTCTCTTTGGCCAAGACGATCAGGCACAATTACACAACTGGGTGTTTGCTGTCTGCTCAGGATGTGAATCCAGAATAAACAACTAGACACTAAAGGCAAATACATTTGCCACTTTTGCCAATTCTTCATCAAATCTCTCTGTTAAGTCTCTGGTTTACAAAATCTCTGATTTGCTGGAGACAGAGAAGATGACTGTTCCCCCAGCCGACACAAACGCACAGCATCGCTCCATCAGTTCACTCTGGTGACTTAGCGTTCAGCAAATTTCCACCCTAATGGAAAAGTGGTGAGTCTGCACTCCTGCGTTCCCCTAAAATCCCCATCCTTTCATGGCGTGCCAAACGGTAAGGTTTGTTCAGACCTGTTGGCTCGTTGCGTGTCTCTACAGTCCTGAATTTAATTGACATGAATGGTCTGAACGATGCACAAAGTAATTTAGAGGATGGGTTCAAAAACACAAAAAATAAAGAAGTTTGAAACATTTAAATCGATACATAACCTTAAAAGATCACAATAGTAAAAATGGAGTTCCTGATCGATGTCTGTCATCAGTGTCGACACAACTTCCTGATAAAATGGCAGAGTATATGGTTCTATTAAAAAAACCCCAGATGTGCATACAGCTGCACCTGATCGTTCGGACAGGAATGTCAAGAGATTTTAAGGAATTTCTACAATAAAAGTAAAAACCAACATGTCGTCAGAAATGATTAAAGCTTTACCTGGTATGACCAACACAAAAAGACCAAACCAACCTGCCCACTTCCGTGCAGTCTTTGGAATTTAGAAAAGATTTGATCTTTACAGATCCTTATCGTTTCACAAAAGTGAATAAATGTAACAAAGAGCGTCAGAAGATTCTAAGGAATTTCTATAATATCTGCAAAACCTGACATATCATCAGAAACTATTACAGGTTTACGTGAAATCACGAATATAAAAAGACAGACTAAAGGCGCTGCGCAAGACTGCTTTCTGGAAAATATGCATTGAGAAAAACCCAAACTTCTATTGTTTTTAAAGGCAGCTATGAAGCGAACGCTGGTCATTCTGAACTTTGCGCGCTGATGCGCTCATCACACACACACACACACACACACACACACACACAGCCGCCGAGACAGACGCGGCGACGGCGCTGTTTATCAGCAGAATCGGAAGTGGCCCGACCTCAACTTAATAAAACACACGGAACAAATATCTAACTCACCATCAATGTCTCCCAGCGTGAACTCGTCGCCCAATTCCGCTAAAAGTCGTGTCCATGTTGTCCACGGTGGAGATGTGGTACTCTCCGCTGTCCATCCTGTCTGTCAGCGCTTCGCCTCCCCGGCTGTCACCGGAGGGTTGCGAGAGGAAGGCCACCAAAAGAACAGGGGCGAGGCGCACAGAGACGCCTTCAAGACCCTTATTCAATGACTAAAGTTATTCTTTAACGAGATAAACACAAACACGTCAAAAGAGGCGCACCTCGACGTCGAGAAACGGAATCTCCTAGGTTTACGCTTATGACGACGCCATCTTGTATGACGCTTATTACGTCATTCACAAACATGGCCCACAGGCGCAAACGAGCCGTGATTGGTCCATGGCTTGGGGTTGTTGTCGCGAGACCAGTCACCGTCGTCCAATGAGAAGGCCGCATTCAGCGCGGTCTGATAGTCCGTCCAGTATCAGACGCTTCTGTTGTTTGGACACACCGCGCCCCCTACCGGCCCGAAGCGAGGAGAACAATCACAGGTTGGCACCGGAAGAACGAACATCAACAAATCTCCCCCCGCAGCGGAAACCTTTTGGAGAAATTAATGTTAAAAACACGCACTTTTTACCTAGCATTGTAATTTTCTTCCTGGAACAACAATGGTTGCCTAGTTACTACTTACCTGACTATTACATTGAGTACCGTATGGATCCCTTCCCCCAAAATTTTCAGTACATTTATTTGACGTTGCATAAAATTAGGAAAAATGCTCAGAAATATTTAATCGCAGATAAAATTGACCACAAATATTTATTTGCACATTTCATGATATTGCTTACATTGTATATTCAGTCTGTCAGCCATCAGTAAACGTGCTCTTAATATTGTCACAGGTGTCGTAAAAGCAAACAGAAGAAGCTAAATGTAAAGTCGAAGACAAATTAATTTATAGAAAAAGACTTTGTCCTGATGATTATTGCCATCAAAAGTAAAATCACACCTGAAAACAATTATAATCGGCTGCTGCTGAGATCAGTGTTACAGTGTGTTTTTCAGGGTGGAGATTTGGCTTTTTTTTTTTTTTTCTTCATACATAGAAAAAAATTTTTAAAAAAGACAAATGTAAAAAAAAAAAAGAATAATAGAAATGTTGTTAAATTGTTAAAAAGTAATTGTACAGCTGGTGCACCCAGAAACAACATTCAAGCTTGCCTATTTTTAAAAAGACTATTTCTGCAGTGCTTAAAGTTAGCTGTGCGTGCAGAAGGCTCGTTTGGAAGCCACAGCTGAGGCCTGTGTCATGAGATTGGAAAGTAGAATATAGAATAGAAAAATAGAATATAAATATGGCTGTGCTGGTTAAATGCTGTCTTCATTTCTTCAAATTGAATTCATAAGTGGTCCTCTCTAAGTTCCTTGCACTCTGTGACTTTTTCTTTCATCAGCCCAGCAGCCAGTGCCGCGCCTGCAGCCGCGCCTGCAGCCGCGCCTGCCCCAACCACCACATCCTTCAACACCTGTGCTGTTGTTTCCACACTGCCCACGGACAGCGCGCCAGGCCCTGCTGCACTGGAGGATCCAGCAGCCACACTACCAGAGGCTGCACCTACAGGAGCTGCACCTGCACCAGCCGCAGCTCCCGTTGCTACCCTCACCGTCGTGCACCGATGACGCCTACTTGCTTTAATGTTTCGAGGGCAGCCTCGCGAGGGCTGGCAGCTCCAAGACCTACGACAACTCCGACAGAAGTGCCGATACACCGATACAGTCAGAGGAGGCTGCTGGTGTTGCCTCAGCGTAATTATTAATATTGTCTGCAATATTAATACCGTGCTGGCTGTATTGATGCCACAGTGTGCACGAGCAAATGGACTAACGCAACTTTATTAGGCCCCGACACATAAGAAAGCAGGAACAATGATTGTGTTTAGTTTCTAATATATTGTGAAACCACCAAACCTAGAGCCAGTGTGTTATTATGTGTCCCTCATGACGCTGCTATGAGGCACCAGTCCGGTAAACATCATCACCACAAAAGCTGCTCTTAAATGATTAAAATAAGAACTAATCAATTAATCATTCTAAAAAAATTGCTTTACAGGTGTTACAGTGTTAATTGAACAAGTTTTAGAAAAATGGAAGTAAGGAAAGACTTGAAATCTCTCCCAGGATCTTTGTAGCCCCCTCAGAGAGGTTTTTCCAGGCTGAATCCTGGGAGGAGCTGTCTGTCGTTTCTACGGAGGCAGCAGGAAAACAGGTCATCACCTTGAGCCCAAAGACCGCCTCACCCATGGCTGCACAGTCTGCTTGCTGCGTCTCCAATGACGCTGTTGCCGAGTCCACGAGGAACACCCATTCTATGAACTGGAGGTCCTGGTGGACACTGTGGGGCTCCTCCCAGTCGCTGTCCTCGGCCTGCTCCCAGTCATCTGTACTGGGCTGCTCCCAGTCATGGTCGGTGGGCTGCCCCCAACCTTCAGGCTCAGGCTCTTCCCATCCGCTCAGGTGTCTGGGTCCATCTTCATCTTCATCATCTCCATACTGCTCCCAGACCTGCTGCTCTTCAAGAGCCTCCTCAGAGCACTGCTGCTGGTCCTCTGAGTCTTCCTCACTGCAGCACCGCATCATTTCCACAGACTCCTCGAGGCTGCGGCACATGAGGAGACGCTCAGTGTTTTGGTCTTTCAAAAACCAGCCCTGCGCTGGCGTTACGCCTCGTTACTCACTAGGCTGTGTCGTGAGGATCTGACAGATGTGACGTGGTGATGAAGGGATGGTTGCCGGCCTGAAAGGCAGAGATTCTCTTGGTCGCGTCCACGTTCAGCAGCGACATCAGCAGGTCAATGAAGTGAAGTCGATCGTGGAATTCGTCCAAGGATGTGCGGTCATACACCTGGATTTGGAAACAACGTGAAATGCAGCTTTTAATTTGCCAAAAAAAACAAGGGGGTTAGGAGGGGAAAAAATACCTACATTAACCAGGTCCATCAGCGACTCAAACTCAGAATCTCTGACGTCCTCCACTGAGTCTGCACCGGTGTCCGCAGCATATTCCTCAGGAGTCTGAAAGCACAAAAACAACCACAAAGCTCATTTCCTGTAGTGATCGTTTGGAGAACCGTTTAAATCATTTAAAAAAAAAATCATTTTTGACACAAAATCAGAAGACAAGCCCACCTTCAGCCTCCAGGCTGGGCCTTCAGGCGCTTCCACCTGCCTGAAGTATTCCCTGGTGTATATTCCAGCACGGAGCAGGTGGTCCTCTGGCTGACCCAAAAGCTGGACGATCTGCCTCATCTGCAGAAGAAGAAGAAGACACAGCCGCTAGGAACCTTCACCGCTTGGTTGTGTCTGCGGCTCAGGCGTCTGCCTCACCATGGCGTAGGTGCTCTCCGCTTGGAAGAGATCTTGGTTTTGGAGGTAAAGGAAGGCGAGGACGCAGCCACATCCCCACATGTCGATGCCGTGGCTGAAGGGCAGGCCCAGGAGTATTTCAGGAGACCTGAGGAGGGAAGGCCAGAGCAGAGGATGAGAAGTCCAAAAAAAGAACCAATCAAACAGCAGAAGACATTTGGGGTACTGTAATCGCACCTGAAGGAAATTGGCTGCATATGCGTCCCTGGCACGGCTTCTGCGTCAGGCATGGCAAGGCCGAAGTCAATCAGTTTGACCTTGAGGTGGCTCTTGCCAGCGAGCATGATGTTGTCTGGTTTGATGTCGGTATGCAGGATGCCGATGTCACTGAGGGCATCCAAGGCGCTGAAGAGCTACAACAAAAGAGGACAAGACTGGTAAGAGAGCAAAGCTGAACTCCAGTGGCTGCTGCTCCTTGAGTGTAGGAGAAAAAGAGTTGCCTTTCCAAAAATACCTGCTTTGCAATTGGTCGAATTTCCGTGAGCCGCATTTCCAAATCGCCGTCGGCGATAGTCTGGTAGAGGTCTTTGTGGAGCAGCTCAAAGACCAAACACAGGTGACCCTGGTGCTGAAATTTCTCAAAGAAATTTAAAATGTTGGGGTGATTGGCAGAGCTGATTTTCCTTAATATTTTCACCTAAGGACAGAGATACTGCATTAAAACACATTAGAACTCCTCCAACTGACGGAAACATAACAACGAGCTGCAACAACGAACCTCCGCCTCAGCCTCGGCCACCGCCTGAGCCTCAAAGAGCATCTTCACGGCCACCATGTTGTTGGTTCTCACATCCTGGCATTTGGCCACTTGACCAAAGCAGCCGCAGCCCAGTATGTCCTCTACAGTGTACTGGGAGAAGGGACCGCAGAGAACGTCACCTTTTTGGACTGAGGGGGCAAAGCGAAGACAACATTTAATTCACATCAAACATGACACACCTCAGCCTTCAGTCAGTTTAGCGATCACTCATCTATTTTACTTTCCCCGTGTTATCTCTGCCATTTCAAATAGAAATGAGTGTTTTACACTACAACTGCTCCCACAGATATAACAACATATCACGCAGTTTGTGTGTTCACGACGGCCAAGGTGATAATAGCGCTGCAGCACCCTGTGTGGACAAAAGATGACGCCGTTTTGTTACATTACCTGTACAAAGTTTATCTGCTTGCATATTGTGCGCCATATAATGATACATTATGTATGTTTTGTTTCATAAATAACCTTGTCAAACATGTGTTTCGCTCCAAAAAAGGCTCCTAAATGAACTAATCAGGAGCGCGGAGCACCTAGCAACCGCGTTGACAACCGGCGCTTTTGAACTAGCCACTAGCCGGAAGGATTGGCCTTTCACCAGGTAAAGGCTCCAGTAATTCCACCCACACCCGTCTCCACAACTGAATTGCAATCAAATGTAAAATGGCCGTAAAAGACATTAAAATAGCGCTTTCGCTGAAAACTTTAGAAATCAAACTTGGCAAGTGGGTTAGCTGTGTTTTTACTATAATGTACACGGGGGGAAGGTGAATATTTGGTCTTCCGGATGGATTGTATCTTTAGAGGTTTACTCGCCTTCCAAACCAGGGTTTGATAACGTCTCTTTCTGACTTTCCATTTCCACAGGAAACTACAAGTTACGTTTAGATACAGTTGAAAACAGGACAAAATGTGCTGGTTCGCTGTCGCCTCCGTTATTAATGAGAGGGTAACATTAACAACACAACAATGTGCCTGTCAGATCAAAGCCTTTTGGTGTAATTCAGCTCAAAAAAACCTTTGACGTCAAAGGTTTTTTTGAAGTCAAAGGGTTTTTTGAGGTCAAAGGTTGTTTTTGGTGCCGCGCCTGCGGCAGCCTCGGCTGCTGCGTTCCGGCTCCCCTGAGGCCTGGAGGTGCTGCTGGACGACCACCAGCAGGCTCTGTCCAGCTGCTCCTGCCGGGCCTTCGGGCTCTGCCGGAGGAGCAGCTTTTCTCTGGCGCAGGCCTGAGCCTCGGAAGATCAAAGTCCCTCCCGTCGTTTGACAGCTACGTCTACGGTCTGATTCTATTTCTGCGCCAGCCCGGAAGTTCTAATACTCGTCACACCCAGGAAAAGGTGTGTGAGAACAGATGGTGTGGAGGAGAAAGGTGTCTGAAACAGGAAACCACGCCAGCTTTGGGGCCACGTCTGCAGAGGGGACATTTATTTCTCGGCTCAGAACTCCATCAGGTGGGTGAAAGGTCCGTTGGTGTCCAGACTCAACACCTGCCTGTTGCCGTAGCTCCCGTGTCGGACTGTCGGGCCGGCCTTGGCCACTTCCTGCTCGCACAGGGAGACGAAGGCGCTGTGGAGCCGCAGCCCGTCCTCCTTGCTGATGTCGGTGTGATACTGCACGTCGCGACCTTTGGCCTCGCCGCCGAGCGTGGCCTGAGGGACAATCAGCAGGCTGCCTGGAAGCTCCAGCAGCGACGACAGCTTCCCCGAGTCAGCTTCGCACAGTCGCAGGTTCAGAAGGGTGGACACTGTGGAGGAGCATGCTGGAGGAGGAGGAGGAGGAGAGGCCATCACACACCTGCGCTCACTGGGAACGTGTCAAAGGTTAAAGGTCACTGACCCATCTTGGGCAGGATGTCATCCGTGGCTCCTTTAAAGAAACAGATGTAAAGGACCGTCCCTCGGTCCATCTGGCCAACAGAAACATCGGATTAGAGTCACAGTCTGATTCTAGTTACAGTTTTAGCACCTTGGAGTTGCTGGATTCAGTATTTTAGTGTTTTCCTACGACTTTCGGGCAGCTGGAAATGCAAAATTCTGTATGTATGTACAGTATGTATGTATGTATGTACAGTATGTATGTATGTATGTATGTATGTATGTATGTATGTGTGTATGTATGTACGTGTGTATGTATCTGATCAGTCATGACTGGGAGAGCTGAGTGATGTTCTTGTCATGTGACTTTAGGTACTTGGCCGCTGACCCTCATCACAGAGCCAACCCAGGGAGCGTCTGCAGGAAAACTGTGAAGGCCACCAAGCAGAGCAGCCAGAATCCTGAGCGGAACACCTGACTCTGACCTGGACAAACTCAGCCTCCGAGCGCTCCCCTGCCGGGCGCACCTGCAGTCTGGCACGCAAACACTGCTGCAGGACCGTCCGGGCCGCCAGAGCCCGCTCCTTCTCTGACATGGCCACGCAAGTGTTCAGGTTCACCAACCAAACCCACAAATTAGACACGTTTAAGGCTAAAAAACCTCGGAACCTCTCAAACGACTCCTCGGCTGACAAGCGGCAAAGCGCCTACTTCCGGATTTAGTTTCAAACGATTGAGGTTGCGCTTGATTTTGGCAACCTCGCCTTATGCCTCTGGGGTGTCTG
>CAAE01014653.1:277515-290362 GCA_000180735.1 Tetraodon nigroviridis | reverse complement strand
TCCCTGAGGCAGCTTCGACTGCTAAAAACATGGCATTGGTGTAAAAGCCATGTTGACTTGCTATGTCGTCCACCGTCCTCAGCAGCTCTTCCACCTGCTGGGTGTTAGACGGCTCTCTGTTGTTGAACACGTGGTATCTGCCCCCACACCTCTCTATCACAGACCTCAGTCCAGCAGGAGCCTTCCTCAGGTATTCTTCTATTTCAAGCCCTTGCAGGTCGTCACCTCTAGTAAACAAAACCACAGTGTGATGACAGACAGCATCTTCCCCAAACATCCGTGCCAGCTCACAGACAGCCTGGTTTTCGCTGGCTGTGTACTGCTCTATTGGCACCACCAGCAGGAATGCGTGCGGCCCAGGGGCGGAGAGAGACACACACTTGGCCGTTTCTGTACGGGTCTGCTCCTCATCCAGGCTAGTGTTCCCGTAACCTGGTGTGTCAATGACCGTGACCCGTCTGGTCCTCCTCTGACCGTCCTCATCCTCTGTGGGCTCAGCGGTCCCGACCTGGCAGACCTCTGTGACAGAGCTGGGGCTGGGCCCCGACAGGAACGCGGATCTGCCCAAAATCGTGTTTCCAGAGGCGCTCTTCCCGGATCCGGTTCTTCCGAGGAGGACCAGTCTGAGTTCCTCATTCCCAGAAGGTTCAAAACTTCGGTTTTCCATGACAAACTCTTTTGTTCCTTTGTTTTCCTCTGTATAACAAAAAAATAATAACACAACCAAGGTCAGTGCAAAGTATTGGAGGTAAGTGATTTTAAAGTCAAAGAATTTGTTTTAATTTAAGACAAGAAATTTAAAAAAGGCTTAAGAACAAACCTAGTACAGTACATTCTTGTCATAAGTTGCAGCCGAGTTTGGCAAACACTAAATTGTAAGAAAATAATAGTCTGACTCTAGAAACATTTTATAGAAGGAGGAAGGAGAGAAGAAACCAGGAAGGAGAGAAGAAACTCCGCATTTGAGGTTTACATTAAACATTATTTTGATTAAATTATATAGTGAGGCAGTGGTCATCTTTATTAGGATGGTCACGACCATGTCTACATAAATTATAACACTCTCCATGACGTTTGTGGGAATTTGTTCCTATTGAGAAGCTGAAACATGGAAAATAAAGCTAGCGTTAGCTGGCCTGTTGTCTCAGATTTTCCCTGTCTAATTAAAGGTATTACAAAATAATCAAAAATTAAACGCAGATGTCGAGTTTTTAGCGTGAAGGTCATGAAAATTTAGTTTCGATTTGCCAACGACTTCTTGAACAACTATCCAGCGGCTCCCTTTGGTTCAACCGCAATAGTCACATTATTGTAATTAAACACGATCTCACCGTGAACAGACGTGGCTTTATCCGCGCCTCCACGAAGCCTCTTTCTGGATCTTTTTGGCTGTCGAGTCGCTGGGTTTTTGTCGTCGTGCCGCCGAAGCTGCGTCTGCAGCAGCTGATTCCTGCGTCTGCAGCAGCTGATTCCTGCGTCCGTATTGACCGTAAACGCACCACCGTGAGCGGAAGGAGGGTTTGATCTCGGCAGCGACTTACTGCCCCCTAGTGGTGGAGCAGCGAAGTGAACCCTCTGATCTTTTGACTTGGTTATTTTAATAACAAAATGGCTTTAATGTGCAGTTAGGATCATTTTTCTAAATATACATATAGTTCTCTAACAGTCGTAGTATTTAAAAATTTCACCAATTGTATGTATAATCATCTAAACCGTTAAAATATGTCCATTTCAGAACGAAAAAGACAAAACAAAAGCAATATGGGAATTGTTTTTAACATAGCTTTTTTCAAAAAAAGATGAAATAAAATACCAAAAAAAGAGTTCCTGATAAACGACATTTAAAAATGAATATTTATAGTTGCCATCTGATGTTCACAGTTTTTTTTTCTTTAATAAAGACATGAACAAAAGTCCTAATCGGTCCTTCTGGCAGACAGAAGATGTTTCTGCATTTGAATCCTCTCACAACGAACGTCAGAACCTAAAAGTATTGGCATTCTGGTTGGACATTAATAAATCAGGAAACAGGCCAAGTGTCTAGGAGTTAGATCAAACTGATATTTAGGCAACCACACCTATTAGAATAAAAACGAACTGAGACTCAATCAGACCAGACACAACACAGTTGGCTTCCGTAAAGGTATCAAGTAGATGTATCTTATTCAAATACTGATGTTCCAAAGTCCAGTTATATTCTGCTCAACTTTTGAAAAACGAGGTTCCCTTTTCCACTCACAGAATCCCTTTTTCCGGGCCTCTGTCAGCCTCAGCTTCTCTCGTTTTGGGCCACTTTGACACTTTTGGACTTGTTGTCAGACTCAGGGTCGACACTCGGGGTCACCCACTGACCCCTGGAGGTGGGCCCCCATCTCCTCCCTCCCCGCTCTGCCAACCTGCTCCAGCGGCGGCGGCGCTAAAGTTCCGAGCGGGAGCGGGAGATGCGAGGGCCTTTCCTGATTTCTTTCCTCTTCTCCTCCTTCCTCCGCCTCTTCTCTTCCTCCCTCAGGATCTTCTTGAACGCCTCGGCGGTGTGAAGCACCTGCGGCGACAAACAACCCGATTTGAACCGGCGCTAAAGCGGACGGCGCCATCGATGCGTGACTCACGTCGTCTCGCTCTGTGCGGTACGGGTTGATGAAGTCTGGACTTTTCTCTATGATTCCCAGCTCCTGTGACATCTGAACACCCAGTCAGGGGAAAAAGAAGTTGAATTAAAACAATAGGAAGGAAAAATGAGAGGAGACTGCTGCATCTTTCACTTCAACACCAGGAATCAGAACCATCGATATCGTGAAGACCAGGACGCTCCTCAGAACGATTTCGCCCTGATTCTGGCGGCGCTTGGCTGAGGTCACTGATTAATCATGTCACCGTTTGCTTCATTAGCCCCCAGACCGGACAGGGGAAAAGCGGCGTATCGGCTGTGTCCTTTTGAGGTGGCAAAGCCAAAATCAAGACAAAAGACTCAGTTGGCGGCGCCTATGGCTGTGGATGCGGATGCACGCTTACAAGATGGCCGCAGCAGCTCCAGAGTGGGAGCCGGGAGGGCTTCCTCACATCAGCAGCGGACACATTCAGACCACACTGCCATGCTGAGTTATTGCACTTCTCTGTTCTCCAACGCACCAAGAAAAACGCACCAGGGCCGACGCTTGCGGCTCATTTGCACAACACGGCGACGCACAGAAGCAATTTGGGGTTCTAATACACACAAAAACACACAGGCGTTGAACCGCTCCCCAGCTATGGATACACACAGGTGATAAACCTGGATTCCAGGACAGAAAATTGCAAACAGAAATCTCTAAAAACCACAAAAATGGCTGGAAATATGGAGGTTTCCCAGGCTGTGAAGTGGGCTCCTACCAGCGTGAGGACGTGCTGGTGGGCCCCTCCTGTGAACACCCCGCTTCTGGTTGCAGAAATGGAGCCCCCAGCGCAGCAGGCCGCCCCAGTCGGAGTTGCGGTCGTAGTAGTGGTGGACGATGCGGGGGAAACGCAGCACCACGTCGCCGAAGAAGGCCGTGTTCTCCACCACGTGTGAATACGCTGCAGGGATGGAGAGAGCGGACAGAGGAAGGACAAGAGAGAAGCTGATGTCACTGGAGGCAAAGGAGGAGGAGGAAGATAGGATCAGGGATGAAGCCGGGAGAGTGGAGCGAGCGACTGGAGAAAAGGGCCTTCGAGGGGCAGAGAGAGGAGGGAAAGGAGCCAGACCTTCTTTGATCTTGTCGTCCATGGGGAACGGGTCGTCGGGCCGCATGTTGGCTGCCACCAGGATTTGTCTCGAGTCCTCCAGCACCTTCGAGACGGGAGAAAAAAGGACTTAACGGGAACAAAAAGCACTTAAGCTACAAGCGAGAGGCCCGGCAACACACACACACACACACACACACACACAGCAGACACACACATTTGCATTGAAATGCTGACAGAAGTTGCCCTTGTGAAGATTGTGCATTAAGCAGGGGACAAGCGTGCTCAACAGCAATGTGCCACTGAACGATCATTCCAACCCTGGAAGCTTTGCCGGCCCAGATCCTTCGCTCTTCGGCCACCCTCCGCCCTCCATCCTGCCCCGACCCCCCCACACCCACCTTGAAAAGCCCTTTGAGCATGATGTCGATGATCTTGTACTGCTGGTTGACGTCGTTCAGCTCCACCAGGTTCTTGAGCGCGTTCAGCTGATCTTTCCTCTTGGTTTCAAACAGCCGCTTGTCTGTCAGGAGGGTTCAGGAAAGACGCTGCTGGGGTTGAAACGGGCGCAGGCGGAGGGAGGATACAGATCTCCAGGTTGGAGTCGGGCCTCGGCCGCTGGGGCCCCGGGTCCGAGCAGAGGGCGGCGGCGGCCAGCGCCAGCAGCAGGGCGCACTGGCTCCTCATGGCCAGCAGGGGGCAGCAGAGAGCCGCGCTCCTGGAGGCACGAGGCGAGAAGAGCAGCGCGTGCCACATCACCGGAAACAAAAAAGGAAGCAAAAAACCCCTAAATTTAATGTTTAAAATGGTCAAAATAAATAAGTTTTCGTGTGATTCACCCTGATTTAAAACGGCTTTTTTTTCCTTCAGCCAAAAAAAAAAGAAACAAAATAACAACAAAAAAAACTGCATCACAGTCCGCCGATGTTTGATCGGTCAGATAACTTTGATTATTTTTTCAAAAGAAAGAATATATTTTTTTAATTTTTTAAACTGATGATGTAGACGCAATGCATACACAATTCTTGCAAATATCCTGAAATGTTATACTAGAAGCAGCTGTCAAAAAAAAGAATAAAGTTGCAGAACACTTCCAAAAGACATTTGCATAAAATGTAATTTCATCATTCATGACCAAAGACACAGCTGGGCCCCTTCACACTTTCTATACCTCATATCCCCTGTCTCCTTCTTGCGCCTGCACATTTTATTCAGCAGAAACTTTCTTCCCCCTCAGAGGCTTTTAAAAAGAAGTCGTCGGGGACGGGAACGTGCGAAAACAGAGTCGGCGGCTAAAACTAGAGGGTCGTCGACCGGAAAGCATCAGGAGCAAGAACCTAACGAGAGGGAGGGGAGACGACAACGTTAATGAAAAGCTACTGTAAGGCATGTGATGCAATTCAAATAAATCATGCATAATTTAGCATCAGCGACGCCGAGAGCTACGGAAGCCGGGTGGGAGTGTGGGAAGAGGAGGACACGCAGGCTCGTTTAAGGATCATCACGGCGGGACCCCTGTGGGGAACCCCGGCCGTGAATATTTCATCCGCCTTACGAGCGGCTCAGACACGGGTGGAAGTGCACGACAGAGGACAACGAGCACCAGGCACTTGATTTGGCAAACGACAGATTTGATGTTGACAGGCCCGAGCCGCCAAGTCCTTTCTGGATCGGAAGGACTGGGAATGGGGGCAAGTAGCCCCAGCCCGGAACGTTAACGGAGGCTGAATGAGAGCCATTAAACTCTCTGTCATATCCAAACAATCCCTCTACGCAGCGCCGACGACGGGCTTTTTCTGTCCTAAGGACCTTCATCCTGCTGGAGAGACGCAGAGGGAAGAGAAGGAAAAGGGCCCCTGACGAGCTCCCATCACTGAAGCCAGCCTGGAAGGCTGCTGGGCTTTTAGCTGGAGCGGAAGGCGGGCGTGAAAGCAGCTGATGGGACTGAACGGAGCAGATATCAGCTTGGTCCTGTTGACCCAAGCTTGGAGCTTCGTTCCACTTTCATTTCTGACTGAGGCCGATCTGGTATCAAAGGAGGAGCCGCCTGAAACGGACCGACTGCTCTTCAATTCAATGTTTAAAAATCAAGTTTTTCACTTTTGACCAAACTAACCCTCTTTTATTGGTATCCCCCTTTCATTGTAGCATGTTTTTTTTACATTTTCTTTTAGGCTTTTTGTAACCATTACTTAAATTGAGACCTTTTTTACAATATAAAAACAATAATCACTTAGGTGGTAACAAACAACACCCAGCGGTTCTCAGATATCAGGCTCCGGCTACTGGCAGAAGTGAACGTAAACAGTGGATGAAACCTGATTCAAGCAAACAAAAAAGGAAAAAAAGAACCCTGATAGAGGACAGAGTGGTGTGACCTTTGGAGTGACAGAAGGAGGGCGTCCAGCCTGGATTGATTGTCTCTAATGTGGCTCTGGCAGCACAGAAATAAGCCTAAACGCTTCCATTAACCGCGGGCAGACACGTCTGATTGTGCAGGGACATCGTTTCATAAAGCGAGGAGAGAAACGTCCCGTTGAAGCGAGTTGGCCCCAAGATCAGACGACGCCTGCGGAAGCCTGGTGAAGGGACACGCTGATGCGAAGAGGCTGCTGGAGGAGACGCTGCAGCCTTGACAGACAGAGCACTGACGTCCACCTGGGCGACGCCGGCAGCAAGCTGCTCGCTGTACAGAAGCACGGAGGGAGAGATTACAAGCAAGTGTCTGTGTTTTCACACACCGCTGCCCAATCCTGGACCGAGGGGGAGGGGGGGTTCACCGCCAGGCTGGTGTTTGACACCCAGAGGTGCTGAAGAAGGGATCTGTCCAGGTAGCACTGATGGAGGTCTGTGCACCAGCAGATGATCAGAAGGCTGAGCCCTTCTTGGGAAACCCACGTAGGTCCCCACTGCAGAGCAACGAGACTGCCGGATGTCCACCTCCTTGAACAGATGAATGGGCTCCCGTGAATTCCACAACCCTCCACCACGCGGATGGGACCAGCAGTGGGAATGTGTCCACTTTAGGAACTCTGCTCATGCTCATTCCCACACTGGCTGTGCCTGAGGCGAGTGGACCCAGGCTCGCCTCCATCTGCCTGCCTGGCGGGGGTGCGGGGCGGGGGGCCGGGGTGAAAGCACCCACACACCACCTCTCCCCCGGCTGCCCTTCAGAGCCGCGGACGTGCGTGATCATGACGGTAGCAGAGTTTGGCTGAGGGACCCACCAACACCTCATTAATTAGTCCGCCTGACTGACTGGCTGGCTGACTGGCTGACTGGCTGACTGGCTGCACGTCCCCATCCCGACCCACGTTGATTAGTCACAACCAGCCACTTGGCTAAAAATGTATCTTTGTTACGAAGTAGTGGACGACGTTGTGAATTTAGAGGGCTTTTAGATGAAACTCGTTTAAAGTAGAGAGCCATTACGCCGGGCGGGAGCCGCCGGCTGTCGGCGACTACCACCGCCGGACATGAGGCGCAGAACTCGGGGAAGACTCACCCTGTCGACACGGCGGCGGTTAGCAGAGCGGCTGTCCCAGAAGTAGTCCGCCTTCACCAGCCGAGCTCCCGACGCGACCAACACCCGGCGGGGACGGTTACGGGACGCTCCAGTTGCCCTTTCCGATCGAGGTGTTCATTTACATGCGGCTCTCGCTGCTCCACCACTCCGCCAGCGCCACGATCGCACCGGCTGCTCCTCCGCGGACGAATGACAGGCAGCGGGCTAAACGCGGAGGAGGACGTTGTTTCCACACGGACCGTTTATAGAGGGGCGCCGGCAGAACGGCTCCGTTTCTCTAACCTCGCGTTCCGCGACGTAAACTGCCCTCCAACATGCTTGAGAAGTGCCTATTAATAGAAATTATTTAACAGATGCATATGTTAATTTATTTTGATGTAAAGCGACTTTTATCAAAATGTCTTTTTCCAAAAAAGAAATGGGGAAAAACAGGTGAACACTGGCCTGTACTGCTGCATCCTACCACTAGGGCGCGACAATGAAGATTTGTCTACATTTTGCTTCCTTGTATGATCATTTATTATGGTTTAAACATCCCAAACGTAGTAAAATTAGGTACCTTGAACTGAAAAATCACTTATATCCCTGTATATAAGCCAATAATTATCCAGAAGAGTGCTATTGTTATTGGCTAATTGTGCCTTCTCGTCCTTGAAGACAGTCTTAGAGACACTCTCGAACTGGTGCAGTATAACAAGCTCTTCACGAACTTAAGAAAATGGATGAATAATGAAATGAGCCGATAAATAGACAGTGTAATATTCTGGAACACCAGCCTCATTTCACAGCAAAGTCAGCCAAACAGATGAGCATTTCTCCAACATGTCTGAAGACAACTGTCAAAGAACAACAAACCAAAGTGGGACAGAAGGCAGGAAGATGGTGTATAACAAGAGATGGAGTACAAGACAATTAAAACTAAACAACTACACAATGTACAAATGTAGGTTTTTGAGTGTGTGTGTGTGTGTGTGTGTGTGTGTGAAAGAAACACTGGGTGCTTGCATGTGTGTGTAAGAGATTCAATCAGCCAGATGGATGAACTTAAGTAATTACTGAAATACAGTAAAATCCTAACATTCTTTAGCATGCTTTTAGAAAGATTAAAAAATCACAACAGATATTTCTGGCACACATTTGTGTGTGTAGGTTTCACAGGATCAGAGACACGTCCACCAGCTATAGAAGCTTTTAGTGGTTGCTGCAGCTGTGGTAGGGCCTAGAATATATGTATGCAAGCCAGCGTGTTTGTGTAGCTCAGGGTGTATTGTTGTGTGTGCGAGTGTGCAAGGGATACAGGATGTTGTTGGGTGGACTGGGGCTGCAGGTCTTTGCTGGCGTCTGCCCCAGGGCTTCCATCATAGCTCTCATTCTCTGCAGGTGCTCTGAGCTGGGTGGGGGCTGCAGGGTGCTGCCCTGGACCTGAGTGAACAGAGAAGAAAATCAATGGTGTTGCATCAAAAGTGGGGAGAAGAAGTGATGATAGAAGGCTGAAGTGTAAGGAAGAGGTCAAGCAGAGCTCAGAATAGGAACTATAGATTACCACGAGAAGTAAATGTAAAGGTAAGTCAAAAAGCCTCATGTCCAGGTCACTGAAAGGAAACCATAATCCATGAAATACAACATAAGCAAATTCAGTCACAACAGAAACTATTACTTAAATGAGAAATGGGCTAAAACAGCAACACTGCTACTGATCAGCTCCCAGTGAGAGTTGTAGGTCAGATTACCTAAAATGAGTTTACATCTTTCACTTTGAGCTTCGTTTTTATGTGCTACAGGACTTCACACCCACCAGAAAACCAAAAATTTAATTTGAACGCATTCCTTTTAGCCTTGCACAAAAAAACCCAAAACAAAACAAACAATAGCAAAGACTTAGGAGAAAGAGAAATGTCACAAGTGCTATAATTACATCTTCATATAATTGAAGCTCCAAGATCTTTTACAATATTACAAAATTACCATCTTTATGATGCTCACCTCATCTTAACACTGCTGAAAAACCATCTGACAATGTAATGCTAAAAGTCTGTCGTTTACCTGAGTTTTAACATGAAAATTACTTTTTAACCAGTGATAACAATCGATTAGTCATAATGAGAGTGTACAGCTTAGCAAGCTACGCGAAGAGACCGATTTTTGGTTGAACACATCTGCTTCCACAGATGCAGTTGGTTGACAACCAAAAAGGTTGAGGTGTTTGCTCCCAAGTTAAATTGTAGGATTTTAGTGTGCAGCAAATGAGTGCTGAACTGGAGCCAAAGCGATTTTTATTTGGCAGATTTCTGAGATGCACAAAACAAAGGAGTCAAGGACGTTGTAGGGGAAAAAAATAAATAATAAAAAAAGGGGGTTGAACAAAATCAGCTAATGAATCAACATTTACAGTGACATCTGTTAACAATAAATTAACAACTCAAGCACCAGTTCATAAATGCAGAACAGTCCGAAACATACTCCTCCTCTCCAGCAGATGCATTTTTGTTATATTTGCATGCAGTTGGCTGTTTTTTTGCTTTCTACACTATTTAAGCAGTTTGAAATTCCACTAGATCACCAAACTTCGGTAGATTCAAATCTAGGAACACGGGATTTGTGTGATCCCTGTACTCCTGCCCACTTTTTAGATTCTATTGGGTTCAGACTCTATTAATGCCAGAGGTGTTTGTCCTAAAATCAAACCGCCAGTGATCACGTTGTGCTTATGTATGTATTCATCTAAACTGTGTTTTAATTGATTATTCTGTTCTACATTGCTACTATATTGCAGTTTTTAGGTATATTTCATTTATGTAGTTTCTGCCGTACACTGTAAAGACTGGGAGATCTTTGGTCATTTACTAGTGTAAAAGTAGTAAAGACATACTGAAACACAAACACAACTGAGGAATGTTAAATCAGGTATTAGGATATATTAAAACGACTCATCTCATCAGAGTTTGGTATTTGACTACTCAAAGTGCTTGATAAAATATTGTTTACTGCACTTTTAAAAGCAAAGTATGCAGCAAGAGTCTACCAGTTTTCTACTTCTGGGAAATGATTTGCCTAATGCCTTAAACTCAATCCACGAGCAGCAGTTTTTCCCAGACAGGGTCTCAGGTGGTTTTGGGTGTAGGCTCCAACAAAGCTAACACTCTAAATCGGTTCCCCTGCTGGTCTGGCTAGAGCTTCAGGTCATCATCCTTCTTCATGGGTAAATGTGCTAATCTCAAAAAAGAGGAAAGTTAAGGGGTGGCAATGAGCTTAATTCATCCCTTTTCACTGCCTGCTGATGAACACCAGGTCACACGGTCATATACTTACTGCAAGGCTTCCAGCCTGTTGCTTTCTTTCAACGTCAGCTTTACAATTACCATAAAAAAATCTCTCTGGAAGTCAATAACGATTGAGCTCAACCATTAGAATCAAATAATAATATTGATATTTGTTTTTAGATGGCAAGGACAGGTTACAGGGCTCTGCATTCAGACACAAAAGACAGAAGCTCAAGTGTTTTTACCATATCTGGAAAAACTGGTGGGGTATCGTGAGCCTAATAAAAAAGTACCAAGATGGAGGGAGAACACTGGTGCTCTAAATGTGACAGGTGTGGTGAAAGTGGGGAAAGGGTGTAATTTTTGCTTGTCTTTTTAGTCTACCTTTTAGAATAAAACCTGGGGCTTTCTGTTAATACAATGGCAGATAGATCTTGCAGAGCTGTAGCCGAGCAAGCCTGTACAACCAAACCAGCAGAAAAGGGACACAATGCAGAAAAACCCTTGCTGTACAGTCGCCTAGCAATGTGTGAATAATGAGCTTTAAGCTGTAAAAGTAAAACACCTGCGTTTGTGTGTGTGTGTGTGTGTCTCTGTGTGTGTCTACCCTCCTACAAACTCGCGGATGACAATTATGTCAAAACTCAGCTGTTGGTGCTGGCATTTGGGTTGTGGTAGCGGTGGTTATGCGCACTGGTCTTTTTCAAAAAAACAACATTTCCACTAACTTCAAAGACAAATCAACAAAACCCATCGGGGTCCTCGCACCACGTGTGTCACTATGAGCCTGTGCCGAAGATTAAAGGGAAGAAAAACCAAGTTGGATAGATACAAGCTTATATAAAATATTCACTGTTAAAACCATGTCTACGCTGCCAACATGCAGGGGAGAGAATAATAATATACTGCTCTACTTACATCACATATTGCTCCATTAAAATCTACTTTAGCCTGTGGTCACACCAACCACTAAGGTGATAACCTGGATTGGCAAAGGCAATTCCTAAATTGGTTTAATTGGTTTGACAGCTGAACGCACACTGTAATCTTTTCTTTGTGTGCATATCACTTTGGTCGGTTCAGGAGGTTTTTCAGTGTTTTACCATAGGATTAGATGCCTGGAAAAAAAAGTTTGTGATTCCCTGGCATTTCCTGCATTTTAAATGACAATGAGCGTCACTCCTTTGATTCTCAGCTATTTTCCAAATGCTGAAAATGGTTTTGGACCCACATGTGCCAATTTAGAGACAGCAATGAAATATAGTCGCTATTGATGTTTGCATCAACCAAAATGGGCTCAAAGCTGCAACTGCGAGGATACGGCTGGAAAGACACAGTTCATCATGCTAGACTTGTGTCAAAACAAAACGTTCACAGAGAATACATCAGTAGAAAAGCAGTTTGCACAGCAACCATATTTCTTTAATGTGACTGTTCACGTAGTTCAAGCTTCATGTTTGACAAGCTTGTGTCGTGATCGTCAGAGCATTTTCTGAGATTCTTCTCCTCCTCAACTGAGCTTCTTTATTGTGCGTAACAATTTCGGACATTTCTTACATCTGGCCTTGACAACTTTTTATTTGACTGTTTCTACAAACTGGAATACAGGTGTGAATTCAGTCACTTGCAGATTGTGACTGTGGATGAAAAATTAACATTTTTATATGCTGTCTTTGTATGTTGTATATGGTTTTCTATAACATAAACTATACTGCCAAAGATCATTTAATCACAATATTTATATTAGGAACACAGCACAATTGTTCAAACTTTTACAATTATAACACTGTTACAATCACGCTTACCCACAATCTATACTATTAATATTAATATGTATTACAATTATTGTTAGACTTAAAAAAAATCAACTCTACAATTATGACTTACTACATTTATATGGTAATTGATGTTTATGTGAACCACAAGGAGGTCCCAGAATGGGGCTACAGCTTGCTCCTGCACTGCTTTGCAATGTTATTTTATAAATAGACCTTCACTGTCACCGCATCTTCTGAGTCAGCAATGAGATAAAAAATGTCATATACAGACACTGAACTCATTCTGTCAAATGATGAACTTTCAGTGAACCTAACACAAAGAGATGGAATGAGATTCCGATATTTGAAATGTCTATTATTCCAAAAAAAGAGGGGGATTCTCTGAAGTGAGTGTACCTGTGTGAGGAACAGTCTGAGGGCCTGGGCTGCTTCGTCACTGAGCTCCTCCAGTCCCCTCTTCTCCACTGCCTCCATCACCAGGAGCAGGTCAGGCTCCCACAGCAAAGTTGTGCTGCCACACTGCAGAAGCTGCACAGAGATATAAAAATACACACGTAAAGACACTTATGTGGTGCAAAAAAAAG
>CAAE01014653.1:223041-259967 GCA_000180735.1 Tetraodon nigroviridis | reverse complement strand
TCAACTGCAACACTGAAATATCAGTACAGGCCTGACTGTGTAAAATAAAATATGTGAATATAACAGTGTAGGTAGACACTATGCAGACCTGCAAGCAGCCTGAAAGGACATTAGAGCCTTAAGCAGATATCCTTCAGACTTTGTGGCTTGGTGATTGTTACCTGACTTCTTAAGACTCCCCTGGAAGAAAACAATAATACAAGAAAATCACTGAATAATATTTTGGTGTCATTGCAATTATACAGACATGTGACCAATTCATTTTGTCTGTACAAAGTCTTATTGTGTTTCAAATGGAATTACTAGGAAAATATGGCAAGCAGCTCTATCCCTCTGCCGGCTGTATGTACAGTTTATTCTATTTTACAGACAAATAAATTATTTACTGAGCATGTCATATAAATATGCTGTGTTATACATGTTGCTTAATGCTTTTGTAGAACTGATTATGACAGTGATACTAACAACTCACAGAAGTGATTATGGAGAACTACAACAAGGAAATGTCTGATTTTGTCTCTAGATCTTGCGCTGACATTTTACTTCAAAATCGTGTTTAAAGCACAAAGTAAAAGTAACTCACAGAGCTGTGATAATGAACACGTGAGGGAAAGGAAAGCTCAGAGAATCTGTTTGTGATGGCCTCAATCAATCTCTTGATCTCCCAGTACTGGACTGGTCTGGACTGGTGCTTCAGACTTGGGAGAGCAAACAGTTAGCAGAGAATAAAATGGAAAATACTAACATGAAATCACATAACACTGCATACATTTTTCAGCAGGTGAAAAAGAATGTGTAGGTGTGTATCTAATAACATGAGCATAGCACTTTCTAAAAAAAACCCACCTGCATTAAGTAAATATTATTATACACACCCACACACACAAGAGACAGAAGAGAGTAGTAACTGATCAAATGCCAGAGCTCTAAAAGTGTTAATTTTTAAAATACATTCATGTGTACACACCCTATAAATATAAACAATGCATTATTGACTTGAATGTCTTCTGGACATGGTTCCAGTTTTATTACTAGCATGGCTATTTAAAAAAAAGCCATGCACGCATCACAACTGCACTCAATTACAGTGGAAGTCAGACTCTTTTCCTCTTTTTCCTCTTTTCCACCAAGACAACAGAACGGCACATGCATCCTTCACAATTATTTATGTGAAGAAAGAGGTGTTAGAAAATGTATTCATTCATCAGTAACCCTTCAATACGATCAGGGACTGGTAGTCCAGATGAGCTTTTTGCGTCTAATGTACGGTACACACACACACACACACACATACATATACACCCCTTTGGACACCAAATAAACAAAGAGTGTTGACCTATGCTATAACAGTGATGAACACCATTTTGTCTGTTAGCTATGATGCAACAGGACAACAGCCGCAGACTATTGCCAAAACAGTACCTCACTAGAACACCCTAAATAACACACACAAAGGCATTAACACACACACGCGCGCTATCTCACTAAACGCACACACACACACAAGCATAAATGTGCATTCACACAAACCGCAGTGTTTCACTCTGTCTCAAGTGCCATTACTCTCTCTTTCATTTCTCCCCCATCCACTTTAGCTTATTCAGCACGGTGTAAAGGACGAATTTCCTTTTGCCATTTAGAACCAGTTATCCTCCAATGTCACTGCTACAAGAACCTTCAGACAGTCAATTTTAAAATTTGTGAACCTTGCAGAAACTGAACTGAACAGTATCGAACACATATAAATTCACTTATTACCCAGCATTACCCAGTTAATGCCTATATTACATGATTTAATATTAGGTCTAATTTGTAAAAAAAGTATTCTTGATTTAATATCATTTACTAAAGGAATATTTATTTGGTGCAGCTGTGTCTGCCTTTGTGACACAATCTGTCAAGGATGCTGGAAGTTACTATCCAGCCAGTGCAGTGGAGACTTTGGCAGTAGAACAGCATGAAAAAAGAATTCACAGGGGACCCTCACCTTTGCAACATCTCTGTGAGGAGCAGCAGTCCTTGTTTTGGTACTTCCAGGTTGGTCAGCTGCAGAGCCTCCTTCAGACTACGCACCAGAGAGTCAATACCTAACACATACACATTTGTCAAAGGAATATGGTAGATTTGTAGGTGGATGAGGAGACAGGGACACCCACCATCAAATGTGTGTCTTACTTGCACAAATACAAAGGTATGAGAACAGATTACAAAAACAAAATAGATTGGCGATAACCACAGTGATGTTCTGCATTCAGGCAAGTAAACAGTCACTAAACACTAAACAACTGGTTGGCATTTTGGTTTTAAACTGCTGTATATAAATCTTTTTTATGTCATATATAACAGTTTTGATGTAGGGAGTTTCAGTTTTTAAACATCAACATTAGTTTACTAACCAAACAGGACAGAGTCCATCATTACTAAATCTTGTCTCACACAATATGCAGTGTAACTCTTATTTGCACTGTTTATTAAAATGTCCACAGGTCCAGTAAAAATGAAGCGATTACGTCTCAAACGCAAGCTTCTGTTTGATCCTACCGTACACAGAGTGACACTGAGAGAAGAAGAGTGGGTCCTCGCTCAGTAACACCAAACAGCTGTAGGCAGACCACAGCATCACTTCACTTCCGCTGCTGGCCAGGCGATCAAAGAGAAACTCTGAGCAAAAACAACCACGGAGGTAAAAATGTATCTGTCTCCATGAACGGGACTACAATACAGAAAAAAAAGCTGTAAAATACTGTAATCATTTTTATAAATCTTAAAGAATAAAACGTCTATTTCTAAAAGAGAGGAGAGAGATTAAAAGGGGAAAGAGGAAAAAAAAATAATCAAAAACAAAATAACACAAAATGAAATACTCTGATTAAACTGAAACAATAAGATGTTTGTGTTTCTGTGTGTGTGTGTGTGTGTGTAATCACCAGGTATATCAGCCTTGATTAAAGGAGTGCTGCCCTGAGTGCCAGAATGAACCAGAACAGCTGCGATGCATTTTGCACTGGCCGTCTGTAACATCGGATCGCCACTTAACAGCAACTGGAAAACAAATGTTATAGATTTGATTGAAATGATCTAGTCCACGGTTCCTATTGTCATTCAAAGACCATCTGAAATACAGACGAAATCGAGTCTTCAACACTGCCAGGCCGGTAATGATACACAGCACAAAATCAATGCTGTCTGGCCCCCCTTTTCAGTACATTACCGCTCCCGTGAGCGACAGAGCGAATCTCTCATCTTATTCAGCCCATGTATTTATCTGCGCTCCACTCAACTACACCAACACTAGTCTAAATCAATAAATAAATCAATGAGACAGTTACAGTTGATGGTGACCATTGCTGCTTGTATGCTCGTTAAAACCAAGTCAGCAGATCTCTTCATTTACAGATTCACCCTGCTGACTTTCTAGCTGTCAAAATGTAAAAAATCTGCACCTCAGGCTCCCTTGGGCCTGGCTCTGCTTTCTGATCACTGAGATGGGGAGGTCAGAGAGGCAGCCTACAGTCTTACAGTTGTTATAACCTACACACACACGCACACACACACACAATTATTTAATCTATGGTTTCTCCATGAAATACTACACTGCTGATTGGTTTTGCCTTCCATTAGCTGGGTTATTATCATGTAATAACAAATGACTCAAGTACAGTGAAGCTTGAAACACGTAAATGAGAAAACCATAGATGATTCAACTACTTAGCCTATAATTCAGTCAGTCTTACAATCTGCAATAAATTTGCCTGTGTCTGGCCGGCAGCAACACCGGTTTGAGCAGAGTAATAAACCACAAATAATGCAGTGAACGTAATTTTAAGATTTTGTTTCCTTTTAAATCATTACACAGTAATGATCACAAAAAAGAAAGGAACAAAAACCTACCAATGTCATCAGCTATGGTGTGTCGTGCAGCATAAACGAAAAAATCTCGCTAGATGTAATCGCTGCATTGATTTCCCAGACATGTAGCACAAATATTTGTCCAGTGTAAACCTTCTCTGAATCCCCATTCAAAGACACATTAATCCAGGATTATGGTCAGAAGCAGAATGCGGGTGTTGAATGCTGGTACAGGATGTTTGGACAGAGACCTTTTTCAGTAAGAGAGGCAGGGGGCAATGGTCGGGGGAGCGTTGTTCTTGGCTTTGGATGAGGTTCGGGCTGTCGTTGGTGTAGCTGTCCTGGCTCTCACTGCACACGATATGACTACTGGGGCTGTTCATCAGCACTGACACAGCATCCCCCTGCTGCAGTAGCAGCCACAGCAGACCTGACAGATGGCAGACAAGGCAAACCACATCTGAGTACCAAAGCCCAACAATCTACGAATATCGGTACAAAACCCGACATATCACTGATTTGGACAGGACATTTGGCCAGGAAGATATACAGAGACAAACCAAATCCAAACTTAAACATACAGTTTACCAAGTGCATACAGGAATTAGCAATTTTTTTAAAAATGCACTGATCACAGCATTAAGGAAATGAATAATAATCACATTTAATTCCTCTATCGCGCTGTTCTCACCAGGACTGGTTAAGGAATTAATGAGCTTATGATTATTAAATCAATTAAAATTTCACACAACCAGCAAAAGAAGGCACAAGCTCTACTGTAGTCCCTGCAGAAGAAAATAAAATAAGTCCTGTGGGCATAGATCTTATTCATATGTATAAGCTCATGAGAAATTATTCTCTATCTTGTTTCTCTTTATAGGGAGTTATATATATATTTATATATAATGTGGAGCAAATTATTAACAAATGTATAGTAGTTTCTTTAGGTTGTCAACTACCTAACCCTTCTGTGTATTTTAGGTTGATTTTTTTTGCCCTAAATGGGGGTGAAGTTTAAAAATGGAAACCCCCTACATAAAGTTGCACCACAACTTGATTTTGGTTAGGAGAAAGCATGCACATCTTTTAAAAACCTGAGCTCAAAATGAAATGTTTATAACAAAAAGGTAACTCCAAAGGTTGGTCTCCCTTTTTGTTCGTTTACTTGTCTCATTGGCAACATGATGAAAAGTCAAAAAATCTTGCAAAGGCTCATTAAAGCTTTTCTGAATAACCTCTTGTCATTGGTATCAGTGCTATTTTCCTCTCTAATTATGACATTCTTAAAATGTGAGTTTACTTGAAGCAAGTTTCCCAGTAAAACATTTTTTAATAAATTCAAACCAAAAACAACATACATATAAAGAAACAAGAATTTTAATCCATCTACACCATAACCCAACAAAACTTGAATCTTGAATAAATAAATAAAACATAAATGATTTTTTTCCCACATACCTACACAGTTGTTGATGAGATTGGGGGAACTGGCATTGGTCAAGGTCTGTAGCAGAACGATACACACTCTGTCCCTGATGACAGTGGGTAAGGACTGCGCTGCTGAGCTTGAAACTGTCTTCAACAGTTTGATCCAGGCATACAAGACCGAAGTCTTCAATGATTCATTAGGGTGCAGCAAAGCTGAGAACAGGTACTCCAGCATTGGCGCTGCAGGATTGGAGGTTAGAGACAATCAGCAAAAGAAAACAATAAAAGCTGTTTTTAAAGAAATCTAATTATACCAAATGTGAAAAATAAATAATGAACAAATAACGAAAAGGTAATGTTTAAAGCTAATAATGACAATGTCACCCTAGATAAGGACTAATGAGAAAACATTAAGGTGAATAAAGTTGTTTAATGACAGATATTTATTTTTAGTTTGTATTATTTTTGCTAGTCTTTGTCAAACTGACACCCTGGAAAGAAATGACAAAACTTGTTCTTACATCCCTAAAATGACATGTGTGCCAATCTGACAGGAAAAAGCACATCCTTTCAGGAGGTTTCAGAGTGACATCTGACAAGATGCCTGGCCATGCCCTGAAAGAACATTAACTACAAAAAAAACACTGTAGAAATGAAGCCTAATGTATAAGAGATTGCAATCACAGGGGAATAAGGGGATGCAGTGCTCACGGTACAAGACAAAAGCAAAGAAGAACTAACGGATGACAAGGTAGGAGAGCCGGGCCAATGCTCAGCTGTTCTGTGAAATAGATCAAAACCCCCATGTGAGCCAGGAGAGGCCCCCGGACGTGTTTGATTAAAACCCAAACATGTGAAGCTGCAAGGAGGAGAGCCAGAAAGAGAAAAAGACACAGCGAAATATGACCACTACAAAGGCTGGGAAGGGAAAAGAGCGCACACAGGAGTACGAAAAAGTATATGGGAAAATAAATATTGCGTTGGTTTTTTTTTCTCACAATACCTTTTATCAAGTGTGCAAACACAGGCACCCCATAAAAAACAACTCGATATTCCTCTTTTGCTTTGTTGGAAAAGGAAACCAAAGGTTTGTTTGGTCTTTTTAGTTTACTGCATTTCTATCCCACCGTATCGCTGCGTACTCTGAACTACCACTCTTCCACTTATGTACTGCCTGCACTTCTTTTATTCTTATTTCTCCCTGCTTAACTAGACATTTCTCTGCATGGTCTTACACTGTGTGTAATTAGCTGACACGGATGAACACAACATTATTTACAAAGTGTAACAATTGCAAATAACATGTGCTCAGCATATGGTGAAGGAGATTTAATGCCACAGAAACTGCTACATTATGAAGCATATCTGCCACCATTTGGGAACAGAAACATTTAAAGATGGTTCAGTATGCTTTTTGACTAAAGAATCACATGCAATCCACCAGCAGTTCAGCCATAGCTTCTTTCTCCACACCGCTCTGTCACTTTGTCTGTGCCTACATGTCAGACTCAGCAGGAGAAAACCAGTGAGTCAGAGGGGCGGCAAAATATCTCTGGTGCACTGGGCTCATGTTGTTATTGTACTGTTGTCGTTAGTCCAAACAGCCCCACAGAGACTGGATGAGTGACAAGCCAGAGACAGGCGCACAGCCAATAGTGGCAGCGCTGAAAAAAATCCACTACTACCTGTGACTCCAGAGAGCTGGTGCAGAGGAGGAAGAGAAACTGGGTGAAGAAAAACGTGGGACTATGACAACTGCTAATTTGGCATTTGGATGACATTCATTCAGGGCCAGGAGCAACCTGGAACTAGTGACACTCCAACACACACTCGAGGTTGATTAATGAGCCATAGTAAGGCAGACATCAAACCAGCGATTGTAGCAATTCAATTGTCAAAGTTGCAGTTTGTGTGGGAGAGGTAATTTCAGCCTGGCTCATGAAAGCACGTACCTACTGTATGTACATTTGTTGCAGAATATAAAAGGTCAGGGAAGAGTTGGGTGAATACTAACTAAGACATTCCACTGCCTTTTAAGTAGAAAGTTGCAGGGGAGTATTAGGGTGAATAATTTGAAGAACAGACACTAAATTGTTATTTCTGTGCAGTCACATTGTGATAAAAAGTGAAACATTTTAATTAAATTGGACTAGATTCAAGGGAAAGAACAACAATGGATTTTACTAAGAGGAATTTTGACAAAATATATTGCAAGGTAATCTATCCAATTTAGAAGAATGTTCCCTCGGTTAATAGTGTCTGTAAAGCTAACAGTTCACGAGAGTAACTAGAATAGAGAATGAGTTTCCCCTAGAAACGACTGTATGAGTGAGTGTGGTGCACACTGTGTGATTGACTAATGAACGGACTAGAGTCTACTCCTGTCTCTTTACTGATGATCACAGGGAGAATCCTCAAAATTCTCAGTGACCTTGATTAGGAATAATCAGTGGATCGTGAGAAGATAAATGAAAAGAACAGGGGCATGGGAATGACCTGCTACAGGCAAATCCATGTTTAATGTTCTTGCTTGGTTAATAACAAAGCCTTTCCTGCAAAATTCCTGTGATGTTACTCCGTCTTGTGGGAAATCATTCTTGCAGTTCAGAGATATTTATATTTCCAAGATAGATTCTAGCTCACACTCATACCCTTTCTTGGGAAAATGCTGGCACAGTTTGAGTGAGTCAGAATTAACATATTTCAGATCCAGCTATTTTATATTTCTATTTAAAGACAACTCAAGACAACCTCACAGTAATTAATTGACTAATGTAAGTATTTTATAATGATAATAAAATTCTAACTGTAGCTGATACAAAAGCTGTTTATCATTAGTAACCTATGTGCTACATACATATACATGTAACATTGGTACCCACAAGACGAACTAAAAAAATTACATCAGACAGAAATAGCTCCCCAGATGCAAATTCAGCTCTGTACAAAGCTGACAGTTTTTCTCTGCTTATCACTAACTACTTTGTTTCCACCTCCCAGGTCAGGTCTGGGTATCACCTTCAACAGAACACTAGCATTTTATTCCCACATCAACAGCAGCTAGTTGGCATATTTCCATCTACATAACATTATCCAACATTATTCCCCTAACTGCTGCCATCCTTGTTCACAGCCTTGTCAATCCTTGTCTTGATTAATTTTTCTTCTTCAATGCTATGCACTTTCACATGTTTCACTTTCATTTTGAATTCCATATAAAATGTAAGATATTGGTCTTATACTATTTTGTCCTGACCTTTTCGCTGTGCAGGTTATTGAGTGTTTTGAAAACAGCATAGACATCAAATCATGATGACACACTTATATCGTTAGTTTAGAATATGGTGGAAATAATTGCAATTTTAGCAATTTTATTTCTGTTTTATTAGCAATCATGGCAAACATGAATGCAACTGCTGGCAAATTTGATTTTACCCACACTAGATTCCTTCAATTGTTTTATTTCTGGTGAACCAAATTTCTTGTTTTAACCCCCAAAAAGGCAGTTCTGCTTTGAAACATGATGTGGGACAAACAGCCTATTTTAGAGGCACCAAACATTCAGTAGGATTTTAAACTCAATTTACAGACCTAATGTGTCAAAAAGACCTCTCTTAGAACTTTTAGTCTGGTTTAAGACTACTGCAAAGCACTAAAACAGCCTTTAGAGGACAAATTATCTTTTGTTATAAACTGAATGCAGAGCGTATAATTTAATACTTTTGGTTAGAGTTGAGTGCAGTCTTTGACACAGCCAAACACAACCTTTTAATTGACACACACTGAATTTAATTCTCCATTCCACATTAACGTGGTATGCTGCAAGATTCCAAGATGTGATTATACTTTCTGATCTCATGCTAAAAAGCCTTTGTTTTTGCCTCAAGAATGCTAAATGTTGAATGGCCCACACTTTCACAACTTACAATTCAAAAACAGGAATCTTTTTATTTCACCCTGGCAATCTCTTTGCATCCAATTATTCTTGTTCCCCTGTGTATTAGAAATTTAGCTTAGCTTCAAATTTAGACGAGACATTAAATTCTAACCTCTCTTTTTTAAATCTATTTGCACATTTAGAACTTATCCAGTTATAGTCCAACCAAGCAAGTTTCCGTTGTACCTTCATTGTTCATTATCGAGGTTAGACTAATGTTCCACATGTCCCAAAAGTCATGTGGAATTAGACCAATCTGTCTTTATTGGCCTTTCTCCAGTGGCTACCTATCCTGATCTTAACATTTTCCTGATCACATTTAAAGCACGCTTCAGTCAACCCCCTAATTATTTAGGTGAGTTGATAATCCTATATAAGACAGACTCTTCTTTTTCCAGAGTCAAGTTGGAAAGATAAAAGTGACAAGGGTTTGCAGTCAGGGGCGCTTCAGATTTTAAACAACCTGCCAAAACTGCCAAAATCAGTGAATTCTAGTCATTCCCACTTTTACAGACAGGATTTTATATGATGATGTTTACACATTTGTCTCTCTCTCCCTCTCTACACCCACTCTTTGTATAAGTGTGCCATTAAAGTGTATTGTTTTTTACTGTCTCACCATAATGGGTCACCAGTCTGTGGGCCACATCAGGGATAGCTTCCATGAGGTTCCCCAAAAAGGTGAAGGTGGGCAACAAATGACTCATGCTAGGCTGGTCACTCAGCTGGACAGGCAACAAATTAAAAAGAGATTAAAAACATTCACAAGAAGTTATAAAACAAGGATTGAAGAAGAACACCTTACAATGTGCTTGTATTTTAGAACGTTTAGCTGTCTTTGTATATTAGGAACATCTCCCACCCACCAAGACATTTCTCACTTCTTACTGTCTTGTGTCCCTTCCTTCTCTGGTGCTTGTCTCTGACTTCATCAGAAACCCCTTCAATTCAAAAATCCATACCTAAATGACACTGTTTACCCCTTCCCACCTCCTACTGTCGTGTGTCCCCGCTTCCTCCTGTTTCTGGTCCTTGAATAACATCTTAATCAAAGACCTTCCATTCTTGCCTCTTGATTGTAGGGTCTATGTCTAAATTGCAGCCCCAAGGGTATAAGACATGCTATTTACGATATGATGTCATTTTAGACGTATCAATACCCTATAATATTCCAACATTGACTTGTCCTACATAAAATTTGAAGCATTTGTCTGTAAAAAATGATTTAGCTGAAAGAAAAATACAGACTCTGGATTACATTAAAAATATTTAATGTTTACATGGGTTATCTGTAACATTTTCCTTTTTTAAGATTCTAATTACACGCTATTTTATTCACATAAAGAAGGTCTGTCTTCAGTTTGACATGGTGTTACACCTTTCTATCATCAACGCTACACGCAGATCAACAATGTTCTAGTGGCACCGTTGAGTGCTGAATAAAGCTTTTTTTCTGCACCTCCCTCAAGTATTGCAGCAAGAGGAAAAACAAGCAAGCTAGATATTCACTAAACAACCCCGGGAGAATATGCCTTTTTTATATTAGTACTGTTAAATATTTAATGAACCTCAATGCTAAATCTTTGTCTACATACGCTGACAAGCAGGTGTGTCACTCAAATCAGAGCTTGGAAATGTGCATCCCACCTGTTTGTGTATTTCATCCAAGATGAAAGAAGGTGACATCTCACTGCGAAGCTCTACAAGAAGTTGCACCAGCACTTGTTCAATTGCAGACAGAGAAAGAGATGCAATCTTTAAAAATACATGACAGTCAAGGACATTTTTATTAATGTTTACATGACAGCAATTTTCACTTTCCTTGGTTTAAAATACTAATATGGATTTTAGATGAGTCTTTTCAAAATACTTTTCTTGTGAGCAACTATGATAATGTGTACCTGAGCCTGCCAGTAAAATGTTTACTATCTTAAAACTGCATCAGATAGCTTTGAAAATATGAAAGCTTCCATTAGGATTACATGTTTCTGCTGTCTTTAGAAATATTTTGGTAACTCCCTAGATTTTTTTGAACCTGCCTTTGTTCCTCCTGTCAGTCACACGTACTAGAATGTATTATACTACAATATTTGCAGGACGGAACGAGGTCCCTAATGTATGTGTAGTACAATCTCACACACAAAATACAGCCCTAAAAATTTTAAATGTTCTGTTGTTATTAGAGAGTGAATGCCTTCTGGCATTTTAAGGCAGCCAGTTAGCCACCAAAAATTATTTTGACATTGGGCAAAAAAAGTGTTTTTCCCTGAGAATTTAGAATAACAATGAGAATGGCAGATGAGAATGACAAATCCATCTATGAAGCAAAAACATAATAGTTCCCAAAACAGGTCAACCTTTTGAGTGAAACTGAGAGGTGTTTAGGATGTAAAATCTAAAAGAAATAGTGTGTGTATAAGTGATTTTAAACCTGGATAAACATAAAATGTGTCTTGCTACCTTGGTCAACCTTCTCCAGTGTGTCTTGGTCCTCTATGGTGCAAAGCATTCCTGAAAACAGAGCCAAACCAGGTTTAACATTATAAATAATCACAAATAAACCACCTGACATCTCTAGTAAAACATGGAGGAGTAAATTAGGACTCAACAGTAACAAAGGGCTAAATGAACAATCATTTTCATAGATTAATCTCAAAGCGACAGGATTCTCTATAATAATGATGTGACATTAATTGTTAATCTCATATTAACAAATTATGTTTTATTATTACTGGATTTTAACAGACAGAATATTCAGATGATCAACAGAGTATGGAAAATGTTAGTTCTGAGTATACTGACGTAAAACGTATTATTTTTAGTGTCCAATATTTTGATCATTTTACATTCTTGTGAGCACAAGTATTTACCGAGGAGAGAAGCAGTAAAACGCAGGGAAACCCGGTGGTCCTGTCGAAGCAGATTTTTTATAGCCCCCGGAGAGCATTTTAGAACCTCGCTGACACCAGATAAGGCAAAAGACTTCCTCACAGACTGTAGGACAGAGACAGCACTAATCATCAACGAGCACCGGTGGAATCATATATTGGGAAATACGTTTTAGTCAGTCGTAAGAACTTTTTGAACATTTATTCGCATAAAACAACATCGTCGCCTACCGCAACGTCGTCGCTCTCAATCATCTCAATGACGCAGGCGACACAGAGCAGCCGCCCGCCTCCCTCCGCAGGCCCCAGACGGCCACTCCATTTGGGATCGTGTCTGGAGTGAATCTTGTCAGAAACAATATCTACGCTCATTTTCCCTACAAATTATTCTGTGAAAAGGAGAATTAAGGTCAAACTATCATAAACACCGAGTCCCTAGGTTTGAAACGCAGCTTGGCTTAGTGCAGCTAATAAGCTAATGCTAACCAATTAACTTTGATTTCATGTCTTTTAAGAATGTGTATCTTTGATAAAATATCTAGACCTGTTTATTTTTTAAAACGATAGGGTCTGGGTACATTTATTTTCCAATACAGCCTACCTTTTATGTATGTTTATTGAAAAAAAATGAGTAGACACGCATGACAATCTTCTAACCCAGCTAAGGAAATGGGTGTTGTGTTTGTTGTTGTTTTTTTGAACAAAACTTTATTAGCGAAACAAGCACATTAAAGTAAGTAGCGTCAGAGCAGTTAATACTGCTGAGAGAAAGTATCAAATGTAAAATTTATTTAAGAAAATAAACATTTATCATGGTGGATCTATGGTTTATCCTACCAAAATTTTAAGAATTATTTTCTTTTTTTTCTTTTCTTTTATTTCCTAAACTTGATCTGCGACTGCTTTAAACATTTCCCCCTGAATATTTACCATAAACGGTCACATTTCAGCAAATGTGATTATTTTTTTAGATTCATTCCCTTTATAACCACTGTATCTTGGAAGAATATCATTGCCAAACCCCAAAATATGCAGTGACCATTTGCACAAGTTTGTTTTCCTGTATCATTTAGCAGTGAAGGCCAGTATGTCATCATTACCATGACAACAAAGCCTCTGTGGAACCAAACAATCAATCAGAAGCTAGGACGTGTGGGGGCGAGTAACAACCACCATCAACGTGCCAGTTAGTCTTTCTCTACCCCCCATTGAAAAGTGCAGCAAACTCAACTCTTTCTGCATATGGTTGTGTTGTTGGTTTTCAATGTGATGCTCTTAGTGTGTATAGTTTATTGGAAAAATAATAGAGGTTGCTTTTTTGTTTTATAGTTTGCATTTAAATTTATAACTGAACCCCCTGCTTTGCATGCGTTACCATTCTGCTAATGTCCATGCAGGAACAGACGTCATATGCACTCATTTATATCGTTTAGTTATATATATCTTCTACCACATCCTGTTTATCACCTCTAACCTGTCACACGCCCACCCAGGGTCTTCAATATGAAACAACCAATACGTTAAATGAAAAGGTGTTAGAATTTATCTTACAATCCAACCTATTTAACCCATCTTGGCTCTAGAATGTAGCCAGTTTCTAGAGCGGCCACAGTAAATCTAGATTCCCACGTTTTCCAGGTTGCGGCCGAGCTCTGCTCAGTGCATCGATAAACCTGCATGAGGACACTTGCACGTTCTAATTTAAGGATGACGTATCTACCAAGACGAGCCGTCATATTTCCACGGAACACGGAAGCTTGCGTGTGCGTGTGCGTGTGCGGACAGCCTGACGCGACAGCAGGCGCGGCTGCGCTCCTCAGTGGCGTGAACCCCTGAGGTCGACGAGGAGGACCGTCCCTGAGCACCAGGAACAAGTTTGAGAAGAAACAAAAATAAGCATGTTGACGCAGCTGCAACGGCGGAAAAGTTTATCCCAGTGACAGTGACGGTAGGAAACTAAAACTTTTAAGAATGCATGTTAGTGTTTATAAATCGCATATTTGGGGTTTTTTTTCTTTTCCCGTCTGACAAAGAGTCTTTGTGGTTTTTTAATCGACTAGAATGATTCTCTCACTCGATCTGGGAGCCATTTCAGCCTCTGTGTAGCAGTTTAATTTTTTTTAGTTTATGATACAAAAATAGAGCATCTTTTTGGTTTTGATGGTTATCAACTTGAATAACTTGAGTAAAAAATAAAAAACGTGTATTAACGTTGTAAAGCTGAGGTTTTCATCACATGACTGTAGTATGTTGTGTCTTTTGTAAAATTGACTGTTTAAATCCAGATATATTAGGGTTTCCTAAATGCTAACCTTGACTGGCTGACTGGCAGCGGCTTAGGATGCAGAGGTTATATCAATCATTATGAACTTAGAAAGACTGCAGCCCATCTTAGGCCGCCCTTATTGACCTTTATCTTGTGTGATCAGTGACTCAGTATTGATGCTGGCACAATCACATTCACGTCTACGTTACTAGCGAATGCAGAGCCTGTACACTCTGACATCTTATTTTGCCCTGTCCCGTGTGCTGTCTAAGGAAAAGCAAACACCCCCCTCTCAGCTCTTTCATCAGCACTTTCCACAGCTGTTGTAAAAAGGGTAAACAAACTACAAACAGCAGCGGTGGGTGCAGCCCTCACGCCCCTACCGTAGTCCCACATGTAGACAATGCGGGTACTGTGCAACGCTGTGGTTCTCACAACACAGAGTTTGCTTGGGCCAGAGAGACGGCATCACTGTGGCCAGATCCTCTTTCTACCTGGTGTGTTTGATCGTTCGCTGGGCACAGTTGGTGCGTCACGAATCTATTCTTGAGAGTCTGAATTGAAATCCGAAGCGTTCCTTTTCTTAAGAAAAGGTTGCTGAGAGACAAATGATAGCTTTTTTCCCCCCACAGAAACAAAACAGGGTTCCTGGGTAACTGCTCCATGTACTGAAATACACGAGTTGTGAGCCCTCTTTTTGATTGCAATGATGAATAGCCAAAATGGAACTTATAATGTCATCATTACTCTGTCAGTGTTGATGGATTTTATGTGTTTAGGCTGCTAATTGAAAAGGATTTATATTTCCTATTGCTGCCTTTAGTTATTTCAGTTGACAGGCCAGCTGCCAAGAGACTTCAACCAAAAAGGACAAAATAATGTCCAAAATAAACATTTAAAGACATTCCCCATTTCCTGTGCCCAGGCTAATAAGCTGTTATCTCTTTACTCCCCCATGAAAACAGCAGCACACACCCCAGCGGAGTCTTTATCCTCCGGAGACCTGAACCTTTTCCTATTTTTCCCTAGTTGTGTGGGATGAGTGGTTGTTGTGGCTGTGTGACCAATAATTGCCACCAAAAATATCCTCCAGTATTTGAAATGATTTCTTATCTGTTCTGTCCCCAAGTTCTTCTCTCTGGGAGGGGGTTCCAGTCTTTTCTTTCAGTAAACCCACAGTCCAACGCGCTTCTTATCTTCTCCCCAGGAGTCCTCTCTTTTTCGCCTTTTCGCTCCTCCCGTCATGTCCGTATCCATGAGGAACCAGCCACAGCGCCGGCGCTCTTTGGGTCCCGTCTCACCCAAACGCCTCTACAGAAACCTGTCTGTCAAACTGGGAGTTGGAGAGTCATCGGTTGGCGGGGAAGCGCACGCACCCAAACACCCCAGCAAGTCTGCAGATGCCGTAAGGTCCTTTGTAATTTGGGTCAACTGAGGTCAAATGCATTCCTCTGTCCTGATTGGCTCGTGTTTTAAATGACATGATCTTATTTGATGTGACGTGCTGACTTTGTCAGTATGACTTCATTTTTGTAAATTGGACTCTGATTCATGATTTGGTTTATGGGTCCCGTCACATTAAATCTGGTTCTTATGTACATCGAATTTCTTTCGTGCCTCATTAAAAAAAGCCTTTTTAAACTAACTCTCCATTCACGTGACTGTTCTTTTTATTTTTTAATGTGTCTTTTCTTTCACGACTTTTTTTTTCTTGCTTCCTTGTAGTACAAGAGCCTGTGGGAGGCGGTGGAGAATGAGGACACGCTGGCTGTCCAGAGCTTGCTGTCCAAAGACCACATCAACTGTGGCACGGGGGGAGGGGGCAGCATCTGGGAGAAAAAAGACAAGAAAGAGAAGGATTGGGTGAAAGACAGGGAGAAAGGAGTGAACAGGGTGAGCGATCAGGGTCTGGTTCCCCTCGATGTTGCTGCCCTTACCCACAATTCCCCTCTGCTCCACGTGTTGTCAAAGGCAGGAGCAAGACCTAATCCTGTCTGTAAGTGAACTAAGAAAAAAAAAATGAAATAAAAAAAGCAGCAGTTGTTTTGAATGAGATGTAGTAAAGGGATTGACCTTTTTTGTCTGCGTCCTTTAAGTGTGCCAACCAGCAGAGTGGGCATTTAAACTGGATGCCCTGGTGGCATTGGCCGGGAAACGGGTGGAGGAAAAGAAAATGGAATCGCTGAGGAAGCCGGGGCATGGGCCACAGGCCCAGCGCTGACCTCAGCAGGCAAGTCCGCCTGTGGAGCCTCAGGCTGCAGCTGTACTGTCGGATGAGGGAGAACTTCCACAAGACAGGTCAGTGGTTTGGGGTCAGACACTGGTTTGTCTTAAACTGCAGCTCATGAAGCAGGCTGGATCACCGGCCTGCTGCTGTTTAATCTGATTTGTAGGGAAGACGCGCCACCAATGCTGGGAAGACGGTGATTTTGAATCAGAAAGTTCTTTAGGTTTCTAAAATTTATGAGGGCCAAATCCCATCCAGTTCCTTTCACCTCATGTTTAATTCAAGAGTGTGGCAGGTTGGCATCCGCCCCCAGAACACCGTTAAAAACTTTGGTGAAGCTGTGTTCTGCTGTCAGGTCATTTATGTCACATTTCTGCTGCATGAAATGTCCCCAAGTTGACTCTTCATTTTGTCTCCTGAAAAACATTTGTGCCAATGTTTATATTATATTATATTATACCAATAAGATTTAAGTATTATTATATTATGCAATTAATAAAAAAAACGCTTTCTCTAACTGTGCTACCATTTGATCAGCTCCATAACACATAAACAATTGGTCAGCTGCATCAAATACAATGATTGCAGAATGCCAATTACCAGTGATTTAGAGCAGCTGTTAGATTAACACACCCTCTTAGATTTCATTTTGATCGTTTTAGAAACGTGGAAATAATAACACAGAAATAATCATCCTTCTAAACTCATTATCCTCCTACGTTAGGCAGCTTTTGAATAAAGTAATGGTTTCCTCTCTGCGTTTTCCCCTCGAATTAATCAAATTAGTGTCTTGCTTTTATTTCTTACATTTACTCAAGGTTTCTGGAGCTGTTTATGAGTCTCTCTGGTTAAATTGGATTCCCTCTCATGCATTGTAGTCCTCACTTTTTCCAATTAATTTCTCACCCAGAGCTCCCCGGACCTCCCAGTCATGTGTCCATACTGGTGACCAGCACGTCCTCTCTGTTTGTGTCCATTAAAGAGCCAGAAGGGGACACAATGGGGCTTATCACCCGCTACAGAGGTGAGTCTTTAGAATAAGATAAAGACAAAAAAATGTGTACAAGTGATTAAAAAAAGTAATGAAGATCTATATTATGAAAAATACCAGAGTAGGTGAAATAAGGTCATGTCAGTTCTGCTGGTAGGAAAGCCTTATATTCAGGGGATTTGCTCCCCGTCTCTAGTTTTGCTGTTGACTTTTTTGGCTACATAAATGTCACTGTTTTTCAGCCAAGGGGAAAAAATGTGAAAAAAAAAAGCTGTAAACACTAAAATTTTTACTTCAACCGTGTGGGGACTGAGTAGAGCCAGAAAATGACCTGTCAGTGACTTTGCTTGCAGTGGAATGGAGCACATCAGAGAGCTTCAAACGCATCCTTGGCTCGGTTCAAGTTACCGAGACCAAGAACCCTTCGTACACCATCAAAGGGCTCACAACAGTAAGTCGTGCGAGACCTTCGTGGTACGCCAGCAGCATGCAATCAACTGATATCACACGGCATGAATATGCATGAGCAGCACACACGAGTCTGAACGAACACACAGACAGTATTTATGCATTGTCTTGGTCCGTGCTGCCTTCATGACAACAGTTTCCTCTCATGAGGCATGATTTAATGATGAGAGCAGCATGTGACTCCTCTGGATTGATAATGCCTGGTGATAATTTGCCAGTCTGCTGCTTCTCCAAACGCAGGGGGTGTATTACTTTGTGAGAGTGAGCGCCTTCAATGTGAAAGGATGGGGACCGCCTCGGTGCTCGACTCCGGCCAGCGCCGCTACTTCCAGTGAGTAGGCTTTTTTTAAGATGGGGAACGCGTCACCGTTTGTCACTCCGAGTCCTGAGGAACTGCTTCAGAAGCATGGCATCTTACAGAGCCGAAACTCTGAGAGCGAGATGCAGTTGCGCTTGTCTCATGATCCCCAAGCTAGTTAAAAAGCAGAGTTAAGGGTTTGCCTGCAAATGATTTCCTGACGTCTTGATTTGTTTTCCCCAAATTGCAGAAAAATGGCAATCACTCGTTCTGTCTGTGCAGGTTGGAGAGAGTGCGTTGGTGTAAAGTCACAGTTCAGAAACAACGAGGGCCTTTTGAGGAAGCTGTTAGAGGATGCAAGAGAACCAGATTACAAAGGAATCTGCTTTGGTATGTAACAGGTTCTTTGAAGAAATGTGTGTGTGTGTGTGTGTGTGTGTTTCCTTGCTTTCCTCCAAAGTTGCACTGGCAGCATTACGTTAATTCTATTTCACACCTTTAAAGGAATGTTTCCACAGCCATCAGAGATCTCGTTTGCATGCACAGTAAACACACTTGACAGGAAAATGAGTCACCCTATCTGATTCTCCCTTCCCCTCCACAGAGAGCACCAAGCCCCAGAGTCCCAGCAAGCGTTTGTCTGTGTCTCGAGGCATCAAACAGTTATTCCAGTCAGCTACCAAGTTCGTTCGTCTCCTGCAGAGGTTAGCGCTCCTTCTCCTACCTGCCTCACGGTGCCCTGAGGCTTGAGGTGGCACGGTTAGATTAAATGTGACGTGATCACTGTATCTATGAAGTGTAACTGCTCTGAGCTCAATTATAAGTCCAATGCTGGTTGTGCGAGCAGTTTTTGAAAAACAGTGGAGTAGAGCCTGGAGAGCTGTTAAAGCGGTGGATTAACCATTGCAAGTGGTATTTGACAGATAGAGACTTCTAATGTCACCCGAGCAGGCTCATCTCTAATGTGTTATTTTTCTGGCTTGTCTTGGATCTTTCTCACCAGGGGAGTGTACTTGGCCACTGTCTTCTACCACAAAGACAACATCCTGGTGACAGCTGAAGACCAGATCCCCCTGGTAGAGATCCAGTGCTGCTCCACCTCCATCTCTCAAGATTTTTTTTGGTTCGCTAAGGTGAGCTATCGTTCCAACGCAGGCCGCAGAATCTATACGCATGTTATTGGCTCTTTAAAAGCTTTCGATCATAACGAAAGCTTCTGAGGGTCCTATCTGAGTGAGGTTGCCTTTCCTTTCCTTCTCCAGTTGTCCTGTGTGTGGCAGCAAGTGCCCTGGCTTCAGCAAGCCCTTGCTTCTGCTCAGTCCTCCTCCTCCTCCCTCCTTCAGAACAGGCACAACATTTTAAAAGCTGTTTCCCTACTGCAGGTAAGCCGTCCTGCAGCGGTAAAAGCAGTCACAGAATGGATTTTCCCTCCAGCTGTGGTTTCTTGAGTGTGGCTCCCCACATTCATAAAGTCTTTGCTACACTGGCTTCAGTGTTTTGCCCTTCTTCTGACGTCAGACTTCACTGGGAACTATGGACCTGGGACAGGTGTACTATGAACCTCTAAAAGACCGACAAGGCAACATTCTACTAGTTACTCTCAAGGATTATCTAAATGCCTCCAGGTAAAGATAATTGTTAAACAAGACATAGAATACTTGTCTGTAAGCATTTCTCTTTATTTTAACTCGACATCACTCTAAGCTCTCCAGACCCTCCGTTTCACTGGATGCCCCTGGCCCGCCTGGAAAGGAACCGCACCAGAACCCCTCTCCTGCCTGAGCCGACTGCAATGGACACGCTCTACGAGCAGCTGAAGGTGACCCGGGGGAACACCAACAGATGTAGAAAATCCAATCAGTAAAACGAATATAGGGCAAAGCTGAACGAATGCTTAAGTACAGTGCATTGTTGGATTGGTCATTAAAATCAACATTCTTCTGACAATGGTTAGAATAGTTAGCTGCTTGGCTGCTGCAGAAGGTGGACAAAAACATTACTGAGTTTAAAAAAAGGATACAAACAGTAGGGTTCACTTTATCCATTATTTGTAGTTCTCAGAGCAGCGCTCTGCAGATTTCATAAGCATCATTACATGGTTTTATGTTCTGAGGACCAAATTGTTGCAGAGCTGTAAGTCAACACATTCTCAAAATCAGCTGAATGTCGAGCACTGATACACAGAAACCTTATTGGCTATGATTTGTTGACTATGTACCAACATCCTACAAGGAGCCAGTTTAAAGATGCCAAGGAGGAGTCGTCTGATCAGATCCTTGGTGTAGTGAAAAGCCTGACAGTTAAACTGTCACTGTTTCCAAAAAACAAAACAAAACAAAGGATTTTGTTACTGAAGCAGGTGAAAGAGTTGCTTCAACAATACCCGTGACAGGAAGTGTTTTCTGTCTTGGTGACATGAAATGTATTGTGTTTTTACGCCGCTAAGATGAAATCATCAGAACATAACATGCCATCAACAGAAAATGCCTAGGGGGAGAGAGGTGAAGAGAAAATAAAATAGGTCCTCAGAACACTGAAGAACACTGAACAGGGTTTCTTTGGAAACAAAGCCTCGGTGCTGCAGTCGGTTTAGCAGGCTGGCTTTAGCTCTGCCTCTGTTGCGTCTTCAGTGTTGTGTATAAGAAAGCTCTGCACACCTCGTCTTTACGGCGTAAATAAAGCTGAGAAAACGGAGTTCCTTCAGCGGACCATTCGGTTGTACAGACACATCCACTGCTTTTATAAAGATGGCCGATTGAGGTACAAGTCATGGTCGCTGACTCACCTCTGACATCTGATTTCAGTGAGCTCATCCAGCAGTGAATTGGAGAGAAGGTAATTGATGCCAGGCTCTGCGCGTATACTCAGCACCGTGTGCGCGGCAAAGCTCAGAAATTTAGAGAAATAAATAATAAAATATTGTCTTCGTCTCTCTTGTCAAGGAGAAGATTTCTTTCCACAGGCGCAGCACACAATGGGCCCAGCCCGGCCTATACGTGGGCATCCTGAAGCTGTGCAGCTCCGTCGAGCAGATCCGGGTCCTGGTGCCGCAGAGGCTCCCCAACCTGCTGTGCCACACACGCGTCCGCGTCAACGCGCATGTTTCTCGGTAACCAATTCAGATTTGAATATTCTCCAATATTCTCCATTCTTCTTTAGTTAGACAGTGTCACTGGACAAGCTTGTAGGAGTTTCTCAGTCCACAACCTGAACTGGCACAAAACCGTCTTTATTTATTAAAGCTGTGTGCAGCCATGTGTTACTAAGCACGTCTTCACTTTGTGACAGAGAAGAGTGGGCATGGCTTCAGAGTCATGTTTACACAAGCACTGGCAGTGCTCAGAACTTGTTAGGCAGCGAGGACGAGTGCTTGACGGAGACCGGAGCGCTGACGGAGTTTGCCAGATCCCTGAGAGCCGCAGTCACGCATCTTCTGACGAAGCTCAACATTCCCCTCTACAGGGTACCTTCTGCAACAGCTCCAAGAACACTAATCCTCATTCTCAGTCATCTGTGTAATGAAGTGACATCAAATGTCTGTGCTCTGTGTGCACAGGCGTACCAATATGGCGTGTACACCCGCGAGCTGCTGCAGTTTGGAGACAAGGCCTCCATGTTGCTGCTGCTGCCTCCAAGTGAGGATTTCAGCTCCAGCTACTGGCCCTTGGTGGGCACCAAGGAGCCCGGCCTCACCATGCCCCTGCAGATCTTTGAGCTGGGTAGGTGGAGTCCTATAACAGTAAAAGGAGATCATGAAAAAGACTGAATTGTTAGTGCTTTTTGAGGTAGTTCAATATAATACCTGCTGTTCAGACTTCTGAACAGCAGAGCAAGGTGGAGTGTAAGTAATGTCTCAAAGAAATAGTGATGAAGATGTCTCACACTAAGCCTGTGTTGTTTACATTGAAGATACTTTAATTAAAAGACACAAGGTGTTATATAAGCTTAAGGTCATTTGTAATGAATACATATTAAAAAAAACTCAACAAAAAACCAACCTCTAAATGCGGAACCTGCCCAAAAGGTATCATGTTTTGTTTTTCATTTCCACTGAGTTTTTCGCTCCTTCTTTTATCCCAGCTTCAGGATTTGTTTTGGCCCTAATTTAGGTCCATCTTTTCTGAGAATCCCTGTCGTAACTCAAGCGTGCCGAAGGAGCTCTGAGGCTTTTCTCGCCCTGCTTTGATGTCCCCGCTTTGTTTTCCTCTCATCTCCAGTTCACTTCTGGACGTACGAGCAGGAGTTCCTGCTCCAGTACTGCCAGGCCTGGGTGAGGATGGAACTAGATACCCATCTGGCCCAACAGGCTCTGCGGGAGGCACTGGACACCAAGGAGCTTCAGGAGGCCCGGGAGCGACTCAACCACGTTTCTGACCGTTCTCGTGTAAGCACAAGCATGCGGTGAAGTGATATAATTCACTTTGAACTGTTAGATCTGATCCTCTCCAGCAGTTCCTCAAGCCATCCTCCCTGTTTTCAGAAACTGGATGCGTTGTGGAGAGACGCGCGTTGGATCATGGACTGTCTGCAGTGCGTCCGGTCCAAGCAGTGGGTGGGGGCAGTGCCTCTCAGCCTGGTGATGGGAGGAGAGCCGCCAACGCGTCCCGATGGCGAACAAGACGAGAGCAGTTTAACAGCCAGACTGACGTGGCCCCATCACAGCCAATCACAGAGACAACCCACTGCAGGTAAAGAATGTTGATCAGTCCGGCTTTTAGTGTCTACACAAAAATGTCTGGTCTATCATGAACATACCAACACAAACATTCAACTTACAGAGGTTTTCTCTTTCTTTTTTCTCTCTCTTTCTCCCACAGAGGCACCCCCTCCGGCAGGAGTGATGGTCATCCCAGAAGAACCTGCGCCGTCAGAGGGCATCGTCAAAGGCGGATACCCTGTCGACATGGCTGCCCAGTCCACTGTGGATTTGACCAGCGTCGGCCAGACAGATTTAGGAAGTTCAGAGGCTTTCATTGAATCCGGAATGGAGCCCACTGGGGCGACACCAATGGAAATGGGGTTTACAGTTTTGGGCCCGCCAGAGTCCCACAGCCAGAGCCAGGACTTTCAGCCGTGCATCACGGAGGTCATCCAGCCAATGGAGATGGCAGAACTGGTGGACATCTTACCCACACTGAGCCTCATTGAGGAGGAGGCCACCAGTGGCCCGGTCATACCATCAGTACTGGATATGTTGGAAAGCTTTGGACTGGGGATGCCCGATAGCGACACATTGATTCAGTTGGAAGAACCAGACTTGAGCAGCGAAGCAACATGTTTGTCACCTTTCCAGTCCAACTGTAGCAGCAGGGACACCGACACACAAGCATCAGCTTCCTCTGCCGGTTACGCCACGGTGAATTCCGCAGTGAATTCCACAGTGAATTGCACAGTGAATGCCATGGGCCATGAATCGCTACATTCAAGCTTTGAAGGTCTCCAAGAGGTCACAGAGGATGAGCAAGCCTCAAACATTAGATTGCCTGGGAGAAACAAGGTGGAATGGCACAGACTGTCAGCCAGCTCATCCTGATTAAGACGTACAAGCAACAAAAAAAAGAACATTCTTGTTGGTTTACTGTGCATTCCTGTTTAGTGTTTTAAAAAAGGTTGGTTGGTTGGTACATTTATGCCGCTATAGTTAATCTTTACTGCTGATTAGGTTGTCGACATGTTTAGCCGTTTACACCTCAGATAGCAAAGAAAATCCCAAAGCAGTGTTTAAAAGAGCCAGATGTCTGTTTTAGTAGCTAGAGTAAAAAGATTTAAGTTCATGCCACATCTTCATATTTGGTTTTTCTATGTTGGGTTTGTTCACTGCTTTTTTAACTGTAACCAGTAACCCACAGCAAACCCAGTTTCCACATGCACACAAACACACACACACACACACACACACACACACACACACAAAAAAGTGGCTCTAAGAACTGATGCCAGGATGTCTATACACCAGTTTGCAAACAATTACATATTGACAGCAACAAAATAAATCATTTATTCATTAATAAAATTGATTTATCTTGAGTGACTTCTGCTAGCCACTAATAAGTTATACCTGTTTGTTTTGTCAAGTAAAACTATTCTTTTCTGTTTTATTATATCCTGTGTAAATATTCAGAATGGAAATACTTTTAAATCTTCAGAAGGAAATCCATGAAAGGTTATGTTATATTGGACACTGAAAAGACAAGTTACATATCCACTGAAAATAGCAAGAATATAGCGAGAATAATAAGAATATACCATAAGTCTTTACTCCCCTCTGGTGGTCAAAAGAAGGTAAAACGCCCACAGAGCGGACATAAAACAAGGTTACAACTTATAAATGCTTAAAAATAAACTGAATGGAAAAAAAAATCCAAAAACAAACATTCATATTAAAAACAGACATTTCTGACGTTTAACATCATATTGATAAATATTGATGTGTCAAATGAGAGGTATCCAGACTTTTATGACGTCAGTCATCAAGAAATAATATCCATATGTTAAAAAAAAGTTGTCGTCACGAAGGAGTTTAGAACTGTTCCTGAGGATTCCACGTGTAAACATTGGAGCTCATCTTTTTCAGTGGTCACAGATGAAGACTAAAGGTGCAAATTCATTGCCTTTTATCGGTACAGATACTAATTTTATTTGCACGATACGCACAAGATAACATTATTATATATAGATACTCTAAAATATAGGTCATTGTATTACTTTTTGGTGTGGTGGATCTCTTTATTATATATTCTGTTCTACGTTGTCCAAATTTCAACGTCATTCGGACAACAGTTCTACGTTGAGCCGCCTGGTGGCGCTGTTGAGCATCCTGCTGTGACGCTTGTCCGCAGTTCGCTTTTGGTTGCAAGAGGACATCTTGTATTTCTGGCTGCAGAAAACCCCGATGAAGCTGCTGCGGACTTTGTATGAGCAATATTTCAGGCATGGCGTCATCTGAAAATACTGCTGCACACGAAGGTACGAGATTTTAAACTGAACTCGCTCAGGCATAGTGGTAAAGTGGAGCAAATGGCAATGGGAATGCTTCAAACACAATCTTTAAGTGTTTTGTAAATTCTGATTCGAAATTAATTTTTTTTTTTGGCAATATTAAGAATTGTTACCAACCTTGAATAATGAAAAGTGGAATTACTGTAAAAAAATGGATGATGTTGACGTTCTGACGAGCGTTTGTTTCTTTTGATTTATTTAGTTCCTGTGCTTCTATTTCATGATTGCTGTACATTTTAAAGACTTAACTGAGTCTATAATGTTATGAGAAACAACGAGTGCTGCACTGAATCTATTTTCTGGACACAAGTGTTGCTTTGCCACTAATTTTAATGGTACTGTAGGAATTTTACTCGCAACCCTTCGTAAATGTCAGTGTTTTGCCACATCAGAGGCTGAACCTTTGAGAATAATTCTCCTGGGGAGGACGGGAACAGGACGGAGCTCCTCGGCCAACACCATCTTGGGCACAGCCGCCTTCCTGGTGGATGCTTCGCCGTGCTCCCTCACGTCTCGGTGCCAGACGAGCACCGGTACGTGGGAGGCCGCGCCGTCCGCGTCATCGACACCCCGGGTTTCTTCCACACGAGGCTGCCCCCTGAAGAGGTCATTTCAGAGGTGGGTCGGTGTGTCCTCTTGTCCTCCCCCGGACCACACGCTTTCCTTCTGACCCTGCAGCCCAGCAGGTTCACCCAGGAAGAGAGGGACACGCTAGAGGGAATCAAGGCCTTGTTTGGACCAGAAGCTGCCCAGTTTTTCATGGTGCTCTTCACCCAGGGGGACCAGCTGCAGGGCAAGAGCATTGAGGACTTCCTGGAGGAGAGCCCGGAGCTTTCAGAGTTAGTCCACAGCTGTGGTGGTGGCTATCAGCTCTTCGATAACACCGGGCGGGACAAGTCAACACAGCGTTTGCAAGTGGTCCAACTGTTAGGGAAGATAGACAAGATGGTGGCCGATAACGGAGGCGACCACTACAGCAACGAGATGTTCAAGGAGGCCGAGAAGGCCATCAGAAGGGTCCAAGCGAGGATTCTGGGAGACCACCCCTCCATCCGGGAGGAGGAGGAGGAGAAAGAGGACCCTGGGACAGGTGTACAGAGGAGGAAAACAGAGGATGAAGAGGAGGCCAGGAAAAAGGCAGAGAGGCTTTTCTGGTGCGAGCTGGCGTCTGCTCTGGGCCGAGGGGCTGCCGAGGGGGCGGGGATCGTGGGTAAAGGTAAGGGCAAGGGTGTGAAGAAGGCGAAGGTGGTGGAGAAGGCGGCAGCCTTGGCGGCATCGCCGCTCTCCATCCGCTCGGCTGCCAGCGTGGTGGAGGGGGCTGTGAGGGAAGGAAGCAAGGTGCTGTACAAACACAGAGACACGTTCCTGCACTGGTGAAGCCTCCACCACAGGAAGAGGGGAGACCCCTGCACACCAGCACCGAGCACCGCCGCATACGGCGCACGTGGGTGTCAGACAGACTCCAAACAGCCTCCACTGGGTGAATTTACAAGTTATAATACAGGTCGCACCAGAAAAGAAATGTACAATGATTAGCGTTTCACAGACCATGAGCCCTGGAATTTAGAACAAAATTTAAAAAAAAACAGGCAAAAATGCAGCGTTGCAGCACATATCCGTTCCATCTTTGGCTTCGTTTAAGAGAAGACACAATATGTAGATCCCTTTTTTTTCCACTTTGAAAAATACAGTACATAAGAAGACATATAAGAACAGAAAGTGGTGGTTGGACGAGGCTACACTTATCAGACACCTTCCCAAGCCACTACAAAACCAATCACACCAGAAAAGGAAATCATTCACAAGATTCGCACATCAGGTGCCAATTCTGCATTCAGATAGTGTCTCCACGACGATGTCAAACCATTAGTCTCACTGCCAAACGCACAAGGGGAGTGGACGGAGATTTGGAGCTGTGGCGGGCACCCCTGGGCGCCTGGACCCAAACCAGTTTACACGGGTATTGGCAGACTCATCTTTCCTCTTCCTCGAAGTACTGCGGAGAGAGGAGCGAGAAACGAAAACTCATTTCCTGTCTACTAAAAGAGGAAAAAAAAGAGGAAATCCTCCACTCCTGACTTCGGGGCCCACCTCTCGTGATGTAAAGATAGAAGAAATCGCAGTAAAAGATGGTCTGCACCACCCCCGACACCACGGCGATCTGGTCGAAGAAGCCTTCGGTGTGATAGCGCCACACCCAGTTGGCGATGTAGAGAGCGCGGTAGAGGCCGAGGAAGAACAGGTAGTGTGTGGTGATGGACTCCGCCTCCCCGGTTTTGGTGATCATGAAGAGCTGAGGCATTATGGCCACTGCCTCCAGGAAGATGGAGAAGGTCCACAAGATCTGGGTGGAAGCACCAGGAAGGAGGGAGATCAAAGAGGATCAAAGAGAGTTATAGGATGATTCTAGCTCAGCGTTTCTTTACCTCCAGCGGAGTGAAAGCATAGTTTTCCAGGAAGGAGAGCCCGACGACCGGCACCAACAGGAACTCCACTCGGAACGTGTCATTCGCCGAGTCGAAGGTGTTCCTGAAGCGAATGTAGATCAGGTAGACGGTGGCGTAGGACAGAGCCAGGAACACCACCTGAAACCAGAGGCCCACGCTCAGCTAGCTCCTGGTGCGACTCCGTCACATTTCAGTCATGTGACCGCGCGGCTGGCTTGTAGCCGCCTGTAAGGATACCTGACATTTTCTTAGCGTCACAGGAAAGTCTTTTTGCTTCCCAGAACTCCTCGCCTCAAAGCTTGCCCCCAACCCTAAATGACCTGATGTGTGACCCCACCTACCCCCAGCTGTGGCTGTTTGCAGCTGATAACATTGCAATAAAACCATCTTTATTTTAAAAACCTGCAACTTTGTGTGTCCATGTAGTGTTTCGATATTTTTTTCTACCAGCTAGTAAATTTGATGTTACATTTCTGTAATAGCTAAGGGTTCTTGTCTGCTAACATCCTCCCCCCCAGCACAGCCCACAGGTGTGTGTGTGTGTGTGTTCTGCAGCCTTACCTTCATGACTGTGTTATAGGTCGAGATGAAGACCGTGAACAAGTCTAGATACCTGGTGGTGAAGACAAGCGCCAGCAGCACCTGAGACTTCCCAGAGATGCCTGAGAAATAGAGAAACATGCGATTCTTAAGGTGGAAGCCAAAACATCCGAAACACCGATAAAACACGCCGAAGTTGGGGGAAAGGCTGTCTTAAGATGGCTGGGCTGCAGATTGCTTTCAATGTGTTAAAGGTGCAGCTGCAGGCTCAGAATGCTTTGCTTGCATTGCCACGTCGCTGGCGCAGGAGTCAAACTATCAAAATCTATCAAACTCTTCTGCACCCGGTAACTTTGCTGTTTGCACACTTTGTTACACGCAACATCCGGATGCACGTTGCCACGTTTCGGCTTTGAGCTGAAGCAAACCAGTCACATTTGAGTGGGTTAAATGGTAATGTGTATGGTATTTGTGTCATACCCGCACAGGATTTGGACCACCATATCTTCATTAACAGGATCACGATTGCCACCAGATGTGACACGTCACCCGCGAGACGAAAGATGTTCATGGTGTTTTAAGCTTCAGAGGTGCAGGGGGAGGGAAGTACTCAAAACTTCGGGTTTTGGAACGCGCAGGCTAAAAAAAATCCCAAGGAAGTTCCAAAAAAGAAGCGCAAAGGTGGAAAAGACGCAAAAACAAAGCGAAAAGAGCAACAGCAGAGTCTGAATGCCCGACGGCTCGATATTTAAACTCCTGTCGGACTACACCCGTGACTAGTCCACCCGCAAAGTCCGCCGCGTCTGCACGCATCGGCGCGACGGGAGCGTTCCTGTTGTCAAACCCGCTGAGATGACGTGGCCGACAGACGACAAGCACCGGTTTCAAGATAACCTGTTCCGGTGACTGGGCTTCAAAATAAAACACACACACAAGTCTAAATGTCTCATTTGTGCACGTTTAAACTGGATAATAAAAATTCGTAGTGTGTTGTGTAACTTCAATTCTTATTACGCTGCGGTTTATTGACTATTTCTTTGGTTTTAGTTGATTTCAAGATTGATGCAATAGTTATTTTGAAAGACGATAGCCTTTTCCTCTTTTCTTTTCCGGACACGATCGATGCTTTCAGCAGGAGCGAAGACCACCGACTCCTCAGTTTCTACATCTTCTCCGGCTCCTGCAGGAGAGCACGGCGGCAATCCGGGATTAGATCGGAGCAGTCCCACCATCTGACGCGTCATGGGTCCTCCTCAGGGTCTCCTTCTAGCTGGACACGCCGCAGGGAAGCGTCTGATACGGACGCCAGAACCAATTAGCTCCTGTCCAGGAGCGGTGGTCCAACACTCAGTATTTCCGGGATGTTTGAGCTACTTTTCGGGTTAAACTAATTTCAACTGTTTGCATTTGAGATCTGATTCCTTACTTCTCTGTGCTTATTTCCGTGGGCAGCATTAGCATTCTTGCAGAAAGTGAAAAAAAATCCAGCTGTCAGTCGTTTATTCTCTATAAAATACTTAAACTCACCTTCAACAAATCATATCTTTCATCTAGAGTCACAGATTTGTTTGTTTGTTTTAAGTAAACAAATCATAAATACTCCAGTGCTATTTTAATTTAAACTGGATGGACACTGGGTTGAAATTGGCCTTTTAGATAATTAAAAGATAAAACTTTGCCAAGCATAATCTGAACACGTTTAGGACACATATGACCAATGGAGGAGCTCCTCTGTGCAGAGCTGAGAGCGGCTGCGATGAGCGTGTGCTGAGCAAAAGGTTAAAGAAACTAATCTGGGGCCCAGTCCTGATTAGAACCTATTTATAACACACTGTCCAGTCCTGTCCTCGGGGTGTGTGTCCGGTCATCTCCTCCTCTAACGATGGACCGTCTCATCGGTCTGTCTGCCCGGCTGCCAGCTCTGCTCCAACACACCGCAGAGGGTCACCTCAAGCTGTCCACACTGACAAGAAAAACACAGATTTCTCATATTCTCATTGTTTCTTTTTTAATAAAATTCTCATTGATTTTCACAAATCATGTTGTTATCTCTTACAAGTGTAATACATTGGAGCAACGGGAGACAAAATCACAACTGTGGATAAATGCAAGAGGTAGGAGTTTCCATAGTAACAGTTTCACTTACTCAGTATTGTGCTGCTTCTTGTGACTTCCTGATAAAACCCAAAAAGTTGGGATTTAATGAAGAGCACTTTTTTAAAAAGAAGAAAGGGAATATTATTAGGTCAAAGTACAGGAGGTATTCTGAGGATCCTCACCAGGTCAAAGGTAAACTTGTACACTTTGAAAATCCCCACCATATATGATGATATATATATATATATATGTGTGTGTGTTATTGTTACTGTGCTATTTCTGATGACTCAGAGCGGTTCTCGCTGCTGTTGGCAGCTGTATGCGGAACACCAGGTATTTTTCATCACCTGCACAAGATCGAGGTGCAGAAGATAGCAACTCCCCCAGTTGTCTTGTTGTCTCTTGCCTCTCGCAGTCTTCGTCTTCTTTTCCTCTCTCCACCCCCCTCCGTTCCTGCTCCACAGAGCAAACTGACACAGCATTTTCATCCTGGGCTGTATGAGCGTGCACAGGTGATTATGGTTGGCGAAGGAGGCCGAGGAGGACGTTAGAGGATTAAAGGAGACAAACTGCAGCGCTGGAAGAAAGATGAAGAGGGAAATAAAGGAAAAACTAACGACCCAGGATCGCGTGTGATCCTCAGATTCTGGGATGTTTGCCCAGGGCAGGAGGCAGCTGGATCTTCAGGAGTGAAGTGGTGGCACACAAAGAGTTTGAGAGTTGAAGTGTTGAACATTTGAGGGTGAGTTTGTCATTGTTTTTCTTCATTAAGTTGCCATTTCTGTGGCCGGCAAACTCAAACACAGGCGTTAAACCAGCTGTTCTGTCTGCTTGGTTTAATCTCGTCTTGCTGGATGTTTTCTGTTTTCGGTTATGTCCATCACAGTTTTCAGAGATCCTTTGGTGTCTTCCCAGGTCAAAGTCAGCACGGATGCCTGTGACCTACTATTTTGTATCAATGACGCTATTTTTTTAAAAAGTCATGCAAAAAAGTAAAACCAGCAAAACAGGGTTGCAGCAACGATAGCAATGATATAAAAATACTGTACCACTCAGATCAGACTAAGTTATTAAAAAAATATATTTACTAGAACCTTTGGTGGTGCAATTTCAATTTGTTTATTTATGTGTTTATTTTAACTAAATCTATGATAAAGGGATTTTTTTTTAATTGCACATGGAAATTTATGCATTTTTTTTAACTTTTGGCTTAAGTAGAGAACTATGTGGGGAACTACTACTACTACTAATAATAATAATAATAATAAATGAGGATATCGATTATATGAAATCCTTTGAGGTGAACATGAACATGGAGGCTGCCTGGGGTGCGTGGAAGCGTAGGAGTGCTGCCCTGCACTGACTGCCGGCCTGTTTGTGGGCTCGCTCCTAAAGAACAGGGAAGAAAGAAGGATTGGTATTGATTAGTCTCCACACGGTACAAGAAGAAAAAGAAGAAAGTGACGTGATTCTGCCTGTGTGGGACGGCTGAATTCAAGCAACAGGAAACCTGTTTTTGGCTGTTGTAGATGTATTTTTGGCCTTAAGATTCACTTATTCTTGGAATTGGAAGACAAAAAAAACATGTTATATCATTTGCCTTTGACGAGAAGACAGATTTAACAGCATGTGTCATCATGGATGATTACAGAGGCTTGAACCCTTCTGCTTCTTAATCCCCCCCAAGCAACCCAGACCGATCTTTTTCCCAACGTCTCCATGCTGCTTTTAGGATTAACTCTTGGGAAATTTTTTTTTTCTATTCCAGGGTAAGAGATTATGAACCATAATCTGTATTTTTTTTATTTAAAGATGGAGATGAGAGCCTGAATAAAAGAAGTTCCAGTATAATTATTACAGTTGTCAGTCTGTCAGTCAGAAGATGTGTAGTCTCATTTTCTTGCTCTCATCTACTCTTTCTAAATCTGAAATTACTTCCAAAACACTACAACACATTATTTTATGTTACACTGTAACAAATAATCTGGCGGATATGGCCTATTACTTCGAGATGAAGTTGAAGATAAAAGTTTTTAAAATCAGGTCTGCCTCCTAAATTCAGAAGTTAAAGCTAGCCGTGCTGCCCTCAAAGCCTCGGTGTCATTTCTTCTCTCCTCCGGCAGTGAACCATATTTGTACTTACCGCTGCACACCACCCTGTCAATCACCTCAAATGTCACTGCGGAGTTTGCTCCTATAGAAACTTGCATTTGTGAAACTTTCAGGTTCACAAGATGAACTTTAACTGCTTCTTTCCATCTTATCAAACGTGTTTAAATTGTTTTGGATTGGTTTGGAGTTTACCGGGTTCCGACATTTTGGGGTTTGTCGTGAGAGCCTTGTTTGCCCTGAGAGCTGATGTTCTGTCACACTTTCCTGCAGAGGTCGTGCTCGGCGGTCGACCAACTCCGTGGTGGTGTTCTGATCACCAGGACTGGGACAGGCTGTCCTCTCATGGAGGCCCTGTATCAATGATCACTGGTGCCATGGGAAGCCGATCCAACAGGTGAGTGGTGACACATGCTGCAGCGGTTTCTGGCATTTTTATAAAAACTTTTAAATTTGTTTTGCATCCTAGTGTTACAATAAATATCTGACTTTATGAATTAGGTCTTGTTTTTCACGTTGCAGCCAGAAGCCTGAGCAGAGCTGTGGCTCAAAGCGTTCGTTATTTCGATGAGCTTGTCAGGGTGAGTCAGACTCAGCTCAGGGTTATTTACAGCAGGTAGATCTTCTCAATGCAGGTAGCTCTAGAAAGACTACGACAGCACTGAACAGTGTTCCTGTAACCCACAATACAAGAGAACTAACATCACTGCTTTACGTTCTTGTTCGTTCTTTTTAAAAATTCCCTTTTCCACAAATATATTTCATATATCCCCAGTAATAAAGGAACCAATTAGTTTGCCGATAGCTCTAATATTAATGAACGCTTACTGAGTGTTAAAGGAAAATGCAATATAATCAGGAAGATAACTGTTAAACCTTTTGATAATGGAATGTCTGTGTCTCATATAATCCATTAATCTGTGATGACAGCAATCCCTCTTACACACCCAAACAAAGCTCACCTTCCAGGCTGATAATCGGCCATGTAAAGAGGGAAGACTGGCTGATAAATATGTATAATGGGGTTTGGCATGTTCCAATGTATAGCTCTGGAACCCCTTTTGTTGTTGTAGTGAGAGCTTGGTGATCAAATGTTCCAGTCAGGTTAGTTTACACTGAAGGAAACGACTAGGAAAACAACTTTGATCTCTAAAAATGTGGAAGAATCCATAATTGTCATTTGAATGTAACTGTGTCATTTCCAACCACCTTATTTTTGAACCTTTCACACCCTCCAATGGCTGGGCAGGTACAGCATCGTGTCAGACATCATACCAGAGGACGAGCGCCAGAAGATCGCTAGCTTACAACTCCAGAACGGCCGCAGCTCCCCCACCTTCGGACCGCGCTCTGCGCTGCAAACCCAGACAGAAGACAGGAGGAGGTGCTGGAGGACCTCGGCCGCTGCGCCCAGCCCCCGGCCGCCGGAAGGAATGAGCAACTACAATGGCAAGATTCTGACCAGGGGCTCCAACCAAGCGCGGAGCCGGTTTGTCAAGAAAAATGGTCAATGTAATGTCGTTTTTACCAACATGGAGGAGAAGAGCCAGCGCTACCTAGCTGATATCTTCACCACCTGTGTCGACATCCGCTGGAGATACCTGCTGCTGATCTTCTGCACCAGCTTCGTGGTTTCGTGGCTTTTCTTTGGTGTTATTTTTTACTGCGTCTCCCTGGCCCATGGGGACTTTGACGAGCCCTCTGTGGGCAGGGCTGGTCTGATGGCAGCTGGTGGACTTCATGCGCCCTCTTCTACCCGCACAGCAGGAGGGCAGACACAAAACATGCCCTGTATACTCCACGTCCAGGGCTTTGTCGGCGCACTGCTCTTCTCCATGGAAACCCAGACCACCATCGGTTACGGGTGGCGCTGTGTTACCGAAGAGTGCCCGGTCGCCGTGATAACCGTGGTCATCCAGTCGATTGTAGGCTGCATCATTGACTCCTTCATGATTGGCACCATCATGGCCAAGATGGCCCGGCCCAAGAAGAGGAACAACACCCTTATGTTCTCCAAAAATGCCGTCATCGCCCTTCGCGACGGCAAGCTGTGCCTCATGTGGAGGGTGGGTAACCTGCGAAGAAGCCACATCGTGGAGGCTCACGTTCGCGCCCAGCTCATACGCTCCTACGTCACAGCTGAGGGGGAGTTTATTCCACTGGAGCAAATGGACCTCAATGTGGGTTATGACGAAGGCACAGACAGGCTGTTCCTGGTGTCCCCACTGGTGATAGTCCACGAGATAGACAAAGACAGTCCCTTGTATTCTATAAACCGAGCTGAACTGGAGGCGGACAACTTTGAAATCGTTGTGATCTTGGAGGGGATGGTGGAGGCCACAGCCATGACCACCCAGTTCCGTAGCTCCTACCTGGCCAGAGAGGTTCTTTGGGGTCACAGGTTTGAGTCTGTGATCTATGAAGACCGTGACAGTTACAAAGTAGACTACGCACGCTTCCATAAGACTTACGAGGTGCCCTCGACACCTCACCTCAGCGCCAAGGAGCTGGATGAAGCTGGCACCAGGGCCTCCTCTGCAGCTTCTCCTGCGTCTGTGTGCAGAACCACCGAGGACTTGATTCCCAGGTCGCTGAGCACCTTCTGTTACGAGAACGAGGTAGCACTGAGCTATGGAGAGGAAGAGGATGACATCTTTGACTCCTCCCTGGCTGTGGGGAAGGAGAAAACAAAGGACAAGACCACTTCGATCTCCATCGACTTCCAAAATGTGTTCCATGACAACGCTGACTTAACATCTGGCGGCCACAATGTCATGTGTGTCCTGGACATGGACAACAATCAGATGGAGTTTGACATGCTGCACACGGCCATCCCTCTGGATCCACTGACCTATAAATCTGAGCAGAGCTCTCAGTGAATTGTCCTAAACTCCTCACGGCCTTGCTAATACTGATTTATGTTTGTATTTGTTGTCTTTATTTTCTACTAAAAAAAAAACAAAGCCCAGCTGCGCTCCAATATGAGCCAGAGCTATAAAAAAGCCCGATTTTGAGGACAAGGAGCGTCTGTCATGTGACTGACCTGTGTACCTCTGCAGAGGATCTAAACAAAGAAGAGCAGAGCTTTTACACAAGAAAAATGTTCTTCTTAAAGGATTTCCATCCCAGAGTCATTGGTGTTCTGGTTTGGATCTTTGATTAAAACTTTTCTTTATAACCGTTTTTATGAAATAATCAGAAGATTTGAATAGTAAAATAAACCCTTTTTTTTTCATTAATTACATTGTCTGATTGGAGTATAACTAACAATATTCTCAGGTGATGTTACACTCCAGTCATTCAGACACATTAAGAGCTCTTACCAGGAATATATTCCTTGGGAATATATTCTCTCTAATGATCCTGTGTCATAATTACTCATAATATTCAACGAATATCTGTCATTAAAAACAATGCTAGAACTGTTACTGACATCTATTTATCAATAATTTGTGGATTATGTTTGTCAATGAATTAAAATCCTATTATGCTAAAATAAATGTATTTTTAAAATGATTTAGAGTCCAATAATACAAACAGACAGCCTGTAGACCTCTGTTAGTGCTGTGCATCTTTTCTTTCTTTTTTGAAACGAGGCTTTGAAGTGGCTTTAGGTGGTTTTTATGGTTGTGTTTGCCAAGAGCGGAAAGTCCGACCCCTCTGAGTCACAACTTGGATGTTGGGATTTGCACACTTGAAGTGTCCTGTGATGTTTAGGTGAAGAAGCTACAATAGAAGATAAAGGAATGGAAGCTGAGGAATCGTGCAATAAGTCACTGGTAAAAGGTACACATTGACTGTATATAGTAGTATAATTTAATAGTGTAATTTCCCCGCTGTGGGACGAATAAAATTCTATTCTATAATGAACATTCTACTGCCAAGGATTTTGTTTGAACTTTCTTTTTCATTTGCTGTGTATAATTGCTTCAGCACCTCATCATTTAATATGGTAATATGGCTGTGAGGGAGACGGGGGGAGAAATTAATCATACATTGCCTGATGTTCCCAGCATACCTTTAAAGAAAATCAATTTTTACTGCATGAGCAGTTGCACGAGTATGAGGGGTTTTTTGTTGTTGTGGTTGTCAATTCAGATCATAAGATAAACTATAAATACAAGCTGTTATGATATGCAAATCTGATTTTAAAAGAAATTCCAGTTGCTTTTAGCAGATGTTGAATTCGAACAGACTTATTGCATTTTTAAAAATCAATTATTTGATTAGTAAACCTAAACCTAACAATAGTTTTCAAATAATCTTAAGCTTTTAACTAGCAATGTATTGTGGACTTTAATTTGATACAGGAAATCGGTCTTTGTAAATGTCATTATGTGTAACTTTCGGCTTTCTGCTCTGCGTACATGTGATGATTTTCT
>CAAE01014653.1:205027-223020 GCA_000180735.1 Tetraodon nigroviridis | reverse complement strand
ATTTAAATGCAGAACACTGAGCAAAAATGTACAAAGCTAAAAACAGAAAAACATCTCAGTCTGAACACTTAATTCGACTTTTGGTGTTGCAAATAAAGATTTATATTATTAAAAGTTTCTGAGTTCTGAAACCCAGTAAAACGTTCCACAACTGTGAGGTTCCCTGCTTCTGTCTCCCTCTAGTGGCGAGCGTCGGTACCAGCCGTGGAGTTTATCCGAGAACAAGAGACAGAGGGAGAGTGAGGGCGGAGGGGATGTAAAAATAAAAGCTCTTAATTATAGTTCAAGCCTGGTATTGTGAAAAATAAGATTTGCCCTTTGAGGCATTGCACTGGGTGTAATGCCTCAAAGGGTCACAATTTCCCACAGCATCAGTGGACAAAACTGACTAGAGATAGATAGATAATTAGATAGATTTTTAGAGATCATAAAATACAAAACATACCGTAATAAAACAGAAAATATCAGGCAGATATGTAACAGTTTATCGGTAACATGCCAACAAACACTTGTACAAAAATGTTTTAGATTCTTCCATGCCCCCATAATAGAACCAAATCCTCCAGCGTTGCACTAATGAGGCGCTTCCTCCTCTTTGTCTTCTGTCGATCCATCGCTCTTCCCACATACTGGTCCAGTTGGGCCCCACCCAGCAGACCTCTGAACCTCAGGAGAACTGGAGAAATTTTCCTTCCAGCAGAAGACGAGTCAAAAAGTAGCGGAGGAAGCGGCGAGTTGTTGGTAACGGTGAGCCTGGAGGGCCACCAGCTTTTTATCAGGCCCCTGAGAGAACGGTCCCAGCAGCAGGAGGGGCTGAATGGGAGAAGTCAAACTGGGCCACAGTTGCCGTTAGCCTGATTTGGGGGCTCCTACTGACTCCAATTGTTCTTTGTCTCTGAAGTGAGTGAGCGAGGCTCAACACTGAGCCTTTGTGTGGGACAATAACTGCATGTTTGCATGCTAATTTTGGGATGCGTGTGTCCATCATCTTCTCTACATTCCTCCATTTTCTCCTGGGATTTATGCCCTTTTCCTCTGTCACTTCTTCCCATTTCTTCCCTAAGGCAGTAATAGCCTGCTGATCTTTGTTTTAAAGCCATGACCTCATTCCTTAAAGGGCTTTTTATCTGCTCTTTATAGGGCGTGTTGGATTTTTAATCATCTGCTGCCAGTTCTGCAAAAAATGTAAAACTTTGAGCCCATTTATATCAGAGAAGATCGATACTGAACGTTTCAATGTCATCAAATGTCTGATTTTAATTCAGACTGACTTCAATTAATACAACAGTTTTAGTACAGAGGGATGTTGTTGATAGTTTGATGTCCACTCAAAAAATACCAAACCATGCAAAACAACATCAATAACTCCCTAAAAAGACAGGGAGTGATTGTTTTTTACTAGCAAGGTTCAAAGTGAGACATTCTTCTATCATCCTGTGCACACAGAAGCTGTGGTGTTTTGCTCTGCTTCTCATTTTCGCTCAAATCTTAAGCAGAACAAAGTGGAAAAGCACTAGGCCACGCCCGGATGCTCGTTTCCCCGTGAAGCCTCCAGCCCTTGCACATGCAGATGCTGGCAAATACAAGAAAAACAACGTGATCTGAAAAATCTAAAGCGTTATTTTGAAAGTCTTCGCATGTGACAGACCTGGGGGGGTAAATGACTTTTAGGTTATTCTTTATCTATGTTAGGTCTACTTTTCCAAAAAAGCAGTATGCGAAAGCATCATGTCACACACACACACACACACACACACACACACACACACACACACACACGCACAGCCACATTTGGACCAAGATTACAATGGACTGAACCTGCTCCAGACCCAGGTAGATAATATCTTTACGTTGCATTACCATCTATTTTTTTCTCAAAAATTTGTTGTCTGGGTGTGTGTGTGTGTGTGTGTGTGTGCACGTGTGCGTGCTGACATGCAGCTGCAGGCCCTGCGTTTGAACTCTTGCTCACATGGGCAGAGTGAGGCAGAGCCGCAGGGTGGGGAGGCGATGGGAGAGGGGCCTGATCCCCGGCAAACTCGCCATCTCCCTCTCCCCTTTCATCTCCTTCTCCCGACATCAAACAACAAACTCTTTCATTCAGGCATCTTTGCGGCCAGTCGCCCCCAGACCCTCCAGGTCCCCGCCCGTTCACGCTTCCTAATTCAATGTTCTGAGAAAAACTCATGATTGGAAAGTGACTTTTTTTATCCTTGTCCTTTTCCATATTTCCCCTGAGAGATGTTTTCTAACCTCATGTTCTCTCTGTCTGCTCCCCTCATTCCCCTCTATCAATATGGCCAGACTTCAGTCTTAAAAATCTAAAAGCAGATGGTACATTAAAACCTGAAGACCACCTCTGCTGAGAGGCATCAGCAGAGGTGTCAGACAAAAATCCCGAAAGGCCCAAATGATAAACTCAGTCGAATCAATTAAATTAAATGAATTGTATTGAATCAGATCAGAAATATGAAGCTGTAACAGTCAGACAACTCTGTTTTTTTCTTAAATCGAATCAACATTCATATCAGCAGTGCCGCCAGGAGAAACAATGCTTTTCTTCTGCAGCAAACATTGCCGTTTTATTGCTGTTTTCTGATCAGTGGGAATCAGGGGGTGAGAGGTGCTTGACAGACCTTGACTCTGCCACAAGTCTGGTGCATTATGGGATTTGTGGTATGAAGATGTTGGTACTAAACACCATGAAATTACCTTTTGGAGTGTGTATATTGGCACTGATTTGGCCCTTGAGTTTTTATGTACGTTTAAGGTGATTCTGAGAATGCTAATAAACTTGATCTGCTCTGCACTGACACAATATCACAAGTAAATATTAACCAGAACCTCATGTAAATCTTTAAAATCAAAGTTTAGGTGACTTCAACCATTCAGTTTAAGCTGTGTGTCTCCTGGATATCAGTGATGACTAAAACATTTGAAAAGAGACTTTTCTGCTTCAATATATAATAGATGTTTTATCGTGTTTTTCCACGAAAAAATGTTGGATTAAAATTAAAATCTTTAACTGCCGTCTGTCATCTCCTAATTTAAGTATTGCATTTGTGCAATAAGGATACACTTTATGGTATTGTATTTCCTTTAAATTCACTTTAAATGGTGTTTTTGTGTATGTTATCACCTGGAAATTTCTCAACCAGAAAGACCATCCAGAGGAAACTTTACCATATTGTAGTTATGGCAAAAGAACTGTTAAGTGGTGACTTTATTGAGTTTTAGGTCCATAAACTCTATGCTGTTTTTTTCCAGTTCAAACCCAGCTTCAACAGCAGAAAAGACAAAAAGATTTTTTAAAAATCTACCATTGAAATATCAAAAAAACCTGACCTTTGTGACCATGTGCCTGGTACAATAAGATTTCAATAAGATTTTTGAAATGTTTATTTTTTTCTTGGATGAAAAATCTAGAATGAAATTGTTAAAATGTAAGTTCTCAGAGAGGCACATCTTTGCAGCGTCGCGATATCGCAAGGAGCAACAAGCCAGACAGGCAGCAGGAACGAGTGAACAAAGGACAGCCTTGTTCCCAGCTGAATTCTTGAACATAATTTTGTGCATTTTCCCTGCAAATGACTCAATCTCCATGTCCCTCGCCTCTCATTCCGCCCAATTATCATTTTTATGCATGCATCCCTGCAGGGATCGGTCGTTTTGGAGTTAATTTACAATCATAAAATGTCTTTATTATGTGTTGTGCGCTGGAAGAAGATGATCATAAAAAAAAAAATAGTGACGCAAACATCAGGCACATGCTGTTTGGGCCACTCACGCATGTTTGTACTTTTTAAAACTTTAGTTTAGTTTACTTTAGTTCAGCATTATTTTACTTCTTTACTTCTGATTAAAACAAGCAAGAATGGACTTTGACATGACACGGGCCTCACTGTTCTATGTTCACTCCAACCATCAGAACCACCACCAGCTTAACCAGAAATGAAACTCCAGACTAACCTGATCCTGATTTGCCATCACTGCTGTTACTTGCTCAACAAAGCTAATAGTATAAATTGCAGTCTAAGTCTTTTAAAGACTGAATGAGCTTTTCCTTTTTACACGTTTTATCATGGTGTAACCTCATGAACCTCGTGCTAAAATCGAAGACCTGGATGTGCGGCCATCCTGACCTTCTCCACAGATCCTGTAGCCCAGACTTCAGGCTCTGGATCAGGTTTTCAGTAAGAACTTTGCTCTGTTCAGCTTTCCCTCCTCTCTGAGCCTGGCCCAGCCTCCATGGAACACCGACCTGCAGGTTGGATGCTCAGAGGTCAGAGTGTTCAGTTTTGGTTCCATCAGACCAGAGAAGTTTGTTTCTCACGCTCGAAGAGAACTTCGGATGTTTTTGTGTGTGTCGAATGATATTATTGATGTTTATTGGTTGAGCTGGCCTTTTTTGGTCCCTCAGAGCCCTACTAGTAAACCCATCTAAATCTCTTTTTGGTAGAACTTGTGATTTACCCCTTCCCTTTCAATGTTTTGTGTAACGGGCCGTGTCATTTAGACCAGTAGTCTGTGTTTTGTTGGCCTGTTTTCTTGTTGCTGGTCTGCGCTCTGGTTGCCTCATATCAGTTTACTGGTCCCTTGAGGGCCACAGCCATAACTTTGGCTCTGAACTGGTGCAGTCATCTACCACATGACCTGTTGTGTTCAGATAGATAGTAAAATATTATAGGGATCTTTCCATCAATGGTGCGATTGTTCCGAGCACATAAACCCTTCTCCCTTATTTAGCTCTGTGGTGCCCTGATGGATGTCCACCCTTTTATTTCAGAAATCATCATCGAAAAAAAATCCTCCACTGCTCCACTGAGATGAGGGAAACGGGAGATTCTCAAAGCTGCTGCGATCTGTCCTCTAAGCAACACTTTGTCGAGTGAGCTATATGATTAGAAACTGAAGATATACGAGATATGAAAAGCTTCTGGTGGTGCCAGAAGAGTGGAAGGGGGATTTCCAGAGTGATTTCAATGCAGCTATTTATGATGCCGCACTCCTTCCAAAATGTCACCTTTTACTAGAATCCAGAATGAGATCTTAGTTTTTTTATATTTAACTGTTCAGCAATGCTGAGCGAACTGTTCAAACTTCGGAGTTCAAGCCACGACATTCCCAGGCCCACCTGGGACCCTCTGCCCAGCTCCTCCCACCGTCTCCAGCACCATCACCTTTCCACACACTCCCCACCTCAACCCCCATGTATCAGTTTCCTTCAGATGTCCCCCACATCCCCTCCATCCCCACACAATTGGAGAAACTGGATTCTTTCCTTTGGCTGGCCACTGGTAGTCGGACAATAGGCCATTCATGAGGATGCACACACACACACACACACACACACACACACACACACACACACAAACATAGGCCTGTAGTCTACGAATGCAGTGGTGCTTAAGAACTAAAATAGATTTGTAAAAATGTTGTAGATCATAGCTCTCCTGACCTCCAGGAATTTGTTGTGGGATTTACTGATTTTTACTTACATATTTGGCCCAAATGCTCTATTATTCAATGTAAATTAAATTCTGGAACCAGATTGTGACATCCTGCCACTTCCAACTGCGTCTGACCTTTGACCTTCGCCAACAGAATGATAAATCCGTCATTATCTCATCATTATCAGCCATAGTGCAGGTCAAATGCTCCTTTGCTTTCAAAATATAAGACTGGTTTAATTATACGTTTAATTACCCAATAACTGTAATAGGAGTGGCTTACTGGATCTTTCTGCACAGTTGAGCGGTGCACCTGCTCTGCCTTGCACAGGTGCACGCCGAAAACAACAAGGATTAAGGAATGTAGTTATAATAATTTATAATTATTGTGATCTAGACGAACTTCATTAATTGGTTTTTGAGAGTCCTGGGAAACAGAGTGATGACAGCCTCAGGTCTATAGCCGGGACCATGTGGACTGAATGGTCCCTGCCTGGGGAAATTCAGAAAGTGGTGGGGAAGTGACTCACTAAAGTCGGTAAAAAGTAACTAAATGCTGACTTTAAATTTGAGGGGGAAAAAAAAACCTGACATAATTACATAGTGATGAGTTGTACTTAACAAAGAAGGTTTTAATAATATCCTGAAACGACACAAAAATTGGCCCCTGGCCTTCTAGTCTCCTTTGAAGTCTTTGAGTGTTTGTAAAAACTGCTATCTTGATATTATTTCGTACAGGAATGGGCTGGGGCAAAATAAAAAAAGTGAAATCAAATAACCTTTACATTGTTTTCTTCCATATTGTCAATATTTAATAATTTATTAAACACTGTGATACTTTAACTCCATTTGTAGGCTTTCTTTTTTGTCCAAAAGTGTTTTTTTTTTCATTAAAAACTGCTTACTCTAACATTTCTTATTTTTCCTAAAAATTTACAAATTAACAAAAAATAATTACAAAAAAATGACTTTGCAAATGCAATAAAGCACTCCCTTTATATAGGCAAATCAGTAATTATATGAAGTGATAATTAGTGAGTGCTGGAAATAACGAACAGAAAAAAATAGATGATGTAATGAAAGAATAAATCCAAAGTAGCAATTTAAAATTTGCAAAAACGCATTTTTTTATAGGTATTTATGTAACTAATTTAACAGTTATCATAAAAACCTTGTTCGAAGACTCACTTTAGGTTGTTTTTCCCAACAGCGTTGGTCACAAATTACAACTTTCCCCTTAAGAACTGACCCAAACCTGGAATGACTGACAGCGGTGTTCTCGTGACCGGGCCAATATTAGGATTACGTGACATCATGATTCTCAATAAATGTCTCCCACTAACGATTTAACTTTATTTGCCCCGTTAATTCCGCTTCATTATAGATCCCCGCGCGCGCGCACACACACACGCACGCCCCAGCACTCACGTCAGGCCGCGAATCCCGCGCGTCTGTCCCGGGTTTCAGGCCTCAGATCCCCGCAGCCGCCGGGACTCTTCCCCCGGTGGAGAGCCGCTCCTCCGGCAGCAGGAGGGGCGGACACCAGGCTCTTCCTGCGTCTCACCCCTCTTTTCACCCAGAGCGAGAGAGGCGCTCTTCCCGATCACATGATTTCACCTGGATTGGGAAAAAAAACCGAGGACGCGCACCAAAAGTGACGAAGAAGCCAGAAAAGCCCCGCTCCTGGCTCCCCTTATCATATTCGGTATGAAGGGACGATGGAAAATGGGAATATTTTGGAATTGTGCTGTAAGGTGTCGCGGAGGGGGGAAACAAGGAGGCTTTGTTGGGAAGAACGACGCTTTTTAGTTCGCTCTTTTCGCGAGTATTTTTCCCAACGCGAACTCCGGCAGAAAACCACGACTCTGTTTTAAACACACACACACACACACACACACACACACACACACACACACACACACACACACACACACACACACACACACACACACACACAAGCCAGGAATCAATCAATACATTTAAAGTTGCTTCATTGTATTATTTATTTTATGGTGTCTTTAACCCATTCCTACGGTGTGTTTTTTTAATTCTCAATGATCAGGATATTTTTCAACGTCAAATTCAATTCTGTAGTAATCAAGGATTTAGGCTCAGAGCATGGTCCTCGTTCATCAAATATAACTCTTCTTTCTTTGACTAGGTTAGTTCTGGAACTGATTGGTAATTGGAATGCTAAAATTCGTCGTTCAGTCACAGTTTTGGTTAAAAATGAAATCATTCCAAGGCCTAGTTTGGAAAGTTGTCACTAATAACACACTCCTCGTGGAAAAAAATGAACTGTAATTTTTATTTATGAACTTAAAAAAAATCTCAAATTTGAATTTCCATAGCGAGAGATTGAGGGAAGGAGGCATCAGCCAATCGGAGGCTTCCAAGGCGACATGTGCCGTTTTGCTGCTCCTTTAAGACTTGTCCCCCAAACCCTTTTTCCGCTGACAGCCTGACACAAGGAGCCCTTTAAGCCCGGGGACCCGCACAGAGCAGGCATTCATAGTCAGGCAGTGAGGGGGCTGGGGGACGAGCGTCACACCGAAAACACGGGCGAACTCGCGGACTAAACCGGCGACCGGCGTTTCTCACTCCCAAAGTAAGACCAGCAGTCCTTTCTTTCAATTCTTTCCCATCAGAGAAGCACATTTTGTGTCAGTGTTGAATGATCTTTATCAGCCGCTCTCTGGCTGCTGATCCCACCTGGTTTGTGGAAGCTGAAGTCATGAAAGATATAGATTTCAACGATCTGTGCGTAAAAACATCAGATTAGATCTTCTTCATGAAAGTTGCAGCTTTTCCACTGTTGTGCTTAAAGCGTCTGGATAATATATAGAGCTTTCACAACTAATCATTGGCTTGTTTAGGGCAACAAGTGGACTTGTTTCTGCTCTCAGTGGTTTAAGTGCAGTAATTGCAGTGTGTATAATTGAAGGTGCGTGTTTAAAATTCACAGCTCTCATTTCCCAAAATGTCTGTGAAAAAGAATTCCAAGAAAACGTCCCTGTTGGTGACTTATTGAAACGCTATGTTCATTGTTGGATAATACTAATCCGATTTAAAATAGTCGTTTTTATATTTAGTGTACTATTTTGTTCGGGTTTGACGTTAAGGGCACCATAGATCCCAAATTTAAAAAGTTCCAAGCAAACAAATTAGGACCAGCTCCCTGATTCCTGGCGGCGAAAAGACGGATCGAGATACGACACTCTGTGTCTATCAAAGCATTCAAATTCAGACAAGCATTATTCGGAGATTTTCTTGAACCGTTTGATAGATAATGTCTTATCTGACATTAAGCCACGGACACTTGTTGCTGCAGGCTGCTGGGCATGTCCCAGGGGATAATAAATCCTCTGTTCGGCCAATTTATCGGTTATTGGAAGCGCTTTTCGTTTAATAAATAACTTCCTTTCTAACCACTGCAGACAGTGACGAAAGATAATTATCATCACTTAGTCAAATGACTCTGGAGAACCACCGATTCGCTTATTTCATTAGTTCCATTGCCAAAAAAAGAGAGAAAAATAAAGCAGTCAGAGGCCACGCTTGCGCAATGGCGCATTTTGTGCCTTGCGCACGGTGTTTACGCACAACCAGACAAGACGTTTTTGGATTGATAGACCAGGTGGCCGGCGCATAGCAATATCAGTGTGCTTTGAACAGATGGTGGAGCTTTTCTGGCCTCTCTTGTGAAAATGGATCGGTCTGATATCGGCTGCGACCACTCCGACGTTAATTAAAAAGCGCGTAATCCGTAATTCAACTCTGCAATCATCTCACTGCACATCTATGTTGTGAAAGCAGTGGAATCAAATAAACTGGTTAGACGAGGGGGATGCTGGTACATCATTACAGACATTTAGTCTGTTCAAGTCGTTTCATAACGTCGCAATTAGAGGTTCTTTTTTTCGTCAAATGATCCTGATTTTTAAAAAAAAGACTCACGCAGTAAAACTTTGGTCATATTTAGTTAATCGAATAAGGATTTCTAACCCGAGCAGGACACGAGCAGTGACACACTCTGCTCTCCTTAAGTGGCACGACAATTGTCTAATTCATGCGTGATCGTTGGTAGGCGCGCTAACGAGATTTATTTCCAGTGCCCTGACGTGTTTATCCAAGGGCTGCCGTATAAATCCGAGCTCTGTGCTGCTGTGGCGTCACATCATTTCGACAGTTTCCCTGGGGAGCTTGGAATAACAGTTCAAACGCGAACAGTAGCTAGTTTGAGAGGTGGGCCACACTTGGGTAAGGTAATAACTCATACTAAAGTTTTTTAAGGATGTTTTCACTGACCACAGGAATTTCATTTTAATTACAATTTATTTGTACATTGAGCTGTGGCGATTTTGTAGAAAAACAAAAGCTTCAGAAAAGTTGCCCTGTGGCCCTAGCTGAGCTGGTTGCTGTTAAGGTGGGGCAATATATCCATTTGGGGTTTTTAGACATACAAAATATGTTTAATCACTTGTCCATAAAGGAGCTTGTGTTTGTGTCTTTATTTTTGCCCTTGATGCATCCAATCACTCTACTGTTTCAGGTCTTCCTTGCTGGATTCAATCGTGGGACACACGGAGGAGAGAGGAGCAAAGACTGGGAGGGCAGTAAGACTGGGCGGGTTTGGCGCAGGTACTTTTCGACTAGCAGGTAAACTGGGGTCCAAGGTGCGCACTGAGCCGCCTATGATACCAACAACGCGGATGGAAAGAACTTTAATGTGGAACCCTCACAGAGTTTTGGAACGGAGATTGAGAGTAGAGACAGACTGGCAGTTTATATTATAACTTGGAGGCGGCCAGAGGGACAGATCAGAAAGCATTTAAGCAGACTCTCCGTGCGTCCCTGTAGGAATATAGAGAAGGAAAAAGCCACCAGGTAGAGTTAGCGCCCGTCAGTACACCTCTGCCCTCTGCACACCTGGAGGTTTGTGTGTATAGGAAGATGTCCAGAGAGGAGCAGAGCTTTTCAGAGGCTGACCTCAGTCCGGGGATGTCGGATGACAGTCATTCACTGTCTCCCGGTCACTCCTCTGGCGCGACCGGAGGCGGAGACTCGCCCCTGCTCAGGCCACAGCAGCACCATCTGGCCGGGCTGGACAACACCACCGCTAGCTGCTCGTCCTCTAAGTCTGACGACGAGGACGAGCGTTTCCCCCTCGAAATCCGAGATGCGGTGAGTCAGGTCCTCAACTGCTACGACTGGACCATCGTGCCAATGCCAGTGCGCGTGAACTCCGGAAGCAAGAACAAGCCGCATGTGAAGAGGCCCATGAACGCCTTCATGGTGTGGGCACAGGCGGCGCGCAGGAAACTGGCCGACCAGCACCCACACCTGCACAACGCAGAGCTGAGCAAGACGTTGGGGAAGCTCTGGCGGTAAGAGTCCAGCGTCACCAAATGGAAGAAAGCTGCCTTAAGTCCCAGAATTAGGACATTTTCTCAGGGTGGTGTGTTTGTCACACACTGTAAAACTACTACTACTACTACTACTACTACTACTACTACTACCCACTATGAGATTTTCTGTTTGTGAAAATGCAGAAAAAGATCCAGATGAAAACCCTCAGTGTAGTGTTTTATTTTGAACCAGACACAAAACCTTTATACTGGGCTACTCAAATATGGACTAGCTTATCCCAGATAGGCTAAACATATATTAAAACACGGGTTTAGGTTCGTAAAACCTGTATTCTGTTTGCAGAAATGCCTTTCTGGCAATCAATACAGAATATATTAAAGGGACTGATAAACTTATATTTTTCTCATTTGACTCCCAAAACCCAATTTAGGTTTGGTTTCATGTTTAATTTTACCCAACGAGCCAGCCTTTGATTTTTTAAATCACTCATTTACGGATTTTACTTGTCACATAGGTGTCATTGTTAAGATAAAAAGATGGAAGGATGTTACAGATAAAGTGTTTAAAGCACACTGGGAACAGAACAGCACTGTTTCAACCTAGCTTCTTGGTAAAATGCATCATTCTCTAATGAAGACTCCTCCTCTGAAACTTGTCCAAGCTGTAAATAAGCAGTAGTGTCTTGGGGAGATTAGGAGACAAGTTAGCCCGAACCGCTACGTCGAGTCTCCTTCCATCCCCTTGTATCCGTGAGAGCACCATCATCACCAACCCAGGTTGATTTCATACTTTAGGTCCTGCCATGTAGACTGAAAGAATAGTCGATTTATACATTCCTTTGTACATTTCACATCATCTTGAGGATATCCAAGCAAGGGTTCTCATTTGAAACATCTTTTCTTTTGTCAGGATTATCCTCGTGTATTAAAAGTGCTGCTATCACCTCTGTTTTCTATCTAAGGCTTCTAAATGAGAGCGACAAGCGGCCCTTCATTGAAGAGGCAGAGAGGTTGAGGAAACAGCATAAAAAGGATTATCCCGACTACAAATACCAGCCGCGAAGACGCAAGAATGGAAAGCCTGGTTCCAGTTCAGGAAGTGAGGCCGACGGCCATTCGGAGGGTGAGATCAGCCACAGCCAATCCCACTACAAGGGTCTCCACCTGGAGGTGGTCCATAGTGGGGGAGCTGGGTCACCTCTGGCAGATGGGCACCACCCTCATGCTGCAGGTGGGGCTGCAGGCTCCCTCGCACTACTCCAGTGTCTCACAGAACTGATCACATGTGCCAGAAGAATTACTCTTAACATATACATATCTGTCCCTCCAGGTCAGAGTCACAGTCCTCCAACGCCTCCCACCACTCCCAAGACCGAATCGCAATCCGGTAAGGCCGGGGATGGAAAGCGCGAGGGTTCCACAAACGGGGGCTCCCGTAGTACGATGGAAGCAGAGGGAAGTTCAGGTGCTCCCGGGTCTGGGAAACCACATATTGATTTCGGCAATGTGGACATTGGTGAAATGAGCCATGAGGTGATGGTCAACATGGAACCGTTCGATGTCAATGAGTTTGACCAGTACCTTCCTCCAAACGGGCACCCGGGTGTGGGGCAGACCGCCGGGGCGGCGGCTGCTGCGGCAGGTTCTCCGGCCTCTCCGTACACTTACGGCATCTCTTCAGCTCTGGCAGCAGCCAGTGGACACTCAGCAGCCTGGCTCTCCAAGCAACAGCAGCACCAGCACCATGGCGCCGCCCTGGGTTCAGATCCCTCCAAGGCCCAGGTCAAGAGTGAGGCCGGGGCCACAGGGGCTCATTTCTCTGAATCGGCTTCAGCTGGTGCCCACGTCACCTACGCTCCCCTCAGCCTCCCTCATTACAGCTCTGCCTTCCCCTCATTTGCATCCAGGGCCCAATTTGCTGACTACGCCGACCACCAGGCCTCAGGCTCATACTACGCTCATTCCAGCCAGGCGCCAGGGTTGTACTCTGCCTTCTCCTATATGGGTCCCTCCCAGAGGCCCCTGTACACGGCCATAACCGAGCCTGCCAACGTACCCCAGTCTCACAGCCCTACGCACTGGGAACAGCCTGTCTACACAACCCTGTCGCGGCCATGACAGACAACAAGACCAGAGAGCGCTGGTGCAGGCTCGGCCCCCATGCCAGACCCCAGGAGCAGTAGCAGCGGGGAACAGGGTCTGGGCCAGGGGCAGTGGGCCGGCACTGGGGGGCCGGACTGGGGAGGCAGGATGAGAGAGTCCCTCTTCTGCTCGTACCCAGAGGCAGAGATGCTGTCGCGGCCCAAAGCCGAGCACAGAGCGGGGTCCTTTTGACACGTGGTCGGTCATTCGGGGTGCGAAACACGAGAATGCTGTGGTGGTGTCGAGGAAACACCCGCCCATCGCCACGGCAGCGCTCCAGTTTAGAGTTACTACAGAAGCACCAGCAGAAGTGTTTAAATGCAGAAAAGGATGGTTTCCTTTCAGTAGCTGAGGAGGTTTAGAGCTGCCTCCAAACAGACACAAGGCCTGAACAGCAAAAAGGACCCTTCCGCATGAAGATATCTGTCCTCGTCTGCTTTGCGAAGGGTGTGGCTGAGAAGGAAGGAGCCATATTTATGATTCTTTTTTTTTTTTTACCTGGATCACAATGGAGCGCCAACCTGGCTCAGATCCATTCACTTCTCAGGCATGATTTATGATTTCTTCAAAAATGTGTATTCATTTAATTATTGTTTTTGGAATAAATGCAGAAACTCTTGTTGTTCTGTTGGTGTCTGAGGCACCAGTTTTATGCTGGAAGACAAAGGCCATCAAACCACAATTAGGTGTTTTTGCAAAAATATGACGTTTTGAAAAAATGTAAGTATTGTGAGGCTGGTTTATACAACATACTTGAAATGAAATATGCATCACTGTGTATTTATGCATATAGATTTGTGAGACAACAAAATTTTCGAGACCAGAACTTACAGAAAAAAAGCCAATTATTAAGATATCTCTCCCAACATAACAGGCTGCCTAAAATATATATATTACTAATTACTTTTCTGTAAGTATTTACCAATATCAAGGTGACCCATAAACATACTGTGCCGATTTCTATCCTTTTTTTTCTTCCACAAGGCACTGATGCAAGATGATCTTTGTTGGATTCTATTCACAAAGAGCATTCGGAAATAAAATTACTGTTTTGTTTTAATTCGAGGTTTACATATATCTTGCCAGACATGTTTTTTATTATTTTAAGAATACAAATTGCTATTACAGATAGAAGTCTCCAGCACTATTTGCTTTTTGTGTAACCGTGTTTGTTGAACAGTATTTAGCAAAAATGTGGGAGAGTTAAAATAAGAAGCAGCAGTCTGAAGCTGAGAAAGGCTTCAAATGTTCTAATACTAAACGTGCCTTAATAATTAAAGCTACTCACTCGTAAAACCTAGAGAAACAAGTTGCATTTTATGCAAACCATATTTCTGTGTCTTCGCCTCTCTCTGCTTGTTTAGCTTTTTGTGTCGTTGTTGACCTTTTAAACTATTTTTTAAACATATTTTGTGTATGGTATTCTCCTTGCTGGTTGATGAAAGTAATTATTTGCTGGACTTTTATCTATACTTAAGAAAACATACATCACTGATCCAAAGCATAGCACTGCTCTTTTTTTCTTTAAGTTTTGCATCACTGAAGCCTTTAAAATATGTTATTTTACCGCTTTATTCTGCAAATAGAAGACTATTTTACACCCTGGCTGCCATTTATGAAATCCCTGTAATGTTGCAGTACATTTTACACTGATTTACATTTGCTTTATGTTTGTGTTAACTGGATTTTTGTCGTGGTGAATAAACCATTTGACACTTGTTGTTGTATGTGGTCATTTAAGTGTCTAAAACAGTTCCCTGTACAGCTCGGGGGAACTCCGGGAGAGCGGCCATGTGATTTAGAACTAATGATCTTTATCTCTTAGTTCAAATCATGCCTCTGTTGATTTTTCTAAATGCAGTTTCAATGAAAACAACCAGCCTAATTTTTTTTAACCCTAGATATTGTGACAAAGAGTAGTAAAATGGCATCAAGCAGACTTCTTTCTTCATCTAACAAATAATTCAGTATAGTTCTTGAAGGGGGCCTGTGCCGGTGCATGCACACACAGTCTGGGAATAACTTTGTCAAGAGGTTCACATGAGACATCTGATTCAATTAATAAATCTTGCCACATGTATGGGGGATCATAATTACACTGCGCTTCAAGTTTGGATGTGGTGTGTGTACGTGTGTGCCCTTCTGTGTGTTGCCAGTTAAGCCCGACTCCTAATTCCCTCTCTTTAATCGGCTGTGTGATACTCAGGGAGGACAAAGAGGTCCATTGAGCAGGAGCTCAGGGAGGAGGGGACCAGGGCAGTGTGAGAGGGCCTTCTCATAACTGCGTGTGGATTCACCAGAACAGAAAGACACTCTAACAGCCTCTACATGTGTACCCCACTGCCCCTCTAGTTCACCCTACACCGCTCTTTTGGTCACTCAAAATGTAGAAAAACAAATAAATAAATAGCATCAAAATTACCAGAAATAAAGCGGAAGCCAGATAGTGGTGGCAAATTCTGTCTCAAACGTTTTGGCTATGGCCAAGAGGTATTATGCCTCCGCCAGTTTTGCTGATACATTTAAGGTTTAAGGTGGTGCTACTTAATTGTGTTTTTTTAATGAAAGCAGAAATCCACCCTTTGGTGGGCATTTTTCTCTCAACCAATTTTCACAACCTGAGTAGTGTGTCTGATCCAGTTCAATGACCTCCACGGTCCTCAGATTCCAAACGACCACCGCTGGTTAAAAGCAACCTGACGGCTGCCTCGCTCTGGTCGGGTGCCTCATCTGAGGATTTCAGAGATTACACAAGGTTGCAGGAGAGAGCAAATACTTTACATAAGACCAAGAGGAAATAGGCTGTAACAAAGATCCAAAATCGGTTGGAGAAAGATACCAGTCTCTCACCTTTCTGGAGATTGATTTTATGTTGATGAAGGCAACAATAATCTCAATTTTCTGAATGAAGAAAGTAAAAATTAAATAAATAATAAGGTTCTGTTTCTTGTGTAGGTTTTGGGAGTACATCATGCACCTACCCCTACAACGCTAAGTTAAGAACTCTGCCGCGGGATTGTTGGTAGGCTTCTAAAAGCACATTTATTTAAAACTGAGCTAGGTTTTTCAGAACCTTAACTTGAAATGTTAAAGACTCTAATTTCAAAGTCTTGTGTCACATCATAGATCATAACACTGGTGTCACCACTCAGGAGATTATTATACGAAAGTTTTAAACACAGCAATTATTTATCTGCAGAAAAGTCCGTTTGTGGCTCTGAGCTGTACACAGTTAACTGGACTCTACATCACTAATGTGCATTAACTAGTCATCACTTTTAATCAGTAATGATGAGCTCGTCACAGCCCCAGTCCTCATAGCTGCCATCGGGAAGGTATCTCCGGATGATGATGGGAATCTTTCTGCTCCTTTTTGAAAGAGCAAAGAAAATTTACAATGATATGCAAAAAAAAAACAAGACAGACTACGTCTAAGAATATTTAGAAATGTAACATTCAGTCTCAATACAGGAATCTGTGACTGTCGAGTTATCACTTACTTCAGCTCTTTCATTGCAATTTGCAGGGGGTCTGTTTCTCCCTCCAGCTCCACCATAACAGGGGCACACATGCTGTTCAAACAGTCGGAACAGAATCAGGGAGTTATCGTTGCTGCAAGTAAGTTAGACTTACTATAAAAATAGCTTATATACTTGGATTGTTCTGGTTGGCAATGACACCGTACACTCGTGTACGTGTTTGAATTTACTCACGCTATTTGCAGAGCTCTTGTTCCAAGAACTCTAGCCCTCTCGTATTTGGTCATGTATGGTGTTGTGATCCTCTTCTGGTTTGCCTGTTGTCCCTCTCCAGCTGGTAGAATCTGCACATTCTCCTGGTCCTCCTTTAAACGCAAAGTAAAAATAAGCATCTTTCGACCTAAAGACATCTTACTCAACTTTGAACTGCATTTAATGACAAACCTACATCGTATTACAACAAACGTACTTCAAATACGGGGTTTAATAACCTAATATTTAATTGAGTGACTAGATAAAACCAAGACATTATTTCATTCAATCATGTTTCAACTTTACATTCACATGATCTCATCTTACATCTTCAACGTTTTCGAGGTCATCTAACCCCTCATCCTCCTCGCCATCATCAAAGTCTCCATCGTCAAAGCTAAAAATATGGAAGAAACAAATGTTGTCATCACCCAGATGCAAAATAAAGCTGTAATTAACATGTATATCGTACTTGCTAACCGCTGAAGTAGGTAGCTAAGATGGTACAGTTAAACCCACGTTGTACGCTGGTAATAATAAATACGCCAAAATAAAGTATATTATTAAAACTCTTTGGCGTTACTTACTTATCCTCGTTGTCGGACATGTTTTATTTTAAAGGGGAATGTATAAAGACTTTTTTCCCCCTTTTAATTGTAAGTTTGGTTGCCAATAACACACACAAGCCTTTATCCGACCGCTTCCGGAATTTCTTCTTCGTATTGTTGAACAGTGGGTGGCAATCAGTGTCGAGGTGCAGTATCGCCCCCTAGTGAGGACCAGGAGGAGTTTCAACTTCTTCTTCTGCGGTGGATTTTGGGTGCGTTACATCTGATGTGGAGTGTGGGTCATGCTATTTACTCACTCTTGTTTTAATTTAAGTAATTAAAAAAGTTAAAAAAAAAAAATCACGGATTATCTATATTCTGCTCAGGGCTTATAATTATCTTAGATACCCAAATAGTATTTGAATCTTTTTTTCCCTTTCTGAATTTTGCCTTAGAATTTCAACATTCGGTTGACTTTTAACATTCTCAAGTTTTCTGACCAACTTTCTCCTTTCTGCTTCATATTTCTCACACTCGATTGAAATGTGCTCTACTCTTTCAGTCTTTGAGCAGCTACATTTTCCAGCTGCATGTTTGCCGATCTATATGGCCTAGTCTCAACACGGAAATTACACTTTCTTCTTTTCTGTTCCTTCCTGCTGTCCTCATTTGCCCCACTTTCCTTTGTATTCTGTAAAACCACCTTCCTTTCTTGTCTTTGTCCCACTGCTTTTGCTTTATTCTTTATTCTTC
>CAAE01014653.1:176076-203144 GCA_000180735.1 Tetraodon nigroviridis | reverse complement strand
ATTTGTCTTTAGACGGAGATGTTTTTTAGCGAGCAGCCTCTCGAGGAATTTCGAAGATAACACTAGTTTCGATTACAAATGAAGTCATAAGGTACGGTGAGAATGCGCTGTGCACGTCATAGAAATACTGCAGCAGGAGATTCAATCTGTTACAAAGAAAGAAGTCCAGACCAACGCTCAGATAAAAACCAGTCCGGTCGGTTGGTTCCAAAGTGAGCTGGGTTTTTGTGGACACGTGAATGCAGCAAGAGTGCAAAGATGAGGCTGATAGTGTCACCCTGCATGCCCTCCCTCACCGGTCACGTTCCTGCAGCCGGTGCCACATATAAACCCGTGAGGTTTGTGTGTGTGAGGATGTCAGACGGGGCTCTACCTCCACCATGAAGCTGCTGCTGGCTGTGACGCTGATCTGTGCGCTGCTCCCTGGGGGTAACCTATAGAACGCTTACTTGATATTTTTAATATACTTACAGGTCAATTCTCTGTATATCATGTTTTTTTTAATCTGTATTGTGTATTATTGCCTGACAGCTATAAAAGAAGACACCTTAATCTTGTTTTATTGGGGATATCAGAACACAGAAGCACCTGTTTGGCAGCAGTAAACAGAAGTGGCGCGAGGAGGTTTTTTTAAATCAGTACTTTGTTGGTTTTCAGCTGCGACCCTGCGTTGCCATGTGTGTGACGACACTCAGTGTTTCAACACCACCTCAGTCATGTGTCCTGCCACACATACCGTGTGCAAGACCATCACCACACGTAGGTGATCATAATCAATACTTGGTGTGTTAGAAAATGAAGAATGATGGTTTTCATCTTTTCTTCTTTCCTATCAGTCAAGATAGGCGTGCCCCCGCTGCTACTGACAGTGAACAAGAACTGTTCCCTGCCGCAGGACTGCATCACGCCCATCAACACTGAAACGGAGTGGTCCGTCAACCGAGGTTTTTCCAGGGAAAGTTACACTCAGATTTGCTGCCCGACCGACAACTGCAACCTTCAGTCTCTGGCCGGTAAGATCTGCTATTTTCTATCACCCAACACCCGAGGCGACATTAGCCAACCACAAAAGTCTCAGTCACTAGGACGGAACACCAAAAGGTCTCCAGTGCACCGTACTTAGACGCTGTTTTTGCTTTTGAATCCATGTATCTTTTTTATATCCTGCCCTTTTGTGTCCGTAGTTCCTAACCTTGTGTTTAATGGGAAGCAGTGTCCCTCCTGCCCAAGTTCAACGACAGCCTGGCTGGTACCTGCATCAGGGTCAGCTCCATGGTGCTGACCTTTGCCCTCTCCGCACTAAAATTTCTTTTGTAGAGTGAAAACAGCTCAGCTTTAGTACCAAAAATGTGGTCAGGTTGTTGTTTTTTTATGCGGTGTATTATATCTGAGGAACTGATCTAAATGCCACCCTGATAAAATCATGCAGGTGTAGGACCAGGAAACACGAAACTGACGGAGTGAGTGAATGGAGCAGTCATAGCGCACGACGCACATACATGATGACACTCACTGAATAGTCAGGTGTTGCCAATCAAAACATCATACCAGAGAGAAAGAATCATTGTCACAGGAGCCTGATGAACTAGCTTGTTTGGTTTTTAAATGTACATTTTAAAAATCCTCCTAACTAGATGCTAACATCAATGTGAATTTGCATTCATGTTCTGTTTACATGAGTAATAATAAATTGTATAAAAATAAACTTGTATCCTTATTTCTGAATAACTTAGATGGTTATTTGGATTTATGTTTGGAGTTCTGATCAAACTGGCAATACAGCTGCTGGAAATACCACTAATCCCAGTTACAAGTGTTGGAAATGATGCTTAATTTCACACAGAGAAAACTTTGATGTGTGGTTGATGATTTAAGCTTATAGGATTTATTCTTTCCTCCCATCAGAGACATTATTGCTCTGCTACGAACTGTTTTTATCAGCAGTTTGTGGAAAAACAATAGAACTTGACACATTTCATGAAGAGCAGAGTGGTTTTCTCATTGCACACAAGCATTAGGCAAATACATCTGAGTGCCATCCATCCATCCATCCATGGATGGACTCCATACTGGAATCCATTCTACCAGGTGAGGGGCAGGAATGCAGCCTGTATAAAAGAGAAAATGCCAACGCTGCAATCAAGCCAGGAACCTATGTAAAGTCGTTAGTTGTGATCTAAATTTCAAATTTACTTGCATTCATGTGTGCAGTCACTTGGATCTCATCATCGCCACAGCGTCGTTTCCTACATCCTTCACGCGTCCAGCAGGGGCGGAAGAAGCAAGGACATGACTCCCAGGAGCGACCGATCATTTGATCCAACTGTCAGAAGTTTACAGTTACAAATCTGTTTTATTTGGCATTTGGCAACTAATAGCTAGTCCATATTACCCTTTATATAAAGCCTGAGATGAACCAAAAATGAAGAAATATTGGATTTTAGATAGAGCTAAATATAAACTGGAGCGATGTCATAAACATTAATGGCATAGTTTTACATTTTTAACTTTCAACATTCAAATAAATGCATTTATGAGTCAGGGGGATGATGGTGTCTGTGTGATTATGTGAATTTAATTTGTGTCAGCTACAGTTTTGCTCACAAAATATCAAAAGGGTCATTTACTTTTTAATGTTGGCATCTTCTTCTCCTTTCACACCGGATTCAAGGCAACAGCTGAATATCACTGCTGAGCTCCTGCAATGTGGCAGCTGCAGTTCTTCTACTTCCACACCTCCTGCTTTATGTTCGGGCCTGCCTCCCTTTAAACAAAATCATTTTATAGTTAATTTTTATTGTTCCTGGCAAATTTGCAGTGATTTTGGGTTCTGGCATTCATTTGGTTCTTGCTTTTACAAGAACCACCCACCTCATCACCATTCCCACTCATGAGTGGACTCATCAATGTTTGTTGTTTGGAGGTTTTGTAGTTGTTTGTTTGTTCTCACATGTAGGACCAGACCTGAGGAAGAGAAAGAGTCTATCAACATGAGCCAAACATGTGGGAATGACCTCGGGTTTCCTTGTTTTATTGCATTTTTAAAAGTGAAAGAAGTATCAGCCTGTATAGCGTTAACCTTCCTCACTTTTTCACCTGCTGGGTGGGGAGAATCACGTCCTGACCCCACCCAGCAGGGAGCAAAGGAGCTGCTGCTGGAAAACCGAATGGCTCCCGCGGTAAAGTGTGTTTCAGCACGCTTGCAAATGTAGTAGTAGTAATAATAATAATATTAATAATAATATTACAAAAATACCCTCCCCATTTCCTTCTATGGCCAGAGATGGGAGGGTAAAACGCGCGCGCACGTTTACACACACACACACACACACACACACACACACACACACACACACACTCTCTCCTGATGTCACACTCCAGTCATGTCGACCCTCCTCAGCACCGTCAGAAGCATCATCTTCATCGCCGTGGTTTTTCCACAGAATCGTGAGTAACAGTGGGTGAATCCGCCTTTTGTGCTCTTTCCTTCCAGCATCTCTCCTTTCCTCTCTTTCTTTGCACCGATGAGATCTGCCTGCCGGTTATTTCTCCGTGGCTAATGATCCGGGGACAAGCAGCTTTCGGGTTTTTGCACGCAGGTCAGGTCGGGATGTTTTGGCTGCGCAGAAAAAGACGCTCGCGATGACGCGCCGGTAAAAAAATAAAATAAAACGAAATAAAACGGTAATTAGCGTAGAAAAGCAATGTCATCTGCGGGGGGGGGGGGGGGGGGGGCATATGAAAATAATGTCTGAGGAAAACAACATCGATCAAAGTCTCCCAGGTCCACAGACGTGCTCTTGTGTCGGGCTGGGATGACGTGCGTGACGGAGCGATGCTTCGGTAAGATGGGAACGTCCAGATCCCGACATGGCGAAGCCTCAACGAAGGGGGGCAACGCTTGGTGCTGCGCTCGGGTGTTGTTGGTTTCCGGAAACGTGGAAGTCTTGTGTAAGGGACAACGATGTGAGGTGGATTTGCGTCACATTTCTGGGGCTGGAGGGGAGCGCAGACGGAGCTAACCTCCATTTGGTGCAACGCACATAACGTCACCCAGTCTCACGCGTGAGTGCAGAAGTACGCACAGATGAGCAAAGGTTAGTTTAAAATCATTTTAAAAAAGAGCCAAAAAAAGTTTTAGTAGAAACATGCAAACATGTTTACATTCACAGCTGAGGAACTTTTGGAATTAGGTGCAGATGTAGGTGTCTCATGATGAAGCTCTTTAGTTTATTACATTTTAAAATCTTAGACCGCTTGTGCTCTGAGAAACACGTGCCTAATGTTTAAACATCCTTTCTGCAACATGGAAGCGTGTTTGTCCCCCCAGCCTTAAAGAGGCTGAGAACGAGCTGTGATTCAGCATACGGACAGAGACCATCATCAGCACCTCCTGCTGTGGCTCGACCGGCCCGGACCGACTCCTCCAGTGCCTCATTTAGGGAAAGGTGGATGACGGAGGCAGCTGGGCGAGCGAAGAGTAGTCGCTCTGGTGAGATGAAGGTGGTCGGCTGGATCTCCGAGCCCTTGGTCTCCGCCATGCTGCTTCTCTCACTGCTAAATGGGAAATAAGTGCAGAATAAGTTCAGTTGTGGTGACCTTTGCCCGTTGGGGCAAACCCCAACCGTCAGGAGGATGGAGGGAAGGAAACTGGTGGAACAAGTTTATGCAACTTCAGCGCTCATTCTGGTGGAAGATTGGGCAGAGTGTGCATTCTGAAAGTGTTAGTTACACACTACAAACAAAACGTTGTATTTAAAACAGCACCAGGCACTCAGACGCGGCCGTCTCCTCGCCCTCCGTGGTCCTCTCCCTCCACGTGAAAAGGAGCCTATCTGGAGGTGGGTGGTCTGCTCCATCGCTCTTCAGCACAGCGACTGGATAAAGTCCAAACAGGGCCGAGAGCAGCAGCACAGAGTGCTCCTTCACGTGCGCTCCACTGTACGGGGCGCAGCAGCGCATGTTGCAGAAGGTGGAGGGAGATGAAAGGGGTTTTTGGAGAACCTTTTAAGCTTTTGTGCGAACAAGAGTGGGAGGAGAGGGCAGAAGAAGAGCTGCAGCGCTTCAGTAGCTGCAAACACGCCGGGAAAAAGAATCAAGGACGAAAAGACACTTTTAGACTTTTCCTGAAGGACAGAAATTAAATTCGACCCGAGCGGCAGTGACCACACCACAGCAGCAGCATGGCTGGCAGCCCTGGTTCGGCACCTGTTTGGGTGTCAGATAATCACTGTTGGTCTGCATCTGAAAAACCTCGTCAGGAGGCCGGTTCTGGGCGAGCTGGCGGTTTTTTGAACTCAAAGGCTTGTAGCCATTAGGGATCAGCGAGGATAAATGTCAGATCAGCTGATTAAAAGGGTTCGAAAAACTGCTAGTGGGCAAAAACAAGTTGTTATTCAGGGGAAACGCATGTGATGATGACGCCTGTGTTACATGCTGGAAAGGTCACAGCGCAGGATGGCAGAAGGATGCTGTTTTCCCTGTACGTTATGTCCTCATTTTTCCCCAATTATTTGCCCCAACGTCTCTCTCTCCCTCCCTCTCTCTGGCTCTGTCTCTCTTCCTCCTCATCACATTGGTTCCTTCTCATAGCTCTGTCTGTCGCTCTCATTTCAAGTTGTCTCTTTGTTTCTCTGCTTTCTAGTTCACTGCCCACTGTGCGCACACACACACACACACACACACACACACACACACACACACAGAGTTTGACTTCAGCTGTGCTCTGAGATGAGCCCTCAAGGACATTCTCTCCCTCTCTCTGGCTCCCTGAATAAGCTTGTTGAAGCAGTGTTTTAACTATTTCTTTTTCTCTTTAGCAGCAAATCGCTCAGATCACCAATCATCCACGATGAAGAACAGGTTCATTAGCTATTGGCTGCCGATACATTTTTGGTTGTGCAAATTTTGATAAAGCACTGATGTTTATGCATGAATTGGCAAGTGGGTTAGTTCTGACCACCGAATGACAGCTGTGAGAGTTTGTCTGAGGTCTGAACAGGATTCTCTGTCTGCACTTTTTGCAGAATTATTTAGATTTGACATTCAAGTATTTTTTTAAAGTCGCGTCACCTGGCCTGTAAACACTGTTTTTCTCACATTATTTAATGTGTAAACAAGTTGTTTCTTTCTCATGTGGAAAAAAGAAGCCAGAGGTAACGCTAACAATCCCTACACTATACCAACATGAGGCTGTGGTAATAATGGATTCCTTTACTGTCAACAATGTGATGACGAGGCGATCCAGAGCGTTTGCTGCTTGACTGCAGGGGGTTGTGGGTAACGCACATTAGTGCATTAATAAATAAAATAACCATGTGATGAAGACATATGGCCCCCGCTGATCTGCCCTTGGCTGGTTATTTGTCCGTGTGTGTGTGTGTGTGTGTGTGTGCTTGTGTGTGTGTGCGTGTGTGTGTGTGTGTGTGCGTGCGTGTGAGTGAGATGGAGGGATAGAGAGAGAGTCTGTGGGCTGAAGGAGTGGGTGTTATCAGAGGAGGTTTGCTTTGACCTTCCAGTGATTACTGCTGGCTTGGAACATCACAAAGGTGCACACACACACACACACACACAGGGTGCATCTTTACATTTCAGTGGATGTTGTACTAATATGCATTGTGTGCACTGTAAACACGTGTGAAACGTGCTTGAGCAGAGCTGGTGCAAGAGTGCAGCCACCGCCATATCGCATGAACCTCTCTTGGGTGTTTCTGCAGGATGCCTCAGGATGAGCAACGATGTTCCATAGGAGTGCAAACATCTCCATCCCACCAGGCACAGCGGGAACATTCACGTCTGTTCGTGTCCACACTCAAAGGGATGACGGACATGTGCTGTTACAGCCTGAACCTCATGTTTTGCAGCAGCACATTCGGTGGTGGTGTTTTGTAGTTTCAGAAAGGCAACAGTTAATATTCACCCCCACTGCTGGAGGTTTAATGTCAGGGAAACAGAAAAAAGGTCATTTAACAGCTAAAAAAAAGAAGATAATGTCGTCCTCTTGGGACGACCACTCTACATGTTCTCCTGCTCTACATAGGTTCAGGTCCCTGTATCGAAGGCTGGAGGCAGGTTTATGTATGAAAATGTCCTGCAGACATGCTGTGTCCATCCTGCTCATGCACATTTAGCTTTTGAAAATAATTTAAATGTAAAATAAATCTTCCTCTGTGGTGGGAGAGCAGGGACACTGGTGGAAAACTGCCAGTGGGCTGCAGAGAACAGATAGGAGGTCTTTTATAGCAGCAGATGGAAAACACCAATTCACTGGCTGGCTCGGCCGAAACACACACACAGACACATACACACGCCAGGGAACGGTTTGGCAGGTTTATTTCCATTTACATGCTCCTGCTGCGTGAGGGGGAAAGTGCAAAGTGACCTACTGGGCAGAAACAGCTCCTCGTCTTTCCACGCGCTCGTCTGGCGGCGTACGCTGGTTTTCTGCACTCACTGCAGCTCTGTTTCCTCTTTCCCTCCCTACAGCTATCTGATGATGGATCTGTTCCGCAGAGGAGAGCTGGGGCTGCTGGGAGGTGGAGAGGGGCTGCGAGATGACGGAAGCGTTTCCGGGATCAGCTGGTCGGCCACTCGGCTGACGGAGGACGTGTACCCGGCGTCCGGCTTGGCCCTGGCTGCTGCCTATCACGACATCAAAACCCGCTTGGCAAGTCTTGAGAGGGAAAACAGCAGCATCAAGAGGAAGCTCAAACACTACGAGGTTAAGGTGGATAGCCCATGTGCCCACACAAACACCAACTGAAAAAAAAACCCCACATTTTTCCTTTGTGTGATATTTCTTTATCTAGATGTATTTAGTGAAAGTCGCTCATTTTGGGATATACCCAACAGAGCTCTCTTCCTAGAAAGTCACCAAATCTCCCGTCTTTTAGTTTCCCATGATCAGTGAATTCGGAGAAGAGAGAATCCTGTGTTGCTCCTGTGATCCCATCATCAATGACACCAGTGTCATCCAGTCGGAGACCACCAACCTGCAGCAGAGGGTCAACTCGCTCACTCAGGAGGTACGGAGCTGCCGAGGGCGGAACAGCAGCACGAGGAGTCATAGGATACTGGAGAAGAGAAATGAGATGGCGGAGTGGGGAGTAAGGAGCAGATGGGAGCCCAGACAGGGCTGCGGGGGTGCTGGAGCCCAACCAGGTGTACTGGAGGCTGGAATACACCCTACACATTTGAGCCCAGGCATCCGTCTGGTGTTTTAAACCTGAAATATTTCAAATTCTGGACCGCATCGTATCAGGCAGAATCGGACCACAGTGAACCTCTGTGTGGAAAAATGACACGGGGGTTTCTCTTTCAGCTCCAGAAGAGTAAGGAGAGAGAGGAGAGGCTGGAGGAGGTCATCCAGGCTTATGAGAAGATTCACTTGGAGAAAAGCAACGTTCAGAGAGATCTCGATAAGATGGTGAGGTTCCATGTTTTAGTCGGGTGATGACGGTCAGCAGCATGGCCTCCTTTTATTTCACCGTGCTGTCATGTTTGTCAGACAACTCTGGCAGAGCAGCATATGGAGCGGATCTGCAGTCTGGAGTCGGCTCTGAGGCAGAGAGAGACTTCCCTCCAGAAACTGAGCGCTCAACTCCGCAGCAAAGACGCACATCAATCCCAGGTCCACGCCAGCCTGGATGTACCCAGAGGTGGGTTCTGTTTGGATCAAAAACCCGCATTCATCAGATAAACGAGGGGCATTTTCACTTCAAAGAAATCCTTTCTTTGACCTTGCGTGGAGACAGCAAATAGAGAAAAAAATCAACCAAATCATTTTTGTCTCCATTCTAAAATCCAGAATGGCAGAGTCTGCCTCCCTCCATCAACAGATGTTCTACATACAAATCGGAGGAAGTTATTCTGACATTGACATAACACACAGACTAGTCTGAGATCATTAGCATGAGCTGCTGAGTTGCTGTGCACTGTTGAGCAAGACCTTAAATATTAAAACAGACAGCAGAGGTGGTTGGTACGAGCACTGGGATTAAAAAACTGCTTCCCACTTAGGACCAGTTCCATCTGATTGATTCCATCAACACTGTGCACCTACAACCCATTGATTCTTCCTAATTCTTTTTCATTTTGACCCTCTCAGAGTGGTCAAGTGCTACTGCTAAAATTGCTAACAGAAGAGTTGGGGGTAGAACTACTTTTCCCTCTTCAGAAAACTGCTCAGGACTCATTAGGAGAATTGATAAGAATAGGATTGATAAGCAGAATCAGAGGCATTGATAATGATAAAATCCTATCCATTCCCATCTCTAGCTGGCACTGGGGTGGAAAGTGTAGAATTCCATCCGGATTGTTGTCAGTATACACAAGCATTTCTTTTCTTAGATCTTTAGCCTCAATCAGTGACTGCATATGTCACATGAGCAGCAGAAGAGAAGAAAGTCATTTCTAAAGTTTTCCAGACTTCAGTTTTGTGCTTTTGACAGCTTCAACTTTCAGTAAATTGCCACTTGATAAGTGCTGCATTTCAAAATAGTGTCATAGGCAGAAAGGAAAAATTGTTAGCAGGTTTTGAAAATTATTACCAAAAAGAAACCAATCAAACACCACAATATTACAGAAGAGGGTGAGCTAAACTCAGAAAACAGCAGATACGCTGAACAATTGTTGGTTAGATATTATAAGACTTGCCTGGTGGATGTGTTGACCAGTGGTGTGTGGTTCTGTCAGAGGGCCGTGGGCCGACCCTGCAGAGCTCCCGTAGTCTGGACGCTCTGTCAGACCTGAAGCTGCAGCGTCTGGAGGCCGAGTTGGAAGGGGCCCGGCACCATGGCTGAGGGGGCCTGCCAGAGGGAGAACGAGCTGAGGGCCGAGCTCCAGAGGCTGCAGCAGGAGGTGGCTCAGCTGCAGGATGCACAGAGTCAGGTAAAGCCTCAAACCTGGCCTTGCACCAAGCTGTAGAGTTGTACATTTGTAAGGTTCAACATTTGTCTGTGCCAGTCACAGGACCTGCCTGCTCACTGCGAGCACTGTGATGTGGAATGGATCAAAAAAGCAGGAGACGAACAGTAAGTTTGACCTAAACGACGAGAAATGTCCTAATATCTGGTTACAAGTATTGTCACAAATGTGTCCGATTGGTTGTGCACAACATCCTCTCTGTGTTGTAGGGTGAACTTAGCGTTAGCCTACACTGAGCTAACGGAAGAGCTGGGCCGTGTCCGTGACCTGGCCATAAAACAGAGTGACCTCCTGCGACAGGGGTCCCAGGAGCCAGGTAGGGCCAAAATGAGTGACCTAGCTTAATCAAAGGTCCCTAAATGACATGGGCGACATTCCCCTCAACCTAGTGTCAGTGAGGTTATGAGTCAAGGTTTTCCTCTCTTTCCGCTCCAGTTCCTCGTTCGCATCCCGCCCCGCAGCGACTCTCCCCGACCTCCTCGCAGCGAACCTCCCTCTCCCCTGACAGGCTCCTCCCCGCCGCCTCTCCTCCTCTGTCCCCCTCCTCTGCTGGCCCCGCCTCCTACTCCCACCAGCCGACCAGCAGCCGCCTCCGTGCGAAGTTCCAGGGCCGTCGGAGTTACTCTGAGGTCGGCTCTTTCTCAAGGCTACACTGAAAGTAGACTCCTCCTCCTCTGTTTTCGCGTCCTTTACATTTCCCCTCTTTGTCGCAGGTATCGGACCCCTCAGCCATCCAGAGAGCTCCGGCTCGTCTAAAAAGGGACCCTGTGTCCACCCTTCCGAAGCCCAGGTCCCTGCTGGGGGAGATGCACGGCTACGGCCAGACCAAAGCTCAGCTCCGGACCTCCATAGTGGGTCTGGTCAGGCCGGCTTCTGCTCACGGAGCTGGAGGCGAAAGAGGAGGAGGAGGAGGGGAGAGAGGTGGGGTCAGCAGTCTGAGCAGCAGCCCCCATCACTGTCCTCTGGACCTGGGTTTCCCCCTGGCTGCTGAGGTAACGGAACAGATTCCCACAAATGATCGTTTTCTCTTTTTCACGCCCCTTCAACACCGGAAAAGATAGATGTTTAAGATTTCTAAATGTGAGCAGAGGTGTTGGTTATATCACGTCATCATATTCACACTTGTGAAGTGAAAATAACCCAAGGGTGTCCTGGAGGATGAGAGTTACGTTAAAGATCTATCGAACAAGAGAGACTACGGAAGAAGATCCAGCACAAGGAAAAGTTTAGCAAAGTCTTCATCATTTCGGATCAGTACACAGAGCCCGGTAGACCCAGGTAGACCCTGTGACGTCAGGGCAGGTGTTTAGAGAACAGCAAGACTGAAACACTGGCGTCAGTGATGCTGTAAAGAGCTCAGAAGGATGATCTGAGAGTGTTTTTGCAGATGTGGACAGCTGTCCCCGAGTCCAACAACACGATGTGTGTCCTGTGACTGGTGGCCAGTCCAGGGTGCCTTGGCCCCTGGCAGCTGTGCTCCAGTCTGCAAACACAAACCTGACTTTTGAGTATAAAGACAGAAAACTGTGAATCTGACTTGATCAAGAGAATAAAATACCAGTTCAATCAGCTCATTCTCAACGTTGTGCAGTTTTATTAGACACTCTTGAATGCTTTGGATTTTTACCTGGATCCACACCTCCTCTCTTCCAGGTGCATCATTTCTGTCACCTTGACAACCAGCCCGAGCCCACCCCACTGGTGACGCCGCCGCAGTCGTCTGATGATGAGGAGGTGACCATCAGAAGGTTCTGGGCCTGTAAAGGCCTGTTTTCCCTCCAGGTTACCTCACCTGCGTTGTGTTGTTTCCCAGGATGTGTGCACTTACCTCTCGCCTCCTGGCAGCCCGCCTCAGACGCTCGGCGCACTCGGGATTGGCTCGTCGTCGCCTAGGGAACACTCTATACGCCCTTCGTTCCCATCTCCTAGGAAACAGCCCCATCACCCCTCCTTCTCGGCCCCCGAGGGCCCTGCCACTCTTTCCTGCCATCTGCCTCCATATATGAACACTGAGCACGCTCAGTCGTGGCCCTCCATTAATGTAAGTACCGGGAATGACGGAGAAGAGAGAACAGCAGCCCGCAAACACGAGCAGGCAGGCAGCAGATCAGGACGCGTCGCTGGGCAGGTTTTTGATCGGCTCGGCCCAAGTTTGACTTGTTAAACCCACTCTGTGCAGATTTCCACACTTTATAATGACAAAGTGGCAACAATGATGGAGGAAGATCACCATTAATGTCTTACTTTTGAGTCTTGAGGAGTGAGATTTCCTGATTTGCTGAATGTCCTTTTCCTTCCTTGAATTATTTTACTGATGGGTTGAAATAATCGGTCATTCCTTGTGTCTGCAGTTATGGATGGAGTCAGAGGAGAGCGCCATCCGTAGCTGTCCTTTGTGTCAGCTGACCTTCCCGACTGGTTACCCCGACGACGCCCTGATCAAACACATTGACTCCCACTTGGAGAACAGCAAGATCTGACCTTTCTCTTTCTTTTTTTGAACACCTTTACACTTTTGTTTTCCAGCTGGCGTTCACACCAGGCACCTTTTTTCATTTTTGTGGAGTTTTTTCTAACCCGGCAGTGGTTTGATCAGTCTGCATGATTATTTGAAAGAACTTTCCTGGTGCGACCACGAACTTCTTGTTTCCAACATTTACAACAGTGCTCCGCATCACATCTCTAGTCCAGTTACGTCTCACATCCTGAGGAGAGACGTTTTTTGGTTTTTTTTTTTGGATCTTTTGGCAACAGACAGAAGCTCAGCTGAGGAGAGGACATGAGCTGGGACGGACCCACATGTTCTCTGTCAGACGCAGGCGTTGTTCTCATGTCCTGGTCCTGTCATGTCTCCCAGCACCTATAGGTCTCACACTGGTTTTTACTCAACAGGACACCAAAGCTTCTCTGTAGCATTTTACTGTTAGGTAAAATGATTTATTAACTCAACAAGTACTTAAATATATAATATATAAGTACTGAAACTACTCAATACTTAAACTCTGCCCACTTTTCCTTCAAGAGCGTACGAGATGGTCTTTTATTCCACACCCTAAACGTCCAGATTTAACACATTTTGTTACAAGAAGCAAGTCTTAAAGCAAAGGTCTCTGCTGAAAGGAAGGCGGCTCTTCTATGGGAGCTTCGAGCCAGCGGCAAAAGACGCAAATGCATAATAGAAGCTCTAAAAATAACTTGATTGTAAAGGATATGAGATGGACAGGATGGGAACAACCTGAGCGTGGCCTCCAGCTAAAACAGACAGAATGTGTCTGAGAAGCAGAAAAATGGTTAATGAAAGTGCCTTATTTAAATTACACTATTTTAGTATAGAACTGTAGAAACCCCTGTAGGTGTAGGTTTTAAACTTTAACAATTCATTTGTGCCCCAAAGATGATATTTCAAAGTTTTCTTCTTAGGATCTGATCCTTGAGTTAATAAAACTCCTTAACATTGGTGCGGAGTAGAATAAAATTTCCACTGGCCAGTTACAGAGGGAACATAATTTACAAGAGGTAGACAAACCCCCCAATATGTACGGTAATCTATATTGCAATAATCCAATGCTCTAAAATTTAAGATAAACTAAATTTTGGCAAAAAGGTTTATACTGTGAGTCTGAAGAAAGTGAGTCTGCCTGTGCTAGAGACAAAAAAAGTATAGTTATTGTTCTACAGATGGGGGAGTCAGATACTAGTAAGCCCTAATAATGACAACAGCTATGATTGCTATTAGAATCAGCGGCTGATACTTCATAGACTGAATACAGAGTAATTTGCTGTCACTGATTGAGATTGGTGACTTAATGAGAGGAGCTTCTCACAACATCAAATTTCTGTTCAAGAGACCATAACCCCTTTTATGCACGAACAGCTTTTATTTTAGATATTACAGCACACTAAAGCTTTGTAGTGAGACGTAAGATCAGCTGTCCGCACTGCAGCACAGAAATATATATCAGTGGTTACTGCTCTGTTGCCTCCTTTGATCCTGATTTAGCTTGTCCAAAAAGAGTTTACTCCAAAAAATAATAAATACAATTATAACAGGTTCTTAATCAATGGTCATCAATCAAAAAAGCGGGGTTTGTTTGGGTACCTCGCTGCACACTTGACGTGGTCACCTGTCTCCATCTAGTGGCCGTGCTGTGAATTACACCCCTGGTCCACCAGAGCTGAAATGACGCGTTTGGATCCGATCAGTCGAGATTCTGCTCAGCAGGGGGTTCAGTGCATTACATAAACCATTTCTCTTGTTTTCTGTAGACCTTTGGGAACTGTCATAAGCATGTACACTTCCTGTGACTGAAATGTGGACACGATTGAAGTGCAAATGCACTAATGTACATAGTAAAATGTATAGTGTTATGTTTACTGAAAGACTATATCATACATAGAATAACTAGCTAGGGCTATAACGTTATTGGAGACCTTTAGACCATTTTTTATAGTATCCTTTGAAATTATTCCCGAAAATCAAGGCATATCATTTTTTTTTCTATATTATTCTTGTTATATTATTAATAATATTATTATTACTTACTGTTCAGCATTTGATTTTACTACATGTGTGATCTTTCTGATTCTTTTTTACGGCTTCACTGCCTGTGATCCACTTTTCTCAAACTTGTTTAAAGGTTAAACGCCAGTTAACGGTCCCGAATTGTGGTGCTCTTTTATCACAATTTTAATCTTATGAGGTAAAAAGCTTAGCATAGACAGTAAATCATTCCCCTCCGTGGTTACCAGAGTTTCAACAGTAAGCTGGGATGGACAACTTTTAACTTTTGTATTCCTCAGTATTATTGTCAGCTACGATCAACATATCTAACATATCTAATAACATATCCTGCTGATTAGAGACGGCACCAGGAGGAGATCCGAAATACTGAGGCCTACCAAACACACACATTATCCCCATCTGGATATTAAATGTGTTACAGATGTAATTCATGTTTTGAAAAGAGGTTTCACGCCTGAATACGTGTTGCAGCAGACTGAAAGTGGGGCGCTTTTTCCTCCCAGAGAACCTAAATGTGAGCAGAACCAGTCATCTTGTAGTTGTGTTCTGTTGTGTTGTTTCTTTGCTCGTGTGTCCTCTGTGTTGCTGCAGGTCCCAAACCTCAATGGCACTTTCAAGGGCTATGCTGTAAATGTTATATATATTATTTATAGGGTTAAGGGGTAAAACTATAAAGTTGTAACTGTACTTTTCGCTTACATTAGCTTTTTCTTGCACATAATCAAATAACCTTCCATTAAGTGAAACTCTTGACCCGTTCGGGCATTTGTATTTGATTAAACTTTTGCAACCAGGGTCATTAGACACACTTTACATTAAAGGCATGTTAAAACGTGAATCCAACTGTCTCAAGTTGTTTTAATAAAGCGTGATTAATAGTGGGTAAGATCCACAAACCTCAGGACATTACTCCCTGGACCACTAGAAATAAAGAGGTGAAAGGTTGTTTTTGGTCATCGTAGTGAACTAGCCCCAGCTGATCAGAGCATCCTCTTCCACCAGGTAGGAAAGGATGTGATTACATCAGCAGTAATTAAGGAAGGTAAAGAGTCCAGCATTAACAGAGGATGGTGAGAAACATTAACACTAATGCTAATTTTCAACTTAATGTCAGTCAACTGCGACGCCAGAACAAACACTATAACAAGTAACAAGCTTCGCTGATAGTCAATTCAGTACACCGAGAACTTTTCTAAGAACTTTTGATTTAAAAAAAAAAACGATTTAAAAGTCACGTTATTTAAATCCAACCAGAGGGAGGTGCCGTTTTAACTTACTGTTGTTACAAACCCTTTTTGGTTTACAGCAAGAGTGAGCAAGAGGAAACTACTGTTTCCTGTCCAGTAGTTGAAACCTTTGGGGTCTAATTCCTTTGAAGCTGTACTTTTAAGGGTAAAGTCCTAAAAATCTTAAACATTCAAAGTATTGTTTGAAAGGTGCTGAGCAGCATTCCAGCTTCCCCCTGCAGTAAAAAACAGTTTGAAACACTTTAGCCTGGTTTTAGACAAACTGTGGTCGTTTCCAGGTGGAAATCAGCCCCGAAGCAACAAGGTCAGGCAACTTTTTTTAAACTTTTATTTGACACTAAATCACCAAGAAAAAATCAAAACCATTTCATTGGCTTTAACAGCAGTCTCTTTTTCCTTAAAATCCCCTGTTGAAACATCAATAAAAAAATACCTCATTGCATCAACTAAGAAAAGTCTAAGAGACGCAGCCTAAAATGTCAGCTCATATTTGACATCGGCAGGTCAGGCAGGTGAGACCCGGAGCCAGTGGTAAAGGAGGGGCGACACAGTTCTGCTGTAGTCCAGTCACCGTGGACCAGGGTCTGGGTCCTGGATCCCTCGGCAGGAAGCAAACATCTCCTTTTCAGCCATGTGACAAAACCGACTAAAAAATGTTCGTACAGAAATATTAAAACAAAAAAGTCATCACCCAACATATTTCCCACCGATACACTTTACATACAGAAGCTCCCGACAATTTTTAGAACAGATTTTTCTTGAAGGCTGCAATAAATCTAGAGTTTAAATTAAGATTTTATTTTGAAAGGTAAAGAAATGTACATTAAAAGGTCTCCAGTGCAGCGAGAGGTAGGTGAAAGACTGGAAAAAACATCCGGCCTCATCTTAAAAATCAGTCTTCATCCGTTTCTTTGGCACCTCACCTCTTCCAGAGGCTCATTTGTGCTTTCAAACGACCTCCTCGCCATCGTTGCAGCCACCGCGAGCGGCTGCAAACAGGACTCAGCCGTGAGTCGGATTATAATCACAGGGTCATTAACAAGATTAACAGGATTTACAGTGGCGTTCCCCCGTCCTCTGAACTCCGGCGGTGTGAGGGGGCTGCCGGTGCAGCGACTACCACAGCTGCAGGTTGTCGGTGTGGAGGGAATCCGGGCTCTTTGCGCAGCTGCCAGTAGGTTCCGTTGGACAGCCACACCTCTCTGCCAGCCTGGTCCACGTCTTTCCTGGGGGAATCAAAGGGGCCATCAAAGCCTTTTAGAAAACCAAAAAACTAACCTTGAGAAATAAAGCAGTTTATGCTACACAGATGTCACGGCGTCTTTTTATTACTGTAATTTGAAAATAGGAGGAAAACTGAAGATTTTCATCAGCTACTAATTTTTCACACAAAAAAGAAGAGAAGCATGGGTTGCTCTCATTCTTAGTCCTGATTCAAAAACAAGCCACCGTCTGGGTCATTGTCATTTCTGATCCACATTTTACAGTTTTTCTTCCCAAACCCGAGGAGTCGGGGCTCCTACCTGAAAAACCTGGGCACGTGCTCCTCGCCCCTTTTGGCCATCTCCTTTCTCCTCTCCCTCTGCTTCCCCTCTACCTCGTCCTTCTTTTTATCTGCCTCGGCCACCTTTCCGTGCTCCAGGAGCCTGACGGGAGAGAGTTACCGCTGTTAAAACCGAGCACTTTCTTATCCTGCCTGTTTGGGGAGCAAACCAAGGCGAGCAGCTCTGAACCTTTGGTCTGGTCGGAAGCGCGTGTCTGTAGGGGGCAGGACCGCTTCCAGCTCAGGGGTCAGTTCATTCAGTTCTCTGGCATAACGGGAGAAGCCGTAGTAATCAAAGTGGTCCTCAGGTTGTGCATCTATGTGGGCGAAAAAAGGGAGAGGTAAGGCACTGTGTTTACAATTCCAATCAATAACGCATGTTCAGGAAAACAAATCTTCGGCTCCTCACTGGGCTTCCAGATGCACTTTGGTGTAGGCAGGGTGTCGCAGAAAATGCCCTCGTGCCACAAGCCTCCAAAGCGATGGACCACCTCTCCAGCCCGGTTCAGAACCACCCCCTGGACCTCATTCTTGCTGTTGTCTGAGCTCCAATAGCGGGACTTTGGAGAATAGGAGGGGGTGTGATTAATAATAGAAGCATCCTTTAGAAAGTGGGGTTTGTCTGAGAGGCTGCTCGCGTGCTGCCTCCTTCCACCGCCAGCCTCTGGCGCGGTTCGGGTCTCACCTTGACAAACGTGATCTTGCATGTGCAGATGTCGCTCTTCGTGTTCCTGATGACCACCTCTCCGTAGTGCTCCAACCAGCGCTGCTGGCTCAGTACGTTGTGGATGCACGTCACCGCCTTGTTCCACTCGTAGTGATCTCCATACCTACGCAGAAACAACGCTGGGTTTATATTTTTCATATTTTGACCTCAACATTCAGACCAAGTAGACTTTTAAGTGTACTGATGAAAAGCCTCCTAGTTTTAAAGTTAGTGGACAATAAATATACATAAACTAACTGTACGTAGGTGAGTGGAGACTGACATGACGCTGGTGGCTCTTGGTTGATCTGGTCTAAATGAGCCAAAGTCTACCTGTTCTGAGGTACCCTGTGTAACTGGAACCGTTAAATAAAGCATACGCTTACCTGGGCAGGGTTACATTGACCAATCCAGAGGAGATGATCTCGACTGACTTTCCCCAAAACTTGTTCTTCCATCTCTGATCTGGGAAAGAAGGCACACCGAACAAAGCTTAACATTGGTAAAGACGCTTTTAGCCTGGCTTTCACTCAACGGGAGAGTCGAGCCTCATACTGCTCTTACCTTGCCAGAAAGTGAAGTTTTCCGACTCTGCGTGACAGGCAGAGATTGGAGGGTGATGACTAACCTGAAAAGAATGCACAGCGCAGCATTACAGCGTGCTCTGAACTGGGATTCTGCGGCTGGCTCCTGTTGTTTCCTCCTCTGATTACCTGCTCACTGACATAGTGGAAGCCTCTGTCTTCTCTGTGGCTTTCATAGGTTTCTCCTAGAACAGGGTTGAAGGGCTTGTAGCGATACCTCCAAGATGCCCAGGCGTACCCGGAGATGGAGAACACCGCCACGTACACCTGGAAACAGTTGGTAAAGTTGACTAGACTTTTCTCCAGCCGGTGGCAGCCGAAGAGTGCTGGTGCGGGGCCAAACACACCATTCTCTCGTAGGGATCCTCGATGTGGTTGGCGATGTCCAGCAGGTCTGTGTACTCCAGCTCTTCGCTGAGCCTCTGCAACAAACACAGCGGCTCGTTGAGAGCCACTGGCATGGAAACTCTGGACAGGTCTTTGCCGATGTTGTTGTACAGGATGGTCATGATGCCAATGTGGCTGTTGTCTGTCCCTGGGGCGGGGAGCGCGGTGCGGCGGCCTGAAAGACGACATCGTCATCAGTCAAACAAAACACAACCAAATAAAAGGTGCAGTGATTTGGAGGTGACGTGGCATGAATGATTTGTTTTCTTAAAGAGGAATCATGGTACTGCAGAGATATCAGAGTTAAGCACTAGATTTGACTCTTTTGATTGGTTCAACTGAGACCGAGGTGTGTCACAGCCCCTCCCATTCAACCCTCCTACCTTCAGTGATGTCTGGCTGACTGTGTGAAATATTTAGATTACTTAAAACAAAGGCTTGAGGACACATCAGCCAGGCAGTCATCACTGCACTCTCTGCATAAAGAATGGGGACATTACCAGTACTAGTTGGTGCCAAACTGGGTTTATGTGGAGCGCTGTTCAAACTGGCCCGATAATTAAGAGTAGCAGTGGCTGAGGACAAGAGGAGCACATCATTAACAGAAAACTATCCACATTTTTGCACAATAATAGAAATAAAGTAACAGATGGGTAGTAGGGGAACACTCACCGTGACCCTCGTCTGGTTCTGAGTTGCTGGTGGTGGTAATGTCACTCAAGCCGGACTCATCCGAAGCCTCTGCCTCTGACGAGGTCTCGCATATGATCACCTCGCTGGCATCGTAATACTCCGCCATCGAGTCCGCCACCGAGGGCGTGCGATGACTGTGACGGCCCAGAGAAGGTGTCCTCTGTGAGGAAGAACGCGAAAGCAGAACAGAACAGAGCAACATGGTAGGTTAACAACATTAATATCAACAAATCATCTAAGAAGGTTCATGTGACCAGCATGTAGCGACTGTCCTAAGCAAGAGCGGACCAGAAATGATGTTGTTACTAATGGTTTCTGATATATTACAATAACCACTTTGTTTCAGATTTGTTTTTATAGACAAGTATGTTTAACTTAATCCTCTTTTTAAAGTGGAGGATGAGGAATTCATACAATGAATTCCATCGTCTATCCAAACAATATCAACATAATAATATTGGTCACTTTTTATCTGAATTTTGGGACTTTGTTCAGGACCTTAAGAGCAAAACTACTTTACACGTCTAAATACAGAGATGATTGCACCATGGTACACACCTGGTCTGGTTGAACCGTGCAGAAGGATTCTTCAGAAGAGTCAGAAGACAAGGAAAGCGAGTGGACTTTGGTCAGACGTGACTGTATGTCAAGCTACACATGCATGCGGCCATGCAAGACACAGGAAGAGGAGACAACGGTCAGAATGTCATGCAGACCTTAGCATTCACAAAGCATAGGTGAGAACCAGCAGAACCAGCAGAAGCAAAAGAACTGAACCTAGCTGAGTGGCTGCCTGCTGGAGCAAAGCCAAACTAAACATGACATTGGTGCCAGTCTCATAATGCGAGGTGACAGCCAACACCCAGGAAAACTACATTATATAACACCCAAGCAAACAACAAAGAAACCTTTAGTTAGAAAAAAATACATTGACAAAGCTTGAAGAAGAAAAATGCAGGAAGAAGCTTATGCAACACCAGCTGAGATGGATTACTGTGTGCTGTCAGAGAAGGTAACCGACCTAAAAACTGACCAGTTACTGTTTGAATGTTTGTGTGTGTAAATTGGCAGACTTAAGGTGTGTTCCTGAAGAACAAGCCTGTGATTGCTTGTTTCCCTCCTGCTAAGAAACAACCCAAACCTGCTCTACAGTTTCATGCTACACTCCATCTACAGGCAGCGAGGGCTGGGCATCCTTTGTCTTTTCAGCACACTGATACTGTCAAACTGTTTCAGATACAACTAAAGCTGAAAATGAGGTCAGAACTGACCAAAAGGGGAAGAAAAAAAAAGTTTGTTCTTGACCCAGGACTTTTTGAGGAATGCTAGTAGGAGTAGTGCTTCTACAGAGTCCCGTTTCAGCTGGGGGCTACCTCTGTCAGGGTGCTGCAAAGGGTAGCCAGTTGCTCTGACGTGTTCTGCCTCAGGTCCGGGCCGGTCCAGGCCTGCCTCACTCTCTCTCTCTCCAAGGTCAAAACATCATGAACAGACTTGAGAGACGCGTGAACTGCAACAAGTCAGTGCATGTGAAGATAAGGGAGGAGCACATTTGGAAAATGTGGACGTTTCCACCAACTAAAAGCAATCATTTATTCATCAAGGAACTAACAACTATCTCATATGTGCTAGTTCACTTCTGAAGATGGAGGGCTGGTACCTTTCTGAGAAACACTGTAGATCTCCTGATGAAGCTTCTTGGCCTCAGGTGAAGTCACATGAGGGCTGGACAGCTGAGAGTAGACATAGTCAGGAATGGACTTTACAGACGTTCCCAAACAAGAGCTGCTGGTGCTCAGGTGGCTGGAGGTGAACTGGAGACGGCACCAAAAGGCACAAATATATTGGTTTCGTTTAAAACTGGGGATGAATATGTACATAACACAGAATCACAGAGATTTGGGCAGTGTGTAAGATTGTATTGTTTTACTACCATTACCCCCAGGTCTTCTACTCGGGAAAGAGTCCTGGAGTGCCCAAACACTTTCCCAGTCTTCTTTTTTGGTTTTGTCAAAGTCAGATTCTGGACAGCAATAACAGTTACAGGATTATACACTTCCTCTCAGTTCATTCGATTTTAAACAATTCTAAATGAAAAGTTAAACACAGACCGAGCACAGCTTACTATCTAGAGGTACGCTTAAAAACAACTTATTCCATACTCACATGCATGCTAATGCGCGTGTCTAAATCCGTGCTTGTGAGTGGCAGACCCCCTTCCAGCCACTGGAGACGCTGGATAAGCTGAGCCAGTTCGGTCAGTTCTAGCTGACAGCGAGCCAACTCTGCCACACAGAACAGAGAAACCAAAGATATAGAAGCCGGTCCACCCAAATATCACATCTGCGCTTGCATTTCTCTCAGTGCATCCACTGTGTCACTTCTGACTGATTTTAATCAAGAACAAAGGCAGTTCTGACCAGAGGAGGTGGCATCGATGTCGTGGGTCTGCTGCAGCCAGGCGGACACCTTGTTCACCCCAGACTGAGTGGAGGCAGAGAGAGCAGGGCTTCCAACCTCTTGGTGATACAGTGATGCAGAGTTGGCATATTTTAGAGGCTGGAAAAAAAACACAACAGTAAGGTGAACAAATACTTAAGAGCCCCCCCCAAAAAAGGTTGCTGCTTTATTGGCTTTCACAGAAATCCTGCTGCTTTGGTTCCTCTTAAAAGTCTCTACTGACCGTTGCGCTGTTATTCTGGGCGAGAGTGGCCATCGTTGGCAGGGAGTTTGGCGCCAAGGACAAAGCATGAAGGACACCATGGTGAACACTCATTGCTTCATTTTTTTTAAACACACGGTGAGCACAAAGCTTGGTTAGCCATATGTAAAAGAGGTCATGAGTCTTTGCCTAAGAAGGAGGGAGAGAGCAAAAGACAGAATAAACCACTTCTGCTCTTAAAAGTCTAAATCTTTGCAAAAGCTGGCAGACCCGTGCTGTGTAGTTACCTTGATGTGGTAGAGGTTGTCTCCTGCATCTAGGTCTATGCGCTTGGCTTTCTTATTTATGGACATGACTGCCAAACTGACATCCAGAGATCCGTGGAGTTTCCCTCTCTGAATCTGCGGCATTACAAAGACTCATTAACTTCTGAGCAGAGCAGCTATGGCTGCATCATTGGTGAATAAACCCTAACCCTCCCAGTCTGTAAACAGTGTTACTGTAGTGGTTGTACTCTTACATCTTGCTGTGTTTTTGAATACTTGAGAATTCCTTTCTCTAACAGGAAGTATCGCTGGAAAAATAAAAAGACCAAAAGCAAGTTTAAGAAAACAGATTTTGTGAACACGTTTCCTTGACTGCGTAGTAGCTAAAGCAGGTTGTCTTTAGTGCATTACTAAGACATATCGTTAACATATCTTTAGGAAAAAACCAAAAACACAACAGAGAACTCTGTAGTGCGCTCACCTTGTGCCAGCCATTGAGAGGGTACTTCCTCCTCTTCATCAGGTAGCCCTCACAGATGCCGGGGATATTGAGGTCCAGAGTCGAACCAGGGACTGAACTCATGTCCATCTGGTGCAAGTCGTTCATCACCTCCCAGTTATTGGACTGACAGAGGAAAAAGGTTTAGTTTCCTTTTTCTTTGACTAAAGAACAACTCCACCAATAAGGTCACTGCCAGAAGGAACTGATGCACTGGGAACTGTAGACTGCTTTTAAATTGTTTTCCTCTTATTTAACTTTTTCTTTAAACCATCTATGAAACTGCTCAAAAGTCTGTTCTCAGATCAGTGCCACTTTCCCTCTATTTTATGTGAAATTATAAGCATTTTTTTAAATTCTGTAGATTCGCTTACTTACTACCAGAAGGAACTAATGTACAGTTTAAACAATGACTCAATTAACTAACAAAGATATCAGCTAAGCAAAATAAATTCAGAAATTAAAAGAAAGCTTTACAGATGCAGTGAAACGGAACCAGAAATTCTCAAATTTGATGATCAAAGGCAATATTTTGATGTAGACAGTGTAGCCGTATGTCTAATTACCTGTTTGGAATGCTTCACAGAGCCAGTGCTGTTTCTCCGTGAGTGGCCAGGGTTAAAAGTGCTGCGCGGGGTTTTGTCAAGGCCGCTCACCACTGACTGGTTGCTGCTCAGTGGAGGCGGACACACCTGAGGGTCCATTTCGATACTGGGACAAGAAAAGCAGTGCATGCTGTTAGGAGATCCTTCGGGCTAAGCTGTTTGCCATGGCAAAGTACAGGGCACTATGGTAAAGACAAAGATTTGGGAAACAAAGTGTTACAACCTGACTGATGCAGATGTAACACACCTCAACTCACAGCACAACTGTTCAGGCAGCACTAAAACTAGCTGATCGGACATATACACATCTGGTCGGAGTAATCGAGATCCCCAGACCAGTTTGTCATGAGATCAGCACAAGGCCTCAGCAGAAAACTTAACCCTGACAAATAGTTTCCTGAGTCACAAAGACTCAGGTCAGCACTTTCAAAACTCCCCATTTAGACCAAATAAACAAGGTAGTATCTGTGGCTCATAAAACAACATCTTTTGTACCGCGTTAAATGTTTTGTGTTTGTCTGTTCTCAAGCGCGTTTTCTTCTAGACAAAACAATTTCACTTAAAAAAAAATGGCAGCACTAGAAGGATGATCACAGGAAACCAACTGCTCTAACACTAGTCACCTGGCACCAGCTTGCACGCTTACTCCAAAAATAAGGAATTGTTAGGGCAGATCATATCATCTTTATCCTGTTCCTGTTCTTCTAGAAAGAAAAACACACCCAACTATGATTCACCGGCTATAATGAAGAAATAAACTACAATAACAGAAGAAGCGACATGTCTACGAGTGAAACCCACCTAATATCTAACTGGACTTTTCCTCAGAAATCTACAAATGAGTTCTAGAATTTGGTAAAGACTCACGTTTCAAAGAAAAAGCAAACAAAATCTTCCTGGGATCCTACAATGTCAAATTTTCCCCTGGAAAAAGTCCCATCAACTCTGCTCCGTCTCTGATTAGCACCGAGTCCAAAACCACACCTGAGAGATGCTGTCAGACTGGTGCATGTCAAAGGCAGCAGGTATCTGGGTGGAGCCTAACTGGTGCATCTGACCCAACAGGCCTGTCCGGTCCAGGGCCACATGGTAAATAAAGACTGGGCACAATTTGTTCCAATAGGAAGCTCTACTGTAATCTAAAAATAAAGGCAGTTATATTTCCTCAGAGAATAACTCCTTAGTAAGGATAAGGTAGGGTTTTTTTAATTAGCAACTTTTCAGATAATTCCAAATGGATAGGTTGCAAATTAAAATATTCTTCTAGAAGAAACAAGAGAGGCAAAAGGATCATAGCATTCCTTACATATTTGTTGATATAGGTCACTATGGGAACACATGTTTAAGTTTTACACTTCAAAACATACGCCATAAAAATGTTGGTGATGAGCTGCAGTCAAACTATGACAAGCCTTTATCACAAATGTACTCAGCAAGGCATGCTTGTTTATGCTGTGCAACGTGGTCATTTTCTTCCCTCAAGTCAAGCATTCTTCATTTAACATATACGCAGGTTCCGGATTTATTGGTTTCATTTCATTTAAAGAGGAACAAAACAGCTACTCAGATGCTAAATGATGCTAAAGAGCAGTTAGAGGTGCAGATATTAAACTAGAACAGCAACACTGTAGTTGTTCATAGACAGAACAAACCGCTCTTTTCTTTCAAGCCCAAAACTTTTTTCACAACATTTACTTTGGGAGAAGCCTTCAGAACTTGACTTAAAAATGAAAATATTTGGCCTATATATTGCATAAGAAGGGACCAGGAGAAAAGGTCGCAGCTGTCATCAGACCTATATGAAAACGCACAAAGGGGCCAGAGATGAGTGTTGCAACAAACATTTATCATAGTCACAATGTCCTTATAGTCATAGAACTTAACATGAGACTTTTCACTATTGCCAGTGTCTTAATGATAGCACAACTGGCTGTTGCTGTGGGCAAGAATTAATCCACATACATTTATGAGAGAGTTACTTCACAACTCTCTCCTGTCCATCTGCAATCACATTGTTTCCAATCTGAAAAACTTAATAAAGGCAGCTGGGATAGGCTCCGGAGCCTCAGGAAGACCCACTTTTGGCCTCCGATGTCCATGCTGGAATTAGGTCTCGTCATTCTTCTGAGAAAATACACGTCTGCTGCTAAAGTGTTTAGTAGTACACAGAAATCAATGCCTTGGTGCGAGGTGCTATAGTATGAAATATATCCTATGAAACATATATAAAACAGTAAGCTACTTTGTATTCTGTTAATGTTACTTTGTCTTCTTCATCCTGACAGTTTCACACAATAGAAAACACCTGACATACAAACGATGACATGGAAAAAGGTTGTATAACACAAAGTCAATATTGGGTCTTCCTACAGACTACCCACTGAGGACGGAAATGTATACTTTTTAGGAAATGGATTCCGGCTCCGGGCCATCACTCAAGAATGAACCATATAAAGCAAGTGTCACCCGGACAACGTCAGACATCAACATCCAATACCTCCAAACTGATGTCAAGACCCAGCAATGAATGTTGTCATTACCTGGGCTGGAGAAAGTTATGATAGGCATGTGGCCTGACCAGAACACCAGAATGAGCGGCGGCTGCAGATACAGCTGCAACAGATTGGCTAAAAAGCAGATCTGTAATCTCACCAACAGGGAAAGAAATCAGACAGATCTGCAGTCTTTCTGGTGCTCACTGCCTTGAGACTGAAGTCATTTATTTTAAATAATTCAAATCAAAGTAAATCCAACACATTTCCATTGATGGGACTGGATTAAAGACGGGCACATGTACATACTAGGTGGTGCTATTCAGTTTACTAGAGGAATTTTATTTTTAGGTATTAAACAAAATACTAAAAAGCAGTAGTTAACATCCACACAGTTAAAACTGCTGTGACAAAGAGCCAGCTTGGCCACTAATAGATACGTTTCCATGGCTGCACAAACCCCAGGCGTTTGTCTGCCATCTTGCTGTCTTCTGGGAAAACATGGCTTCAGTCTTGTCTCAGCAGTTTTATGACCATAAATCAAGATCAGGAACTCGAGGATCCTCTTGGTTTACAGTTGTGGTGAAGGGTTTTCTGTTTATTTTTTGTTTTGTTTTCAATTTTCAATAGCCAATTCCAATACATTTAAATATATCCAGTTATGCATGCTTGAAGCCATTAAGGAGTAAAATTGGTATCCCTGTCAGGCTGATGTTATTTTATCTCACCTTTTATCATGTTTACACACGAAATAAAAGTGGACAATACAGAATTACAAAACGAACAAATATAATAGATCTATTGTTGCCTTACAGGTGGCCTACCACATCAGTTCAGGCTCAGCCAGGTGAGTCAGAATGACAACCGCACACTAAACACAGTAAAAGCTCACCTGTTGTGCGGCTAAATATTAGAAGTCGCTTTTCAAGTTAGACCTCTTG
>CAAE01014653.1:160427-174050 GCA_000180735.1 Tetraodon nigroviridis | reverse complement strand
ATATATTAGTAGTATTTTCAGAATATTTGTGTTTTTCATACATTTCAAGTATTTCTTCAGAATTTTATACTATTATTTTTCCAAATGTGTTCTAGGTGTTTCATATTTTGTTTACATTCATACAGAAAGTGTTTTCTTCACAAGCTATGCAGCCTTCCTGTATTGCCAAACTTATCAGGATACCATTGTGTCAATTCTGTAAACAATGCTTTAAGTAAACAATACTTATTTCAACGTAGAAATGAAGTTAATAAGGTAATTAGATTTCAAACTTTTGGCCCGGCCCTCCACAATATTTTCTGCTTCTCATTTGGCCCCTGGGGAAAAATAATTCCCACCCTGGAATAGGAGGAACTAGGGTACCAGTGTTTGGGCCCCATCTGGTGGACAAAGGTAGAACTGCATTTAATCGTTACGACTGGTACTTGAATTTATCTCTTGAATTACCCTGACACGTATAAGCGCTGCTATATTTTTATTTCACAAGTAAAAATAAATAAATTAAAAAAATTAATAAACTAACTACAAATAAAAGACTTACGGTAGAGGACACAAGTATAGGTTCCTCTTCAAACCTGCTCTGAAATAGTTTGAGAGTTGCATTTATACGAAGAATTAAACCAGTCGGGAAAAAAAAAATAAAACTAATGAATATTTAAAAAATACTGTGACAAAACAGGCAATGCGTGTTTAGATATTTTAATTAATTGCTGGGGTAAGAGTTAAATAATGAGAAAAAGCAACTTTATTAGATATTTCACAATAGTGACTCAAGTTCCCATAATTCAAAATAGTCCAATTAATTGCTTAATAAAAATAATATGAGAAACATATAACAAAAGAAATCCAAATGTAAGGCTTAATAGGATATGAAAGATCCTTTACTAATGGGAGATCGCTGTGAAAAATATGTCTACATGTTTCAGATTTCTTTCATTTGAATTAATTAGAGGTTAAAAGACACAAATCTCACCCATCAATCTGATATTTTACAATAAAAAAAAATACGCATACCAGGACCGAACATTTTATTTGTTTATTTTTTTGTTTGTTTTCTTTTTTAGAACTTCTGTACAATACCAACATTTTTCAAAACCTGGATCTAATTTTTTTTTGTCCAAATTCCAGGTTACAGAGCCACAACAACCCTGCTGAAAGCACAACACAAGACAACCAGAGAGATATACATTTCTTTTCCATTTCAGGAATTGTGTTGCAATTAACATTTTGGCAATCACATATATAGGAGCTGCTTCTCATGTTACCGTTCCATAAAATGATGTAACTAAATTAAAAGGAATGCCCTAAGTTAGATGATCCCATCGGACCCCCTGTCAGGATTGATCGGGATTTGACAGAACACTGACAGCATATGTGAATCTGCTCCATCTCCATGGCTACGGCTGCAGGGAGCAACAGGCAGACAGGCTGAAGGACAAAGGAAGGCAGAGACACAGACAACACAATAGCCATTCGTTGCCTTGAAACCCAGATCCATCAGAGTATCCTAAGAAATAAAACAGGAAAGATGGCATGCACACTCCTTCTTAAAGAAGAACTTAAGGAAGCGGCTGAAGACTGATATTACCATCATGTCTGGAGAAGTAAAACTGCCAGTTAATTTAAAGCAGAAAGAGCTGATCTGAATTGAGATAAGTTGATCTATATTCTGCTATGCTGGATGTTTTCTTTGCCTGCTGACTAGAGGGGACCATCTTCAAATGCTGCTAATGAGCCAGCAGCTGCTTCAGCCTTTCAGACATGATCGCGGTACCGATCCTCCTGCTCCACTGATGGCAGACGTGAAACTGTCAACTTCAAACGCGTTCTGAAAGACGGAACCAATGCTCTAGTGAGTGTTTTACAGGAAGTAAAGAAAACGTTCATTTTCCACCGTGTCCAAAGAAGGAAAAGGGGAAAGGGGAAGTCTGAAAAAAGGCATAATTTGCATTAATTTCTCCTCTAGGTGCTCATCTTCTCAGATTAGTGTTCTTGTTATCCACTATTATCTTAATGTCTAAAACCGTAAAGCCAAACTCTGGACAAAGAATATTAGGCCACAAACCAATCATGACATCACAGTCCACTAATTTATTTACACTTTATGGAACAAACATACTGACAAAACTTGCATATTTTTTCTTTCTTTTTTTTTTCCCTCAATAGCTCCAAACAGTAAGGATCGATTCTTCTGAGCTAGCTGTCGGGTGGAATCATCAACGCTTTAATGTACAAAATGATAAATGGGACACGATTGTCTTAAGACAGACTTGAAAAAGTCCAAAAACTATCCCGTAGAGGCAACAACACCTTTGATTCCCTTGTCTTCCTTAAGTTGCAAAGGCGTCGCTGCGGACACAACGCAAGCCATGTGGTCAGGGTATCTTTGTGATATGTACAACTTACTCACCCCGGCTCAGACTCGGGTGGTTACTCTTACATTTACTGGCTTTAAGCATTGATCAAATATCTCTAGGAAACAAACCCAAATGCCTAATATCAAACACCTCCACTCATCAGCTCAGATCAATGTCAAGGTTGAGCCCTCATTTGGTGAAAATGACCTCATTGTGGGAAAAATGATGTTTTCTTACCCAGACTACAGCTAGCTAAAGCCCGGGATGATATAATGCTCATCCTGACATGTTAATTATACATGCTCACTAGCCAAACATCAGCAGGGCCTCCAACAGCCCCCCCACTGCAAATAAGCATTAGCCCAGACATGAGAGAGCAGCGGAACCAAAAGTATCACGGCGGATGCTTACGAAAGGGCCTTTTCCTAACTTACCATCTTTTTTTTTTTTTGGTAACTGATTATAGCAGTAGTACTTAAAAAAAAAAAAAGTTAAGCAGAACTTGTGTGGTACACAGGAACCTGTGCTCAGAATGGCGTGCTGCTGATGATTTAAGTGGCCTGGTATCGGAGGCAGATGTGGTCCGGTTTGAAAGAGCAGCAGAACCGCTTTACTCTCCCCAGAAGAGACAAGGCACATGACTCACAAAGCATCGTCCAATAGTCACTTTCTCAACTAATGTTCATAGATAAACTTCTCTGGAAGGTGATTCTGCTCTGAACACCTCCATTCTCCCCTTAAACTGGGCCAAAATTAGCTTTGAGACCTTTGTGTAGATTTGTTTTTTGTAGGCTAGACTTGTACCACGGCACTAACGTCTTTATTCCAAAACAAATAATGGCTGCTGAATTTATCGTCTCAGACATTTGGGCAGTCAGCCTCTATTTTAGAATTAAAATCTAGCATCAGTTGACAGCTGGTTGCTAAGCGCAGAAGCAGACGTGTGCCTCTCTGGACGCGCTTACTCAGCATCTGACTCGTGGGTGAGCTTTGAGAGAGGGTAACGCTCCATCTCTGTGCAACGTTAGCACTACGAAAACATGAATCCGATCTGTCATTTTTAGTTGTACTGTAGGTGTTGCACACTGTGGGATCCCTCCTTCACTTCAAATAAAACCAAAAATGTTGCCTTTGTTAGTCCTTGGCCTCACTTCTAGCTCCTGTTCTGTCCAGGAGAGGGGCGGGGGATGGAGGGCGGGGGGGTATCAGGGTATCGGGGTATCAGGGGTGGGAGCTGCCCTGGCTGTCGGGGTCGGTCCCAGATGAGCTGGTGTCCGAGTCGGATTCCTCTTCGTTGCGCTCGTCCTCGGCCAGGAGCTTCTCCCGTATTCGCCTGTGGGTGGCACTGAGACGCGCCAAGAGGCCCTGGTAGTCGAAACGGCCCCGCTTCTCACCAAAAGGGTCCTGGGTCGGACGCCAAGATAAACACATTTTCAGAAAAAACCCTCGTCTGTAAGCTACCAGCAGATGAAGATAATTTAGGGACTGTTGGAAAAATAGTGTGTTATCATTTCAAAACTGCTTGGCTTGTTGTGTTATGTTGAATGTGCACATTTACGGTGTGTATGAAGCTGTGTGTGAACCTGTGTGTGAACCTGTTTGTAACTGACAGAGACAGAGAGAGATTCTAAACAAAGAGACTGTGACTTGGGGACCACATACGCTGGTAACGGGTTGCCAGGTCACTGAGCATCCTAACGCTGATCTCACCAATAGCTTGAGAACTCCTAACTGGCTGTACTGGTAACTTGTCTTTGCTTATATCATACACATCTATTCATTTAAACAACACAAATATGGAGAAGCACAACCCACCTGCATGTTCTGCCCCTGCAGATACAGCCTTTCCTTGCAGACTCCCTCGTAGAAATCGTAGTATTCGAGGAAGGACTTTTCCATCACGCTCCTGATGACACACGAGCACAAAGCAAGCGTGTAGTAGCAGATCAACAAATGGTAACTACAAAAAGAGCTTTTCAGTTGTTTGTCTTACCAAAGGGCTTCTGGACAGGCAATTTTCCCCTCCAGCATGTCGCACACAGCCACTCTCATGGTTTCGTGGCGTATACACTCGTTATAATTCTTACTGTCGCCTGGGTGGCGCTCCTGAGGGACACAAAGAGGCGAGGCGTGGCGTGACGCTCTGCACACGTAAGGTGCACACTGCACGTCAGCTATAAAACCTCTCAGCTGCAATCGTTCATGTCAGTAGAGCAGAAAGATCAAAACAGGTGAAGTAAGCCATTCACTTACCATCGTCACACGCTTAGTTTTATCGATTCACTAGCCTAGCGTCTAGCTTCCATCCGCTGTCAGAGGCCAGTAAACCTACCTAGAAAGGCAACCTTTGGACTGTTTATACGAGGATGAATGCCAATTTAAACCATCATGTGAAGCTATATGGCCGAGTGTTGGGGAAAAGCAGCAGCTTAGAAGAACAAACAGGAGGACTGCGCTGCTGTGGCAGGAGCAGGCTGGACAAAAACAGTCTGCATGACTGGTTCAACACTGCATCTCATGCTTTCTCCATTTTTCTGACTTTCACTTTCTGACTTTACGTCAGCAGCCGCTCTGACTGGTTTCCAAAAGTGCCTTTAATGTCATTAAACAAACAGGCCCGAGTAATCTTATGTCCCTGTAAACAGGTGGGAATGACTGGAAGGCCAATGTATTCAGGGCTGATTTCCATTTTATCATTTTCAGTGTGGTGAAAACAAACAGACCGTGTTATTTATTCAGACGGTTCTGTGCTGCTCCTCTTTTACAAACTGGTTCAGAAGAGTTGCTTGGAGGTGAAACGTGTCAGCGTTTCCAGAACAGCTGTGACGTGATTTAAGGTCAAAGGGCGAGCCCATACCTGCTCAAAGCCCGGTTCGTTGTGGTACGGGTTCTCTGTCATCAGAGACTGGATGGAGATGAGGACAGATGAGATGCTCTGAGCAGGACTCCATGCGGGACCCGTCCATGTTCTGCAACAATTCAAAAGGTATTATTTGTTCTATAAACCTTTCCAACGACGACCTTCAAAGAAAGGAACCTGGACTCACCCCAGAATGCTCAGGCACACTTTGCCGTTTCTGTAAAAGTTGGGGTTGAAGCGGACGGTGTTGTGTCCTGTGGTGATCAGCTTGACACGTGGAGGGTGAATGGGATAGTCGGGGGGGCAGCGGAAGAGGAAGAGGAAGAAGCCGCCCTCGTACGGCGTGTCAAACGGCCCTGTGATCAGCGCATGGATCTGACAAGCGAGGGAGGACGAAAGAGTGTCAGCGAAAGGTGAGCGGACAGAGGGAAGCTGTGGACAGAGCTTGTCCAGCTGATTAAGAAAACACCTGAAGAGGAACTCTCCAGCGCATCAGTTACCACGTGTCTAAAAAAGAATCCCAGTCCTGCTTTAACATTTCTCTCAAAACGGGATGTTTTCATCGCTCACAAACAACATCACTAGTTTTCTCTGGAGTGTACACCCACCAATCACACCTTATCATCCGTAGTTTAAGACTCGGTTGTCATGGAGACGGGGATGACGTGACTCCAGCATGACAGCTGACTCATCCCAAAGACAACTACACAAAACCTACTTGCTGACAGAGACGAAGCTTCAACCAAAACGCTGGACAATGCTAGCAAGTGTTCCGGGTTAGCATCGATGTGTCGCACTCCATTTGACACGGTTGAGTTCATCTCTGCCTACAAATGACCCCTTGTTGTTGCTTGGGAAAACACAGCAACTGTAATATCAGGTAATATAGGCGGCCATTGAACGCATCGTACATATAATGTTAATATATTCTTTTGTGTTATGATATTATTTTACATGATGGGTTAATATTGTCAACCGTCTGTCTGCACCAGGAAGTCGCAGCGGCACATCTTTATGTGGCTGCAGGCAGCTTTTCCTGTCCTCCATCTCATTCTCAAGGTTACGCTCTGAAAGGAGGCGCTGAGGAAGGGTTGCGCCCACTTCCACCTGACAGCCAACGGTACCTTGACTGCTGCTGGAACAGGACCAGCGAGTGTCCGATGCCTCCAACATGTACAGGTGAGCGCTGAGGGGATATCATCTATTACCTGGGAACTCTCACAGCTGTCATTAAACAGGCCCACGTCTGTCGACGCGCTGGACTCAGGAGCAGCCTAAAAACTTTCAATATGAACTTTATAGAAGTTAAACGAACCTGTAGTTTTAAAATGTTTTATTCCATTTCACTATTATCAAGCTCAATGGTTTCATTATTTTGTTCTTAACAAATCATGCCCATGTAAACGATTTGGTTTTTAATCTTGAATAGTTCCCTTATTTTGTTTGTTGATGACATTCACACAAAGCATCCTGATGCAAATCTAAATCTTGGATATGATGAATATAAACGTGCTCGTTGCTTCGCGTTCTACCTTGGTCATGTCCTGAGGGTCGGGGACCACAAACATCCCTGGTGGGGGCTCCTTGTAGATCGACATGATGTCCCTGCAGACACGGACAACATGGACATGGACAGTCCTAATTATTCTTTTAAAAAAGCAGAGATACAGTGCATCACTAAAATCTGGGCCACATCATGTATCAGTGACACTTATTAAATATTAAACCATTTAATGTGATCAGAAAACTACGAGAGACAATCTGAAAGTAGTTTGAAGGGTGGTTAATGGAGTATCACGTTATTCTGACAGTCATTTTTGTTTAGCTGATAGGGTTTTTTTAATCTTCGATACCTGTAAACGTTAAAAACTCCAGTAATTTTCATAATTACTCCTATAATGACAGAAGTGCAAAGATTAGGTTTCATCTTTAGAACTCTCCATGATTTCTGAAGTCCTCAAAGAGTTTGTGAACTTTCACTTTCAATTCGCCGTTGATATGCTTTTGCCTAAAAAGGTTTCTTTAGCGTTGTTCACCTTTTTATCCTCAGGATGCACTGCTGAGAGGCTTTCTCGTTGTCCCAGTCCGTGCTCAGCGTCGGGTCCCACGAAGTGGCGTGAATCTGGGACAGGAGACCAGCTCCCGCCACCCCACCCACCCCGAGCCCCTCCACCGGCAGGGGCGACGGTGTGTGTACGTTCGGAGACACTGCAACGATGGGTGGCGAAGAACCGGGGGTGAAAGTGTTTCCCAACCCGATTGGGGTAGTAGCGACAGCCGACATGTTGGCCATCACGGCGGATAGGCCACTGGGAGCTGCCGCGGCGGGAGGAGGGGAGGCCGGGTTAGCGCTGGAGTGAGCACCGATGGCTACCGTGTGTCCTCCGGGAACAGAGTTAGCCAAAGTAGGCAACAGCGGAACTCCGTTGCCCTGTCCAGTTAAGTCCAAACCAAGGGCACCGCCGACAGTCTCCTCTCCGAAGCTGTCAGCCATGGCTCACAAGCTAGTAGCGCTGAGCTACACGGAAACGCTGGTGGTTGACTAATGCGTAGGGCTAGCTCGTTAGCCGCATTGGCTGCTGAGTGGAAAGTTAACTGCCTGTGTTGTTCAGCCGGATCAGAGCGCAGACACACCGCGCCGAGCCGCGCACAGCAGCGAGGCCACATCACAAGGTACTCCTTCCCACGACATGGTGGCTACTTATCGTTAGCTGGTGTTCCGACCAAGCTCCAAAAAGTAAAAATTCGTAGACTAAATCCCCTCGTCCACCTGGCTACGAAATATAATGCTGAGACCAATCCAGCGGTTATCCGTTCAAAGGAATGTGATATCAGATTATTTTTCTTCCAACAGATCGCATCCGCGACAGTCTGCGGACACAACCTAACTTCAATCTGAGCTCTCGGCAGACTGCGGTAATACAGTACGCTGCATCCGGTGGGACCTTTCAGAGTAAAATCGTTCTCCTAGTTTTTAATTAGATCGCCGTCTTTTTTATTTTTAACTAGTGCGAATAGACGGAAGTGACATCGAAACTAGATTGTGGCTTGTCAAACTCGCTGGTGGGAGCAAAACATGACAAACTGGGTCGAAACTGAGGAACAGACGGGGGCAACCTTTACACACACACACACACACACACACACACACACACACACACACACACACACACACACACACACACACACACACACACACACACACACACACACACACACACACGGCGATTGTTTGCGCCTGGGTAATTATGAATAAAAGCTTTGGAGAAACTCCCGAAGAATCTCGAGATTCAAACTGCATACCACTAATTAATTACAGCAGCTCGAATGTCATTTGACATTTTATCAAAATGACGGTTTTTGAAACAAATTCTGATTGCACTAATGCATGATTTAAGAAAATACCTGTGCCATGTGCTAAATACGCAACAGTGACAATTGCAGATGATGATCCACGATCCAAAACTCAGGATTCACAGCATTTGGTGAAAACATACACACCTTTACCTGCATCCACTGTCTGTTTTGCCTTGCTTTTTTAAAAACACTTTATTGGCACACCCGTCTGTTGTTGTTGCTAGGGCATTTTGCTAATTTCAACCCAGAATAAAATAATCCTGAGAATTCTAATGATTGATTCAGAACAAACTCACCACTGGGATACAGAGGATTTCCATGGATGCCAGCAGAGCTCTTAAAACATGTTTGGGTTAGACTGTTCAAACTGCACAGTTTCATCTACATCGTCGTGTTAAATTTAACGCAATTATGAGCCCAAAGTACCGCAACTACGCTCCTTAAAGTTTCATTATCTTATCGGACCTTTGGAATTTTACTTGAATGGAAGTTAATGAAAATAAATAAACAGCAATACAAAATGTTAGTTAACCGAACCATTTATTTTGGACAGATTTCAACCAAGTGAGGTCTCATAAAATTTCTGAAAAACAAAAATAAGAGCAAGGACATATAAATTTGATTGCAGGCATGTTGCCTTCAGATGGACAATTTTCCTGTTGTCATTTTCCCGTTGATCGGAATGGCCCACCAGCTCATTCTGAGTTCCCCTTCTGGAAACCACCCCCCTCCGGGTGAAATTAAGGGAGGGGAAGAGGGAGCGAGGAAGGAGATATTGAAGAAAGGGTAAATATTGAGCTGTGAATGTGTTTACATGGCGAACAGGATGAGGAACGCCACCATCAGACAGAAGAGACCCATAGCCTCAGACAGGGCAAATCCCAGGATGGCGTAAGAGAAGAGCTGCTGCTTCAGGGAGGGGTTCCTGCAGAGGGACATGTGCAAAGGCAATTAATGGCTCTGCAAACAGAAGACTTGCACAAAGGTTTGCAGAACAAACAAGTTTTATTTAGCACTCACTTTTAGGCTGGATGTTTCTAGACTACAAAGACATTGCGGCATTTTGTGTGACACTGATGACAAAGCGGTCTCGGTAAAAATCAAGTAGCATTTACTGCTTTCCAGGGAACAAACGGTGCAATTCTAATTTAAACTTGTGGTCTAGAACAATCTCCTTCAGTTATTTCAGTTAGATCACTGGTATCACTCCAACTTCTGTAAGCCACCCAAACACCCTCACTGAACTTTGACTTAAGCAAACTTGCAGGTCTTCACACCACTTGATCTCTACCATTGATCGTTTTAGTGTTCAATAGCTTTGGCATGATCTTTCCTTACACATCCGGAAGGAACCAGGTTAAAAGATAAGCATGTAAAAGTCTTTGCAAATACTGATAATGCAAATGGAAAGAAACATTCAGAAGAAATATTCACAAACACCGGCTGTACGCTACAGCATGTAACGCCCAGCACGAACATGAGCCTGAGAGACTGCTGCTGGTATCAAAATAGCACCACCGATGTTTAAATGCAGAGTAGAATTAAAAAATTCATTTTGGGGTCAATTTGTTCTTAAAAATAATTCCCATAATGATGTAACACAGTACCAGTACCTAAAACCGGTAGGGGACTTTAGGTGATTACAACGCACAAATCTTGATATGACAACCCGATTTGTCTTGGAAATACCAGGCTTCCATATGCAAAGTAGGATATCAAACTGTACTGGGAAAACAAACGGGTACATTACATTTGACGCGCGTCCTCCGTCACCCCAAACCAGGTCCAAGGAGGGCCACAACCCAGCAGGGTTTCTGTCCTACTAGGTAGACAACCGTCTCTTACTGGGGTCTCTGGGGTTTTTTGGTGAAGGTAGGGCAGATAACCCTGATGGGTTGGGGTCCTCTTGGGACACGCACATCCTCGGATGCTCGAGATCTATTAAACTTGCGGTAAAGAACTTTACCTGGCATAGCCAATGATGAGGCTGCCGAAAACGGTTCCGATACCGGCTCCAGAGCCAGCAACGCCCACTGTGGCGGCTCCAGCACCGATGAACTTGGCAGCGGTGTCGATGTCTCGTGAGACTGCGCTGGTCTGGAAGGAGCGCGTCAGGACCGCTGACTGGCCGACTGGCAACAGGGCCTGAGAGGGAGGACATCCGGTGGTCAACGTTGACCCTTTACAAATAGCAATCCTAAATGTAGCACTGGTATTACAAAGTTAGCAACCCTGGGATGTCCTATGTCAGTAATGACTGTTTAATTTCAAGATATTTCATCTTTTAGAAGGAAAAGTAAAAGCTTAAGACTGACCTGCTGCTCTACTGTGGCTTCAGGTCTGTTGAACAGGGAAACGGAGACTGGCCGGGCGAGGACTCTGGACCCCCCACGCAGCTATAAAAAGACAAAAAATAATAATTACACAACTGCACATCCTGGCAAATTGAATTTAGTTTATACTGCAAATGCACAGAAGCCCTTTCAAAATCATCTTTAAAGGAAATATCACAAGAGTTCCGGACATGAACAGAACTTTGTGTGTTCACCTCTTTCACATCTAAATTGCAGTTAAATTCTGTACTGGAATCAGAATGAGTGGCATGTGGATGTATGCTTACGATCAAAATGTTTTTTAATGTCTCGTTCCAGTTTCAAATGCATTAAAGTAAAAGAAGTCGCCGCCTCGATTTTTAGGAAAAGAACACTAATCTTCACCTATATCAACTATAGCCCAACTGAAGTGGTATTAAACCAAAGTGTACACATTAAGCGCAAAATTGGTACATTATATAAAACTTTATTATATAAGCTAATGTCAGAAAGTCAGTATTTAGTAGACATACCACAGCTGTGTGAAGTGACAAACTTGGCGCAGGCATACATGGTTGATGCTGGAAAAGAAATGACATTTTATGGCTTTATATGGGAAATGAGTTAACTCTATAACAAAGTTTACTCATCTTCAGTATAATGAGACCAGTGTGGAAAACGAATAATCATGTATTTGGTACATAAACTCTAGGTTTTAGATTCCTTGTGAGTTTCTTTTCTCAAGAAGGTACCTGAAATTGACAATTAAAAGACTACAGACTTAATTTGCATAATACCTCGAAATCAAACACCTGACAATACACAGAAATATTCAAGAGATGGTGCTACTCTCTTAACTCATTAAGTTGACAACTGAGCCGCAAACAAATGAAACAAAGTAAACGAGGAAAAATAAAGATCAGCATAAAGCGACGCGTTGGTCGATGGATTGGACATACAGGGCACGCAAAGGTCAAGTCTAATGAACCAAACTGAACAAGATGAGCACTTTAGGACTGGTCCTGGTCGGTTCAGATGAGGTGCTAATCCAATTGCATCGATCACTACAAGGATCAGCTTCAGATAAACCGCTGAAGAGCCGCACATGCTTCGGAATGAATGGCTGCAACACTCCCCGATTCAGACGCCATTAGGTGAAAACCTCGACGGCACCAGTGCCAATAGTTTGTGATGCTTGATTACGGGAAACTCGGCAAGTGTTTGTGTGTTGTAGAATCACATTTACAAAGCAAGTTAACACGAATGATCGTCACCTTTAACAGTTCGGCTAACTGTCCTCGTATTACACAGGAGCTGAGCTAGGTTGCTAAGCTAACCATACTGCAGACGTGAAGGTCACATATAACCTATGAACGGTCACATTGGGCCCGAAAGAATACCCAAAAAAGAAAGCAAATAACGCTCGCACGAAGGGTAGCATAAAGCAGAAAATCTTCAAAAACACGTCCTTAAAAAGGCGGATGTGCTGAGCATTGTAGGCCCGAATGTCAGACATTTTACGCACGTCTGTCAGCGGCGCTGGGCTGCACCGTGACCGGCGTCTGACCCACTACATCTACCGGCCGTACGGGAACGAAGGAAAGCAACGTAAAACGTTTCACACATCGTTATATTCCTAAATGGGTCACATGGATAAATCATATCTACACACTAACATGCGTCTGCAAAAGATTTTTCCAAGTATTGTATCGTTGAATGGCCCATCGTTAGCTTAGCCGGCTAACGTTACCGACTGCTAGCAATGAGAGCAATCTTGCAAATAGTTCCTATATGATTTACGATTTGCGTAAAGTTTAAACACCAATAGAAAACACCGAATCAATGGTACATTGGTGGTAAGCATCGAAAGGCTTTGTTACCGGATTATTTGAGCTTTTGGAGGGTCCGGGTTTAACAGCTCTCGCACACAGCGGCAGTCAATGAATGTAGGACGTTAGCCTTGTCACCTTGTCATTTATAAGTGCAGAAACTACGTCCTCAACACCAATTGGTAGGCGAAAGCAAGGCTTCCATTAGAACCGACCCATCGCTGCAACGCTTCCGCAAAGCGAGCCTCTTAAATTCAGCTTTACCTGACTACAATATTTATGATTGGTCAAAAGATTGAAAAGGGCGGGACTTAGAGAAACTTTCATTAATTCTATTGGACGGTGTTGCCGGGAGCGCTACGTCTATAGGCAACGACCTTTTCGAGCACATCCAGTGTCCTCGGTACTTATTGGTCAGAATATAGGAAGTCCTGCCTTTCCACACCATTTACTTTTCGATTTTCGAGGCCAGTATGCGCTGTCACAAAGTATATACTTTTTAATTTTTGCTAGATTTAGTCCGTATCGCATCTGTACCTTCCCAATATGCACTGTGTAACGCACCATGCAAGACAAAAACATACTTCCTCTAACTGCTGGAACCGTGACTTGAACTGTGACCTTTGGAACTTATTTTTATCAATGCAAATAGTTGTATATATATATATATATATATGTATATACATATGTATATGTATATATACATATACATATATATATATATAGCGCAGAACTCCTTCATTGCATGTGATTGCCCGATATATTATAGGTTAACACTTGAGACTTAGGACTTTACATATAAACATTTTTGTATATTGTGCATGACAAACGTTTGCCGGCGATATATTTAATGTCCACAAGATGTCACCCTAAACATTACTACTCAGACGTGCCTGAGGGCGCTGCTG
>CAAE01014653.1:135116-158433 GCA_000180735.1 Tetraodon nigroviridis | reverse complement strand
TGGGGGGATGGGGGTGGTCACACACACACACACACACACACACACACACACACACACACACACACGCACACACACATTAGTTTAATTGTAGCGGTGGTCAGAGATTAAAGTGCACATCTCATTCCCATGCAACATTTACAATAGAAATTTTGACCTGCTTATATTGAGACAATCTTTTTATTCCCAAGTGTAACTTTAGACACCATTGTTGAGGTATTTATGTAAAAAAAGGACACTGAAGTAGAAGGAAAACAAGGATTGGAAAATGCTAAATATTGCATGTGCCGCACACCACAAAGAGGTAGTTTTATTAAGAGCAATTGTCAGTCTTTTCTTCCTGCACCGTACAGCTTTTTTACATGTAGGGTGGAATTCTACACCAAATTATCAGGGTTTTTGCCCCAAGTAGAGTACAAAGATGAAGAGACTGGGTGCAGTACAGTGTGTGAACGATGGGTGGAGGTATAAACATGTCCTGCCGTTGTCAGGAAACGCGTCCCCCGCGTTTCTCTGTCCACAGACGGAGCTCACTGATCTGTGCAAGATGCTTCTATTTAGGAAACACTTTGAAGTGTTCATTTTCAAGTCTTTTCTGATTAATTTCTTCAGTATAATTACAACACAAATGTCTTTTTCAGTCAACACAATTAAATAAAAAATGATTCCTTATATAATTTTAAATGAATTTTTGAAAATTTATTGGTGTTAGTTTTTCAACTATCTAACTAAAATAAAAATAAATCTATACACAATTTGATTTTTGATTTTCTTTCATATTTTTTTCAATGATTTTGTCTGCAGGTGACTGAGGAACTAAGGGGCCAAATTCTATTTTATATTTTTGCATCATTTCCATTTCTAATTTTCTTTGTACGGGTTCTTTTCAAAATTAACTCATTATATAATCATCATTTATTTAATCTGTAATACCTTACAATAAATATTAACAAAAAAATCTAGTACTAATAATTTGTTGTTTAATTCAACACAAGCTATGTTCATTAATAACACCATACATATTCAATATTATTAACAACTAAAAGAATATGCTGCTAAATCCAACTTAGAAGAGTCTTCTCGAGTCTAATTTAGTTTTATTTTGTCATATAATTTTTTCCCCTCTAAATTTTAATTAAGATTTTTTTACAATACTGAGAATGTCCTGTTTTGTCCTGCGTGGATCAGCGAGTCTTTCACGCTACATTCCCCTCCATCATCATTAATAGCTGGTTGGGTCTCTGCATCTAACAGCCCCATTAAACCGAAAGGGGAAATTAGATTTAGAAATGGCACCGAGGAACTGCAGACTCACACGTGACCTTCCACAAGGTTAAATATGTACTGGTTTATTGCTGCACTCGTTAATTAGACGAGATTAAATAACAGATTATAGTTCTTCCTGATTGACAAAGTACCAGAAACACCACAAAAGATGAACAATTCCAATAAAAGAATCCTTCTTTTGATCTGACTATTACTGCACTTCACTGAACTTTGAGACATCACATTAATAATATTATTAGATTAACAGACTGACTGATTTCTTTTATGATCAACGTATCTGACATTCTGCTTTATATTTTACTTTATGTAAATGCAGATGCAGGTCAGAATAACAATAATAATAATAATAATAATAATAATATATTATTTTGCACACAGAGAACATGCAAAAACCACAGAGAGAAAGGCGGGTAGCTGAGGATTTGGACACAGAGCCTTCATGCTGCAAAATGCTAGCCTGCACTGCATTTTTGACCTAAATCTAAAAAACACGTCAACTTTCAGCACTGGTGTTTCCAGTTTTATGGTATGCTAACTGCCTGCTGGCCTATTGCCATTATAGTGTGACTAAACTTGAAAAGATTGTCTTCATGCATGTCATGTTTAAACTGTTAAATAATTAAACGCCTTATGAAGGAGACCTGCATCCCTGCCTGACACACACACACACACACACGCACATGTGCACCCATCTGGTTCCAATGAAGAGGAACTCCAGGATGTCCACCAGACACTAAATTATGTCACACGAGAGCCTTTTGTTCACTACAAACCTCCCTACATCCCACCTGAGCCGACAGAGACAGGCCACCCAGTCTCCCCCTCTACTTAGGGCCTTACATGATTATACCACATTATTATCCGAGCAGTGCCCGTGTGTCCCGTCACGTTAAGCTCCGTTCAGACACGCTCCCCCGTAATTAACACTCCCGTTTATTGTCCTACATTATTACCCGCAGTCTGTGTGGAGCTGCTGCTGCGGCGGTGGTGATAAACACCTGTCCAGGTGAATTGGAAGCTGGTGTCTGAGGTTTTGGAAACACACCTGCCGTGCTGGAACCAGCAGAGAGCTGCGTCTCGCACACACTCACGGAGGAAACGGCTTTGACGAGTCAGATACTGGCCACAGGTTTGTCAGACATGTCATACACAGGCCGAGCACCTACAAACATGCCACTGATGGGACAGATTACTCCTGTAGAGGTTTTGGGATTTGAAGCACATTACTTTGATAATTAGGTCAAAGATCTGGTGTAAGAGTATGGAATTTAAAGAAGGGTTTTTGTAATATCAACACATTAAATCAGTCACAAAGGTTGTATTTCAAAATGATCAAATTCAGTGCTTCCGTTCATAAATTTATAAAACACATATCCAACTTGTCTGGATGAGATAGTATATGTTTAAAATCTGTTACTGTAAAGCAGGTGTTTGAATTTCCGTCCCACCTCACTGCTCCAGTCCCACCTCACTGCTCCAGGGTCGGAGGGCTGATGGCGTTGATGGCAGAGCGCTGGTCCAGGATTGTTGCGGCCCTTTCTCCTCTTCCTCCTCCTCCAGGTGGAGAGGGGCCTGTATGGGACACCAATGACCTGCCGTCCTCAGTGGAGTGGTTCTTTCTATAGGCGCCCCGATACAGGTCACTAGTGTTGTCAGCAGAGTTCTTTATATGGGCCATAACCAGCTTCTTGAAGCTCCTCATGAGTAGCGGTCATTAGTCCTTCAGGCCTGTCGCTGTTGAGCTGGGGACGGGGACGGTGATGGCAGTCTCCAAGCAAGTGGGAACAGATGCCTGTGAGAAGCAGCCGCTATAAATGTCCGTTAGCACCTTGACCAGCGCAGTCCTCTGCGTGTCTGCTGAGAGCACTGTGTTATTAGTGATGGGTTTTGAGGTCCTTGAAATCCAGTTGCAGGAATCTGAGGCTATTGGTTATTGTCATTTCTAGTCCACTCAGAGCTTTTTCATACACTCTTGTGTTAATTGGTGATAAAATGCCCATGGATCTTTTTGGTATGTGAGGCCTTGGCTCTTACCAAGCTCGTGGATATCCCTGCTTCTGCCATTCTGCCTGCTGGTGTGTCACCTGACAAATCTCCCACCTCTCACCTTCAAGCAGGTTTCTGGTTTGGGTAGAGGGCCAATGTCCGGGTGGCAGGGACATCTGCATCTTTAGAGATGAAGTCAGGGCGAAGTAAGTGTAGGCTTCCAGGTCTACTTCTCCCTCATACCCACAGTCTTCTTTGTTGGTGTGTTTCAGCGAGTGGAGTAGGCTAGTGCCAGCTGGTTAGACATGTGGTCAGAGAGGCTGCGGTGGAGGAGGAGGGAGAGGGCTCTGTATGGCAGGAATCCCCAAACTGTTCCACAAAGGGCCGTGTGGCTGCAGGTTTTTGTTCCAACCAAGCAACAGCACACCTGACTGAAATCATTTAATCAACTGATCTGAATTTTCAGACAGCTGATTGGTAGGAATTTGTGTGCTTGATTGGTTGGAACAAAAACCTGCAGCCACACGGCCCTTTGTGGAACAGTTTGACTCCTGCTGTATGGTGTCATGCTAATAAAATGTAGACAGAATGTCAGTTTAATGCAGGGAAAATCCCCTGCAACCACATCAAAGGTCTCCAGGTGGCCAGTCTGCAGTGAATGGTGTTGTGTAGCTCCTATAGCACTCTCTTAGCATTAGCGACAAAATAGTGACACACCAAAACTGTGAGGCAAATAGCATGGCTAACATTTAACATACTTGTATTGTGTCGACCTCCTAAATGTGGTCTCTTCGATTTAGTGTTCCTCCTGCACTGTCTCTTGTGCAACCTAGGCAAACACACACGTTGGTGTGTTTATGTGTGTTGTGCTCTGGGTGTGGTCTGAGTGGGGAAACAAAGCCTGCTTCTGTTGTGTAGAGATTTATGACGAGGTGTTAAAAGATCACTTAAGGATGGGTCAGGTGGCAGACATGGACGCACTTGGCTCAATTAAAAAAAAAAAACCAAACTCATATTCACCTCATCCGAAACCTTCAATTTATTGATGTCCTGGCACAGAATTATTCTAATTAATTTATATCAACTTGACAGATAAATTTATTTATACGTTGCTTGAATATCAGGTTTAAAATCAACCTCCAGTAATACTGTATAGATTTCAGTTAAGTTACACAGAATACGCTTTTTTTTTCGAAGAACAATAATATTGGTACCCATCATATAAGTCAGGCGTGGTCGAGCATACCTGGAGCCAGCACATTGTTAGCTTAGCTTAGCATAAAGGCAACAGGGCCGGAAAAGAAAAAAAGGGAAACATTCTCGTAAAACATAGATCTAGATTTTTTTAATCACACTTATGTAGAAGTACAACATTTACAGTGAGACAACTGATTCTGGGACACATGCAGAGAGGCAAGCGATGTTCACTGATTTTCTTCGTGTTCTAAAAGAGGAGTTTTAGATGAGGTCTTTAAACTAAGTTTAACTAAACCAACCCTGACTCCTCGCAAAGGATATATGATATGTTTATTAAAAACTGGGCTTTGGGCACATCAGCAGCCTTTTTCCTTCTGTCACACCTGCCATTTGAACTGATTTGGGGGCCGTGAATGTGATAAACTCTGCTGAAAGCGTCAGTGAGCGCACAACAAACATATAACGGCAGTAGTCATTATTGCTCCAGCCGAGGAAACAAAAAAACGCCAGACAGGAACATGCAGGTGCAATCGTGCTTTATGAAACTAGTTTTATTGCGTTGGAACAGTCACCTGGATTGTACTGCATGTGTTTTCAAGCTTTTTCCTTTAACAGCCTGTGCTTTTCTCTGAAAACATTTAATAATCTGATTCCTGGAGAAGAATAAAGTTTCATTTAGCGATAATTCTTTACAAAAAACCCCACAAAACAAAGCGGCTCTCTACGACAAACTACAGCAAAGACAACATGTGAGGCAGGAAAAACTAATTCACATTAAGAGAAATTACCAGTGAATTTCTGCAAAAGAAGTTTGAACTTCATAACCATCGTTTTCAAAGCATCATTCAAAAACTGATATTTTTCAGTGATGGTGATATTTTTCATAATAAATAATTGCACTAAAAATGTTCCATTGCATATCGAGCTCCACGGACCTGATCATAGAGGAACGAGCTCACCCACTGACGCGTCAGAGGTTCTTGGGCTCTGCTGCCTTTTCGCCTGTTTGGAAGTGTTTAGGGGCGTCCGCCTGCCGCTACACCACCTCCTCCCTCCGCTCCAGCCCGGCAGACTGCATGTTGGCTTTTGGACTGCGTGGTTGGTGCGATCCCGGCGGCTCCCCCCTGGCTTTGAGCAGCTGTTCTGGCCCCCAGTGCAAACAAAGAGGGCACGGGCACGAGGTGGGGTGGTGCACGATGCTGGCTGAGGGGTAAATGGCTGCCGTGGATGGGGGCAGCCCCGCCGGCCTGTTGTGGTACTGGGAGAGACGGATCGCCTCCAGGGACCTCAGAGGTGTGCTGTAGCGACCGTGAGGCGAGGATGCTGGTGAGGAGAGGGTCAGGGGGTAGTGGTGGTGGAGCGGAAGATGGGGGAGGTGCGGCGGGAGGAAGGGGTAAGGCAAGGTGGAGGACGGTGATGCGCGGCCCATCAGGAGAGCTCCCAGGGGGTCGACAAGAGGGTGAGGCCACGGTAAGGAGTGCCTCTGCCGTTTGTCCTTCATCCTCCTGTTCTGGAACCAAACCTGGAGACAAAAACATGTGTTGGTTGGGTGTTGGCTTGAAATAAGTATTCCCCACTCCAGAGGGGGAGAATGTGTGTGAGGCAGTGTTACTTAATTAACATCAACACATACAATTACAGATTTTCAGACAGAAGTATTATAACGGCAGGAGGATTCTAAAATTCCATCTGAACGGGTTGCTACCTCTGGCTTTAGATAAACCCAGTCTTGATCAGGAGGTGCAGCTCTTGTAGATAATGATGATGGCTCAGAAACTAAATGTAACGTGATGTAAAGGTGTCGTATGCACAGAGGAGCAGTTCCGGCTGCAGGGGCATGGTTCTCTGCTGCAGCATCACCACCCTGAAGCTCTGCGTGGAGACCGAGCCGGCCGTCTGTGTAGCCTTTGACTAGTTTACCAGCTCATAGAATCTCCCGGAAGGCCGCGCTTCTAAAACGTCAGGTGGCAGCATTTACAAGACCTCGCCTCGCATTCCTGCTCCTTCGTAAAAGACCCTCCGGTGGCTGGCAGAAAGGTGGGTCCGTTTATTGCGCGTTAAAGTTGCTGCAGAGGGCCGCTGGGCCTCTATGTCAAATGTTAGGCGCTGCTAAACCTGTCAATACTTAATTTAACATGCTGATTGAAATGTAAGACCAGACAAGATAAAAACCTAATGGTAAACATTTCTGGTGCGGCGTCATAAACATCAAGAGATCGTTGATATTTTGTTGTTTCCCTGGTTCGATCCAGCTTGGCTTAGCCTTCAGGCAGTCACTTTACGAAGCCTAACAGCCCCAAAGAGATTGAACAGATCTTTGCTTTGTATAGAGAAAGGAAAGAAGGAAAAATCCACATATCAGAGCTCCACTGCACCTCCTGTTAGCTTAGCATAGCACAAGGCTGTTGGGGGTGGTGGCTGCAGTACAACCAGAAGCGACTCTAAGCACCTCTTTAGCTCACTAATGAGTGTGTTTATCAGTTGTGAGTCTAAATATGATTACTTGCTAAATAGATTAGAATGATTGGATAATGAATTGAATCAATATTCCCAAAAAGTAGTGTCTGGCGTCCTCTGTCCCTCCCTGGTTTCTTCAACGACTGTTATCTTTAGTTAGGCTAACTTTGGTCTTTTGTATCAGAATGTGACACAGTTTAAAACAAAGGCAGCTTTTTTGAGAAATCCAGGTCACCTGGAACACAACAGGAGATCAATAACAGGATTTGGAGAATGTTACTTTCTTTAAACTTGCTTTAACCTTGCTACTGTAAATGTCAAGTAATACGTCTTATGAAACCACATTTTTTTTACTAACACATTTTACTCTAAGTACAACCATGATTATAAATAAATAAAAATACAAATTAAATCTGATTTTTGCTTGATTTTGGTAGTCAGCTGTTGTAATTTACTTGCAACAAGAGCTTGAGCAACACTTTAAAAAAAAGAACTTTTTAAAAAATCATACGTATGTGTAAAGGAATTATGTATTTAGTAAGCAATGCAGTCATGTAAATCTTTACGATCCGTGTTCATTTTACACCAGGCTGACTGCTGCTCCGGCGTTCTTTGCATTAGTAACCAAATGGCCGCTCGGTCACCTTGATGGTGGTCTCCGGCAGGTTCAGCGCGGTGGCCAGCTCGCAGCGGCGGGGTCTGGACACGTAGCTCTCCTTCACGTACTCCTGCTCCAGCCGGGACAGCTGCTCACGCGTGAACGCCGTTCGGTGACGGCGACTCTGGTCGAGCAGCGCTGCGCGGGCACGGCTCCGTGCGCTCCTCTCCGGGGGGACCGTGCGTCACGGCCGCCGCCGCCGCCGCCGCCGCCGCCAGGCCCGGCGTCTGTCTGCCCTCTGACACTGAAATGACGTGCGCGGAGAGAAAAGCTGCTAAACACGCTGGAGCGCACGAACTGGTCCCAGACCAGCGTTAAAGGATTTGCAAAATTCTGACTAACTTTTTTTTTTCTTTTGGAGAGCGAGAGAAGAAAAAAAAACCAGAGCTTATTAAAAACGTTTTTACGCGAACCTATTCAGGGAAATCTGAATTTTCTTAGTAAGAGTTGTCAAGATAAGAGATTGGCAGACTTTCATAAAGGAAGGCTAAACTTTTCTTACGTTAGTTCGACTAAAATAAGAAAAACAAAAACTAGTGGAATGTCCATTCAACTTGTTCTTTTTGAAGAATAAGTTCACAATATGAAGGGAAAATAAACTTAACTCTGAATGATGTTTTCTTTCAAAAGTAAAGAGGTAAGACTCTTTTGTTGATGAAATTATTTTTATATTGTTGTAATAAAGTCTTAGAGTCGCACTAGACAACCTGTTAGTGGTAAATTTGTGCCTACAATTCGCAGTGATCAACAGGTTTCATTGAAAATAAAGAATAATATAAAAACAGGTGAATCATAGCCTAGATTCTCCAGCTTTTGGAAAAACCCACACTTCACATTTCAGTAGGGACAGAAGTCGATATTCATTTTTACATGTACTCACGCATCAGGACGTTCCTGTTCTGACACACACACACACAACCTCGGCTCCTTCTTTGACTTTTTTTCTTTACTGGAATAACCCTCTTCTCGTTGCTCTGGAGATTTCCCACAACGAAGATGCTGCCGACTGGCACAAACTTCCCTGCTTGTCACCCTCACACCCACACAGAACACACACACACACGCGCACGCAAACACAGACCCACACAGACACACACGCTTCATTCAGGTTGTTTTTGTCGTCCACCCCTCCCCGTCATCCTCCTTCTCCACCTCCTCGTCTGGATCTGGCTCTCCTCGCCTCGTCTGCCCCTATCGCAGGCGCTCCAGACGGGCCGTGGTGCGCGCGTCGGGCCGACGCGGCGCCGCGGCCTGGAGAGGTGTTAAAGGTGTTTAGGAATAAAGCCTTTGGTCTCTGACTCGGCCTTTGTACTTTTGTTATGGAGAATTAGAGACGCACAAGCAGAGACAGCAGCCAGACCCCCATTGTTGAGCGCCGTTTGATGTTGGCGCGTTTGGAAGTAAATCATTACAGCCCTAATGGCTCCAAATTGGCCGAGGTGGAGGAGCGATTCTAACCACTACCTGTACTTTGGATTTCAATCTATTTATTTCACCCAAAAATAGCTTGCATTCAATAATTAAATCTGTAATATATATAGAAATTTCCCCTGGAAGTGCGAATACTTCGGTTTACTGTGCAGCAGCGTGAAGAAATATTTCCTTTTATATATTTTAATAATCAACACTTTAGTGGGACTTTATAGAGATGAGCCGAGCTTTCCGTGAGGTAATATCAGTGGTGCAAGTGCGATCCTCTAAGTGCACAGCCTCGCTGCTACAGTAGAAGATGACCCTTGAGCCTGTGTTTTGGATCTTATTATGGCTATAATCTGCGCTGATTGGTAATCCAGGGGCCAGATGATGATAAAGAGGACCGGCGGAGGACAGAGACAGACAGACGCCAAGTAGGGTGGTGTCGCTGCCCCATGCAGGAAATTTATCATTATAAAAACGCTCCGGTGCTATAAAAGAAGCCTGCCTGGTCAATGGAGGGCTGCGATTAGCAAGACAAAAAGATATCATCCAGGTCCACCATCACACTCCTAAACTCTCGTTTCTGATAGGACTTCATATAGATCTCATTTCTGGGGGCATTCATTTATATTCAATGAAGCGGCTTACAAGAACTAAATGCCCAATTAATAAATATTAATAAAAAAATCGACATTGAGGTCAGAAATGTTGTATTCAGGTAAATATTGCAATGTTTGTATACAGTAGGTGTTGACCCATTTTATACTGGCTGCAGTAACAAAAGATTAATGAGCCTCAGTGACACAGAGTATGAAAATCATCTGGATTTACCTGAAGAACTGGATTCTTCCAGAAACCAAACACATATAATCATTTTAGTTTCTGAGCTGAAATTAAATGAGTTTTAAACAGGGTTGCCTGCAGTTATTGCTGAAGAATGGAAATAACCCTAGATGTTACTTCATGGTAAATTATAAGAACATTTTCTGGTTTATCAGTCATTTTAGGTTCCTGACTGTTTAATATCTCCAGAAGAAAAAGAATTTAAACTGTTTTCTGATGCGTTATCATTACTTAGCTCTTCTTTGAAACATATCTGTGATCTGCTTATTGCTTATATGTTTGATGGTTTATCAGTAGTGCTTGTCAGCATTTATTGAACAGGTTTGGCAGTCAAAGTCAACCTGTGAATGAATAAAAAGGGAAACATTGGATTAGCGTCTGTCACACTAAAAGCAGCCCTGACACAGTTGTTGCTTCTTTAGAATTCTGCATATTTGCATGCTGACCTCATCCACATAGCAGCACATTTGAAATAGGTTCTATCCTGAAAATAATTTTAAAAAGAAGAATAGTAGATTTATCAGATAGATTTAATTTCACATTTCATTCAAAGCTGTACAGCTCAAATTTTATGACTTAGTTAACCAGGGTAAAGTCTAATAGTATTAAAATGATCAAAGTTTCAGAAAGATCAGGATTGTCTGTCTTCATGAGCAGTTAAAACACTTTTATTTGACCTAAGCTGGCTCAGTAAATAAGGTTTATTCAGATGACGACAAGGATGTCACATAAGACGATAGTCATGCTTGTTTACAACATTCATTAATCTCAACACCATGATCAGCACATACGCATGTGCACGTCACATACAGAAGCTGGATGGTTTATAGGTTGTAAAGTACCTACAATTACCTTTTATACAATAATGCTTTGTCTAATTGAACCACTGAAATTCCAGAAAGAAAGGTAAATAATTCCTCCTGCACGACTGTCTGAGGAGAAACCGCGCAGTCCTGTACAGTCCTGTACAGTCCTGACTGACACCCTGAGAATGAAGCCTGTCCAGAACCAACCTTCCTGAACGGTGGAGACTTCTGCTTCTGCCTCCACAGCCGAACCCTCCGGCTCTCTGCAGGAACAGTTGTGTTTATGAGCCACCCAGCCGCTCGCTCCTCCCTCGGACGGTGTTCTGATACGGTGCTGGCCTCCTGCTTCTGTTACCATCACGTTTGGTTGCCTGGGCATCCAGCGTTTTTTAGCCAGTCACACATTTTTAGTGCATGTTGGATGTCATCCATCCATTTTCTGAAAACACAGCTTATCTGCGAATCAGGCTCTTTCAGGGTGTTGGAGCCTATCCCAGCTCTCACCGAACAGCAGAAAAACTGTAAATAGTTCAAATAGGGATATAAGCAGTATATTATCATTATTTTTTAAATCTGCATTAGAGGTCCAGGAGGCTGATCTATGCTCCTCTTCAGTTCAGTTCAGTTCAGTTCAGTTTCTGTTCTGTCTCGTGGTGGTAACAGACGTTTAAACAAAGTGAAAAAGGCTCGTGTGTGTGTGTTGGTGGTTGGATAAGCGGTTTGATCTCAGTGAGAAGTCATGGGAATCAAGGTCGGGAGGCTGTCATTTATAGTCTTTATTCCCATGACCTCAAAACAAAAATCTTCTTTTCTGTGAGTGATCAAACGTTCATATTCACCATATCCATGTTTGAGGAAAAATGCACGTGTTGCGTTGTTTTGGGGTTTTCTTTTCTGCAGCATCTGCTGCGCATGTGGAACATGGCTGCACATGTTATGTATTTTAAGCACTTACAGAACACATGCACCCTCTTCAAGGAAAAAAACAAATCAAAACACACCCACACTCTGAAAGTCTTGATCAATTTCATGTTTTCATCTGAAATGCTTAAGTATTCTGACTTGTCTGAAGCGTTTTTATTGCCATGTTGGCCCTCAACAGTGATCTGTCAGTGCTGTTGTCTGACATGCTGTAGTTGCAGACATCTGATGCTTTATGGCAGTTCTTTCTAACAGATAATTATTAAAAGTTGCCTTGACTGAATCATCATTTCAGCTTTTTAACAAACACCTTTACTCTGGTTTTAAATACACCTGGTGCAAAATAATTGAAGATTTATTCTGAAATATAAAAGAAGTATGACTTCAGATCTATCTGACACACCCCCATTCATGTTCACAGCACCCTTGGGTTCTCAGTTCGTTAGGAACAAGACGTCAAGACAAGCACGTTTGCCACTCACACCTCCGATTCCACGTAGAAGAGGTCGGCCCACTGGAAGACAGGCCCATGTTCCTGTCTTGGACTTGATGTCAAACTCATTCATATTTCCTGCTCAAGTTTTTAGCTTAGTGGCAAAGTCCTTCATGTCGTTCTGCCCTGGGCTCTTCTGAAGTGACTCATCTCTTCAGTTTGCCTCTGGGCGTCCCACAGCGGGTTGCTGAGGTCACAAGGTCGCACAAACTCTCACATAAAAAAAGACGATGGTTTGCAGATCAAGAAAATATGATATCCGCACACATGTTCCACTGAAGAGCAATCGCCCTGTTGTTGCTTGAGCTATTTTGGACTATCAGAAACGCATGTTAGGCAAAAGAATCACTTCCCAGCCAGATGCCAACCAGAGACAGACGTTTTCTTCTTTTCTTTAATTGCATAAACAGCTTCATTTGTGACTGTGCATGCTGATGAGACTTTCAAGCTCAACTCAAGACTTTATTTTATGGACGCAATTCTTTCTATTGTTCCTCCTCGTTACACCAGTGAACTGCTAGTTTTGATCAGATGATCAAAGTACACTGTTGTATCTGTAAAACATATGTCTACTGGATCTGTTTTATCGCCGCTCTTTTACTCCCACGTTGCGCTCGCTCTGCCTTGCGCACCCTCGGCTAATCCTCGGCCTGCTTTTATAGATTTGTTGGTGTTGAAACAAACAGCTGAAGCACGTTATGCATTACTATAAATTCCTGATGAGCTTCGTGTACCTCGGTTACCATGTGAGCAGTAACGTGTCGGAGTTAAAGCATTCTGGAAGTCAGAGCAACGGGCACCTATCTATAGTTCTTCTGAGGTTTTTAATAACTTTGATTCTGACATTAAACACAGCGGAATCTGACGTTTTGAGGGGGGTGGGGGTTTGTTTTAAATTTTGTTTTCCATTTCAGGAAAATATTTGAGTGTAATTTATTTATTTGAGTGATATTTATGTGTGCAACATGCTAGATTTGGAAATCTGGAATTTTTGACCTACTTTCTTCTTAGAATCTATGTCTATGTGTAACCAAAGGACATAAATGGTTTAATATTATTACAGATGTTATCATGAAATCCGTCTGGTTCTTTTTAAACCATGCATTTTTAATTAATAATATCAGACCACATTAAAAACAGATTTTTTTGTAATATTAATATCGAATTTACTACAGATTAAGATGAAATTTGTCAGTGACATCAACAGAACTGCCATTTGCTTGTTTAACACTGTTGTGGTTGTCCATATGCATAGACATGACATCATCCTATCGTCCCCGATCTATACCAGTCTTTATAGACTAAATAAAAGATGTTTTAGTATCTCCTTTGTAGTCATGATCATTGTTAAGGCAGGTAAGTACCAACACAACCTTCCTCGTGACCCTCCCATCCCCAAAAGTCTTTTTCTGAGAAGCTCTTTGCGCTTATTTCATCGCAGCAGCTCATTCTCACTTAGCGCTGTGTGTTTCTCATTGCATGTGTCAGTTAAGCCCCCTTTTTTCAAAAATGTGATTCAGCTGACTGCGGCTGATTACAGCTCTGGCCAGATGTGATGTTCTGTTTGCTCAATGATTCTTTGGCTTTGTTTTCCCCATCAGTGAAAGCAGATGCTGCTGCACATCAGCAGGACATCTCATGGACATGTTACGCTGGCTCACGTTACGCTGGCTAACATTCTGTTTGGAATCGCTGCTTTGCTTCTCCAGCGTCCTGCTTTTTCCTCTAAAACGATGCAGCTGCTTGCTTCAGTCCGATGAGCTTCTTTGTAGTGCTATCAAAGCTGCACCAGAAACGCTAAAAGCACAAAGCCGTCAATGACAATGAACACAAAGCATTCAGACACAATAAGGAGGCCAAGAATTTCATCAAACTCTGCAGGCTAGGAATGATCTCAAACAGGCTGCTGTGGTTGTTCTGAGAACCAGAGAACACTGGGATGTGTTCTGATCACACCAGAGAACTCGCGAATGAGCTCCGATTAGCATTACTGAGTAAAAGACGCTGTTGTATTAAAACTCCTGCCCAGCAGCTTCCTGCTTCCCGAATACCTGTCTGAATCTCTGTTCTTCACTCATCTTATAATAGCCAAGAATGATAGCAACATCTGACCTCTAGACCCTATGGAAGGGCTGTTACCACCCCAGATTCACGCTGCCCTCGTTTGTTTGATGCTTTGCACGTTTTTATTGTTAAAAAAAACCTCTGTTGCTTGCGAAGATACAAAGGTTTCTACAAACGTGTTAAACGTGTCATTCTTTTAACATTTACAGCATATTGGTTAGAAACAGTATCCAGAAAACTAATAAAGTAAACAAACCTGAAGATACATACAGATGTGAAGGATGATGTCATCCAGTGTTTTAGTCAGACGTCTCCAAGCGTCCAGAACATCCGCTGTCTCCGGAGTTTTGCTGGTTCCTGGATATCTCACTGGGCCTCCAACCCTGAGAGGTCGACCCATTTCCAGCAGAGACACTTCTTGTGAAGCTCTGCCTGTCTCTTTCTCCACAACCAGCTGCGGCATACAAGGTCATTTCATACAGGTTACGTCCCAGGTCATACTTCTCAGGCAGACGACGTCTTCCACCTGGGTTTCAGGTTTCCTTGGTGAAAACCTTTCTTTTAGGACAGAAAAGCATCTTCCAGTGTGGTCTGCTTTGGATGCCTGCGCTCGAAGCCCAGCCGCCCCCAGTTACAGCGTGAAATAACTGTGTCTTTAGCTAAAATACACAGCTTCCCTCGTGACCGTTGTCATCCAGTGTGCTGACTGTTCTGGGATTGTACAGAAGCCTGAAGACGCTCGCCACAGTAAAGTCATCATCTCCAGGCTCTGTTACATCATTTGGAGAGCTAAAAACAGATAAAGCTATTCTTTGTTTTATTCTCTTTTTCCTCTCTGTAATAAACCAACCCAAGACTGTTTCTTAAATGAGGGAATCGCTGGTCCTGACTTGGAATCCTGATGGCAGCCTTTGGATCAACCAGAACAGCTAAAAAGTCGAATCTCTGTCGTGCAGGGCTCATCGGGATACTTGCGTGGGGAAGGGTGAACACCTGAGCTGGTCCTAGGTACAAGGCCCCCTCCTGTTGGCCGCAGAGAGTACCGAACCTCCCGACTCAGCACGGAATATACTGCTGATAAACGCCCAGTATTAGAGAATATATACGTATCTCTCTCAAAGAGAGGTTGAAATAACAGCCTGCCTGGAGGTATCAGAAAACAAGAGTCAGAATGGCACAAATTCGCCAATTAATGAATGAGACAATCATTTTAAACAAAAATAAATAAAAAATAAAAATAAAAACTTGAGCAGCGTTTAGGTTCGAAGATGTGTGAAATCGTGCTCTTTCTATTCAATAAATGGCTTTTTTTTTTTTTAATCAAAATATCAAATACTGCAGGTACAAGACAATTTAACGCCGGTGTCAGATTACAATTAAACCGCCAATGTCACTGTCATATTTCGCCATTTGTGAACTTAAAAGAACTTTTAATTTACTGTGCCAGTTACTAAAGCTCATCTCTGAATTATCTGAGGATAATAAATCGGAAAGAATAAACTTCTACGGGGGTTATTTCACAGATTAGTCAGTTCTGCGTTTTAGTTCAACAGTAAAAAGAAAGGCTCGAACCCAGATCCGCCCAAGTTCCGAGCTCCCAGCGGACACGCCCACGTGGTCGCTGATCTGACCTAAACTCGCAGAATAAACGCCGGTTTCGGTCAACACGTGTTTCGCATTTCGATTTTGTTTCCTCTGTGTTTTCCGATTAAAATTATAACTAATTAATTATTAAATGCATATATTTTTAAAAAGCAAAGACAGGTGTGTGCCCTCGCGTGCCGCACCACCTGATACCTAAAAACAATATTTCCGGTGTTTCCAGACAGATTCGCCTTATGCTTTACTTTACTTTACTAGGTTTACACTCGACCTGTCACCTCGATCTATCCAATCTACCGTCGAGGAATCTCACCCGGTTTGCCAGTAATACTTTTTTATCAAAAGATAAAATTCCTAGACACTAATTTGAAAAGTTTAAAGTATTCGACTAATAACTCATTCCTTTTATTAGCAATTAAATTTGGTTCTGTCGATCACGTGATTTATTTATTGTTTTTGATAGTTAAATTTTATTTTTTAAAAAAATATTTAAAGCAAACTCAAGCAACTCTTGTAACAAATTAACCACTCCTTTTTCAGAGTCGAGCGAAACCCACTAAACACTGTAGTGATAAATATAAAGATGGTCACTAATGCGCGGCGCATTAGGACACTACGCGCATTTAACTATTATTTGAAATTGATTTGTCAATCGACTTTATTCACTTCCAGCTTTGTAAAAAAAGCAAATTTCAGCCAAGCTTCTTTACAGGAGCAGAGACCCACTTTGGGAAAAGGATCCAATCTGCAGACAAAGTGTACACGTGTCTGTGTATGCGTCTTCAGTCTGGGTTTTCATTGGGGAAAAAAATGATAAACTAAAAGATTGGATCTTAAAAAAAAGGAAAGTGTTATAATTTTCCGCCCAGACACACCTGCAGACGTCACCCACTCACGGCATTTCCAAGGTAGCCTCAACAGAACCAGCGATCAATGAGGACTGTAGAGATGTGGCCCACCAAAGTCCAGCAAAGTCCGTCCCCCCCCCGATGAGTTCTGCATCAGGCAGGGCCTCCTTGTCCCTCTAGAAGACCAGCGGTCGCTTTAGAACTCTGGATACGGTGTGATCAAACCTCAGCTCAGCTGTCGCATCTTGCGCACATCAAGAAAGAAAAGTGCGCCTCGAGAGCGCGCTAAGCTTCACTTTCTTGTGTTTCACGGCCTGGTCTCAAACAGGCGTCGCATGCAGCTGCAGACACTTTAATGAGCTACAGTGACGCTGAAAGAGAATCTGGCCGCCTGCTGCACGGTGGCTGCAGACAGAACCGCTTCACGCCGAACGCCCTTTTTACGCACGGATGTTCTGTCGGTAATTACTCCCGGAATTTAGAATTGTGCAAAACAATATGGTGTTAATGCTCAAATGGTATTCCAGTATATTTTATGTCAGTTTATGTGTGTGTAAAATGTTATACAGCTGAGTACCTGGAGCAGCCATAAAGAATAATTATCAAAGTTCACGCAGAAGTTTCGGCGGTGTATGATCTTTCTGTAAAGCATGAAATAAAATCAGCATAGGGGTTAAATTTGGAGTTGGAATAGTAGTAATTTTATATTTTCAAAGAAAGTGAGGTGTTTTTCATGAGGATCAAAGGTAAATAATCTAAACTGAAATGTATGCCGCCCGAAATAATGCACATGCGTGAGGGGAAAAGTAAAATGTGGCAGAACAGATTTTAACATCAAGTTTTCAGTTTGTGCTAAAATGCTGATTGCAGAATTTACTTCAAATGCCCACAAAAAAGCCACAGACATTCAAAGACTGCTCGCTGTCTCTCTGCGCGTTTATGAATCTGACGAATTAACAAATACTCTGCAGTCCTGTCATGAGTTACATGTGCCATGTTTTGTTTAACGTAAAAACTAATTAATACTATTTGTTACAACTGTGTGATCATTATACTGTTGAGTTTCCTTTTTTAGCATATAATAATGGTTTTTCTTCTACGTATCTGTGTTATCTACGCAGGTGCTGACTGAACGTGGACTCTGGCATTTAGGATGATTCTGATGGTTGGTTAATTGCCATTGTGTGTCACAGTGTCAGAAAATTAGGTGTTACGGTTATTTTGTTTTACCATCGCCCCTGAATCAGCGACAACCAGCACATGTTCCTTATTTCAGATCAACAGTGGAGACGTTAAGATTCGAAAATCAACCGAAGATTCAGCGTAAATTTTATTCTGACAAAATTTAGTATCTAAATCGGTTTATTCATTCAGAATGCCACTTTGCTACTTTATTTCGACAAGATAATAATTAATCCTAATATAATCTTAATATTCACCCGTTTGGCGTCAGCAAGGTGTAATAGTTGAATTGTCCATGCGGTCCATTGATGACCTCAGCTTTTATGTCACTTCGTCATATAATGAAAAAACAAGCAAACAAACAACAACCCCCCCTCCCCCCTTAACAAAACAACAAAAACAAAACAATAAAAAAACATTCAGATTAAGTAAGTTTTTCTGACGTTCGGTCGTAGAGACATGCGTATGTGTTCCGTCTGTTTCAGTCTGACTCGTGCGTGCGCGTTAGTGACTGATTCATCCCGCACGACTGCAGATCGCTGTTTTTGTTTCAGCTACACTGGTTATGTCGGAGCAAAAAAATGGAATAATGGCATCTTCTGTGTCATGTGCGTAATGCACACATGCACACACGCGCGGCCTTGAACTTGATCTGATTACATTCCCCGTGTTATTGTCTGCACCTCCTCCTCCTCTTCCTCTCCTCCTGGACCCCTCGTGTTAAACTTGACCTTGACTGTCAGGGGCCAGTCTGACCTCCACCCACAGACCACACGATAGGAGACAGACTGACTGTCTGTCTAGCAACTTTACCTACACACACATACACACACACACACCGAAACACACTTACACGCATACACACACATACGTGTGTATGTACATATAACATTTAATATACAATAAGTAATTATATATAGTACTCTGATTACACGTCAGTATTACTATTTTACTTACAACACTGGACTTGTAGAGACAAAAATACAACATGAACACATGTCAACACATTTACACGAATACAGAAACTGCCTCTTTGTTCCTATAAATTCGAAGGTTGTGCGTCGACTAAAACTTAATCGCACCAGTCATGGATAATTCCAGACATGTGGTTAAAAGATGGGGAAACCAAAATTCTAAGCGTGTTACTATGAGCTGAAAATGCTATTTGAGAACGGGTCATACGTGGTTTACTGTGGCTATGTGGGTTGCGCTGGTTGAGCCAACCAAACTGAAAACAGCGTCTGTATGGGAAAACAAGTATGTCATAATTTAATGCCAGCAGATTGGAGCCTACTGTTAAAAAATGTAAAAAAGACTATTCGAGAAGGGCCCTTTTTTACCTATTTTATATCTAGTACAACATTAAAAAATTGTAGTCTGTTTGGATTGACATTGGGTCTTGCGCACTTGGTCAGTATGCGCAGCAAATCGGGAAATGGGTTTTCTTACTTGTTCGGACGCTTAGAAATAGGGTCTCCCCATATTTATACTCAATTAAAACTTTTATTTAAAATTATTTTTTAGATTTGTAGCATAGAAACGGATTTAACATTGCATTTGAACGCTACGATCTATCTACAAAATATAATAAACCAGTTAAACCACTTTTGAAATCAATCTGGCTGGAGCTTCTGCAGGAAAAACCTGCCAAAAGAGCTCAGAACTGAGCTAAAATCTATGAACCTCCAGCTCTACTATAAAGCCTCTGCTGCCTTCTTCAACCCGTGGTTGCATGCGAGGTGGACAAAAAAACACACACACACACACATATAAATTAAGCCTGAATGATGTCAGAGAGAGTACAGTTGTCTCTTATATATAATAAAAATAACATAATAAGTTTAATAATACATAATAATACATAAAAACATAATAATAAGTTTTTAAAGCTGAACCAACTCTGGGCAGGAAAGAATTTTAATATTTTTATGACAGCGGTAAAGTTTCATTTGTGCATCTGGCAGAGACGATTATAAGTCTTTAAATATGTCCATTATTCTTTGTAAGAGTCAAATGTTTTACCACACAATTTATGTAAATATAATATGTAAAAAACTGAAAAAAAACTCGAACATTTTGGCAAATCTAACCGAACTTGGCTTTGTTTGACTCACGTCACGTTACTCCACGCTGTTGCGGCATTTAATAAGACGATTTCAAACAAAACACCCAAATCATCAAAACGCAATTTAGTTTTGAAGTGATTTATGTTTTCCCACGAACAGTGAAGTACTGTCTTCCTGCCAGCCAGAGGAGCTCGGAAACACCGTGGGCGCGCAGCCGCTCCGGAAAAACGGCACATGCAGGGATTTCAGCTGCTTCATCAAACTCACGCACTTTCCGTGCCACGGCCCGATGCTCATAAAAATATCTTCTCTTTGACCGACAATCCCCCGACATGACTCTTCTTCCCTTTTGTCTCGTCACGTGACCGTCCCTTCTTATCCAATGGACAGGCGTTCCTCCTCCTCCTCTGGTCCGGGGGGCTCGTTGCGTCAAGGCTGCGGTTTGGATGTAACCAGATGTCCGGCCGGTTACCGGGGGTCTTTGCCTCGCGTCACCAAACGGTCAAACGAAGCAAGGCGCGCGCTTGCTATGACAGTTCATGTGATTTATACGAGCTGTGTTTGCTCGGGATAGCCAACGGACAGCAGAGAACTAATGCGCAATAGTTTGGCCAATGTAGCAGCTTAGCGCGCAGGAGAATCCAGAAGGAAAAGGAGGCGAGCGGAGGGAAAAGGAGCGCCTATGACAACCTCCCTAGTCCTAAACCCTCGCTGGCCAGCGGACACGGTAATGTTTGTGTATGAAAACAACCTGGACGACCTGAACAAAAACATGGAAGGGCTGGTGGGCAGCGGCAACTTCGCCGCCAGCCAATGTCGCAACATAATGGCGCACTCCGCGGCAGCCGCTGCACTGGGTGGCCACCCGTCCGGCCTGGTGCACTCTTCGGCCGGCTACTCCGCAGTGGACGTGGCTGCCACAAGCTCCAACGAGACGCTCACGTCGTCGGGGAAACAGTGCGCAAGCGGACCGTGTCCGGCGGCGACCGTGCCGCATCAGAGCTCCTCTGCCGCCGCCGCGCTACCGTACAGCTACTTTGGGAACGGCTACTACCCTTGCAGGATGGGGCGGGGTTCTCTGAAGTCCTGCACCCAGGCTGCCGGAGCTGCCCTCAGTTCGCAGTACATGGACACCACAGTGAGCTCTGACGACTATTCCAACCACCGAGCCAAAGAGTTTGCCTTTTACCACAGCTACCCGAGCCCGTACCAGTCGATGGCCAGCTACCTGGACGTGTCTGTGGTCCAAACGCTGGGCGCCGGAGAGCCGCGCCATGACACACTCCTGCCCATGGACAGCTATCAGCCCTGGGCTCTGACCAACGGCTGGGGTGGGCAAATGTACTGCTCCAAAGACCAGGGACAGGCTGGACACCTCTGGAAATCCGCTCTGGCTGGTAAATCCCATTTTCTTTCCCCCTTTTTTACCGTGTCGACTGCAGCAACAAACGGGGCATGTAGAAAGATGTATATGGTAAACCCTCAATGACACATGACACAGTGTGTTCCAGAAAAAAATGATGGACGCGCACTTGAGCTGACATGAACGCTGCGCTGAGATAATTGAAGACAGTGCTCATAAATTTAGAGGAAAGGCTGCATAGTTAATCTGACAGTTCTCAGCGGGGCTTAGGCTGCTTAAAACTAAGTTGTGGCTGATGTTCAGAACGGACGGGGCCTGCAGGCGTTTGGTGAAGCTGCAGAGCAAATAAAACAAGCTGTTGGGGACATGCCATCAACCTGCCCAGTTTTTGCCCTGCTGGTGCATCTGCCAAACTGATCACGAGTGTCGCGACCCCGCAACCCCGAGCTCAGGAGATTTGGCTGAATAGCTGCGGTGTGGTTGCTTCCAACGCAGAAAGGAGAACAGAACTAGAACTCGTAGCATCGCAGAAGGGTGAATGGCGTTTCCTGATACTCTGAGCATGTTTTGGTGTGATAAATGTGGATTATTGAGGTTATTAGGTGCGCTACTGGCAGCTGATGCTACACTGCAAGCGCGGTTTTGTCTGTGAAGTCAGGTCCAGTAACAAAGCCCATGTACTGTTCTGTTTTTGAGCCGTACGTCGCCCCCACCACCACAAACGTCACCTTTACATTTCTTCTAGTCTGATTCGGGTTCTTTTCCCGCCGCCACCCCAGCCAGCCTGCCTCATCTTTTGTCCGCTTTTCAACAGACGTGGTGGCGCACCAGCACGACGGTTCGCCTTTCCGCCGAGGCAGGAAGAAGCGAATACCTTACACTAAAGTGCAGCTAAAAGAGCTGGAGAAGGAGTACGCTGCGAACAAGTTCATCACCAAAGACAAGAGGAGGAAGATCTCCGCCGCCACCAACCTCTCGGAGCGGCAGATCACGATTTGGTTCCAGAACAGGAGGGTGAAGGAGAAGAAGTTCGTGGCCAAAGTGAAGAGCAGTGCGCCGTAGCAGCCGCTGGGACGGTCGCTGGAATTACGGGGTGCGCGGCCACCTTATTATTGAAGAATAAACTAAAAAAAAAAAGGGCGAGAATGAAAGAAAACCAACTTGACGCGGTGTTTCCGTCGGACAGTGCGTTCTAAAACAGAAGAAGGGAAGACACAAGGACATAAAAAACAAAACATAATAACCAGATAATCCCGATGAACCCGAAGAGAACCTGTAAATACAGCACTTTTTTGCCTGCTTTTGTGTATCTGTCTATTATCTGTTGAATGTGTCTCTGTCGTACGTGCGCGTAGACTATAGCCGAAAACACTAATATGCTCTTTGTATTGTTTACGCCTGTAAACCAGTAATCAACATGTAGCGCAACAACTAATAAATTGCTTACGATTGGGTTTCCTCTCCAATTGGCATCCCACTCTTTCAGTCACCGGCTTGCGCGTGTTTGTGGTTCTGTTCTTGTAAACAGTGCGAACACGTATTGCGTGTTGAAAACGGATACCAGCAAACTGGGCTCTAGATTTCTGAGGTGCTTATGAGAGTTAGATGTTATATTTTTAAGGGCCTTAACGATGTTATCTGTTTCCCGCAATATCACCTCCCACACCTCCGGGGGGGCAGCCGGCTGCTAATTTCATCGGGGCATTAACGTGTTGTTCATCACCGGGAATCACAAATAGGCCCATCATGAACTTGAGTGATAACCAAAACGTTCTCCAGTGAGTGTGAAGCTTCACTTAAAGGCTGCCCGCCGGAGCATTCTCTCGGTTAACGGTTGGAGCACACTGAAACGTTTCTCACGGAGAATTATGGGAATTTGAAATTCATTAGACTCCACCGGTTTATGTTGAATTCCATGCATTGTTTGTTTTATTTTGAAATCTTAAGCGCCTAAAATTAGTCATTGAAATTGTTTATAAATATGTTTTGAGTAGTGTTTTTCAGTGCGTGTTATTTTTAAAAAATATCAACATATTTTTAAATACATTTAGACCAAAGTTATATTCTCTGTTACTTTTTCCTGGTTCAGAGCGGTGTGTGTGTGTGTGTGTGTGTGTGTGTGTGTGTGTGT
>CAAE01014653.1:91265-128808 GCA_000180735.1 Tetraodon nigroviridis | reverse complement strand
GGAGAGAGAGAGAGAGAGAGAGAGAGAGAGAGAGAGAGAGAGAGAGAGAGAGAGAGAGAGAGAGAGAGAGAGAGAGAGAGAGAGAGAGAGAGAGAGAGAGAGAGAGAGAGAGAGAGAGAGAGAGAGAGAGAGGGAGAGATTGGTTGTTTGTGTTCAAGTCCTTACAAAGACAGAAGTACAAGGATGTGTAAGAATGTGTTCTTGTAGTTGCTACTTAGTACCAAAATCTGCACATTACTAGCTAAGTGAGGACATTAGGTTGGTCTTCTTAACTTCAGGGTTCGGACTTTGGGTTGGATTTAGGTTAGGTCAGGGTTAGCGGTTAGCGGTTAGCGGTTAGCGGTTAGCGGTTAGTTGTTTGTGTTATGAACCAGGGTTAGGGTTTTTGAAACACCACCTACACTCATAAAGATTTCAACTTGGGCCCGCTTAAAGAAAATCTTCATCACTGTAAGGATGAAAATGTTTTCAGTAAAGAGAGGTTTCAGTAACGTAAAAGCTGAGTTGAAATAAAACCCAATCATTCATTCCACTCGAACAATATCGACCTGTAGCTTCAGGGAGAGGAGCCAGAAACTGCTTTGGGTTTGTTTAGTTTGCCTCTTTCTTGCTGTCTAAATCTCAAAAGAACGCGGTCCCCTGACTTGTTACCTGTGTGTGTCCTCATCCGGACAGATGTCTTTATGTGCTGTCACATGAACACATCACAAACTCAAATGTGAGCCCACTGTTGTAGTGATTCAAAACTCTTTCCATTTGTTTGTCCTTCATAGAACCTTTGACCGATTCTAAAAAATCTGATTGAGCTGATTGTTCCCATTAAATTTTAATTTATTTTAATGTAGAAGAAATGCTCATCATCTATAACAAAACTTTAAGCACAATTTTAATGCACAGAGCAGTTACAGCATGTTTCAAACATCAAATTAATCGCACTGTAGGTTAAAAGACTTAAACTGACGATAATTTTAAAACGCAGTAACATATAATTGTGTATTGGTAAAGTATTAACGAACTGTGTAATTACAAATAGCAGTACAGGGGCTGCTAAACAATTTAATGAATTAATTTCTTTTTTTTAAAGCAGTCACGCAGAAAAAAATGTGACGTCATTTATTACTTTACTTTAGTATTACTTTAGTATTTACGTTTCTCTAATAATTATGTTGTGTCACAGGACCATAAAAATTGTTTTTACAGAACATATGTAGTCATTTTTAATTTTGTGTGCCTGTCAAGTTTAAACATGAAAAGAAAGTGTTTAAGGTAAGGTCGTTACATTTGTTTCATTTTACTAATGATGTACATATGCCGTTGAATTTTAACAGCGTTACATCAGATTCGGAAACCAGACGGATTAAATGCTTGTCACAATGTTTACACAGAAATGTTTGCAAAAAATCTTTTCAAAAAACTGTGGAAACCAATCCAAACAACAGCTGCACACCAAATGTTAATACAAAGGACGGTTTTCGCTGTCGCACGTCGACTGATTATTTTTAGCTCCTTTCTACCATCTAGCGGTCAATTTTTGAACTGCAGTTTGTTGACCTGCAATAAGCAATGTTTTTTTATTGGTAGTAATAATAAAAACAATAAGGTATCCTACACCACAAAAGTGCTATTATTATCTTGATTACTATAATTATTCTTATTTAAATCATTATTATTAACAAATATTAGATTAAAGTCTTTTATTGTATTTTTTCCAGGTCTGATATACACAGACAGCTGGGAAATAAAGTAGTACTATTTTAAAAGAGAAGCATATTCAAAGCACCAACCTATGTGAACTATAAGCTGTGCTTGGACAGAGATGATGTTGGATATAAAAGTGCTGTCACATAAAAGTGTTATTAGCACTAAATTTACTTACACCCACTTAAGTGTAGCGTAACGTCGAACAATAGTCCGCAGTATCTTCTCAGCCTGCTGAACAAAAGAACGAGTTCCATTCCCACGCAAATGTGAACATGCTGGGTGTCTCATATGGAGTTGATTTCTGTCCCTCTTTCAACTCCATAAACTCAGCGCCTGAATCGCTGCATGCATTATACATGACGCTCGGCCATGCTCGACCCCGACTGAAGGACTCAACGCTGGATGCTCCCATGTGGTGCGGACGTTCATACAGTTTGTGGTCCCTCCTCGTGTCCTCTGATGCCACTTTAGGGGTAGAAAAGCTTAAGTTCCTTGAAATTGTTTTAGCACATATTTCATAAACTATTATTGTTCCGGCCATCAGCTGCACATGTTGAGCTGCGTCTCAAGGTTTTATTCTAAGAACAGAACTGTCTGGATTCAAGAGGACAATGTCACCATTTCAGCCCACACTATGACACCAGGATGTTCACCACAGAGAATGATCTTCATATCACTGAGGACCTGTTCTTCTTAAGAAAAAGACAGTTAAACTGACAACATACAGCATTCCTGAGTCAGGGTTTTTTAAGGCTGTGATGGAAGAGTGGGCAGACAGGCGCTCTGGTTCAGTCTGAAGGTCAAAAGAGACCTTTTTTAAGGTAGCGTACTGCAGGGCCTCCGTGTTTATGAGCTCAGAATAAAAACCTGATGGCAGAGGGGGTTTCGATCTACCTCGACTCCCCACTCTGGAGATGGCACAGCCTCTCATTTCCACGGAAAGATTCTTTTTATAGAGCCGCGGCCTGCTGACGGGCAGAAACCGTGTGCTCAGCCGACTGTAATTGTCTGTCAGGGACAGTAAAAGTGTCGGTGAAATACACAACTGTCAAGGATCCCCAGGGCCCAGCCTGGTGCAGGCTGGGAGACGGACAAGAACTAAAACTGGATGAGGGAGGACTGAAGGTGAGGTGTGACAGCGAAGCTTCCACTTGAACATTTACACTACTGGAGGCATTTAAGTCAGACAGTGAATGTATGAAAGCTCTCAGTGAGTGTTGTCAATAAAACAGTGATCTGACACGTGACCGGTGATGTCATTGTTAAAATGTCCAGTTCTTATAATGTATTTATCACAAATGTCCAATAAAGTTTCTTAATCAAATTAAATTAAATTTGCCCCTTTATTGCCATCTTTTAAATTAACTGGTAGAGTAGTAAGATATTTAATATACCAGTTTAACTCGTTATTGATTGGCTATATTCCACTAATAATTCCTTCCTTCCTTCCTTCCTTTGGTTTTTCTTTGTCCCACAGCGCCCCCTCCTGGCCAAAGTGACGCCGTACAGTCATATTCTCGGAACGCCTGTCTGGTTTCCCAGGAGCGCAAGCGTTGCTGGCCAACTTGATTAAGACACATACAGATGGAAATTAAAGAAATTACTACAGTTTAGGATAGAATGTATTTTCTTAGTTTAGAAAAAAAAAATTAAAAAAACACAATCTCTGAACGCGGCTCAAACAGCGATCGACAGGAAGGTTTTATCGAGTCCAGTCTCCAGCTCACATATCAAATGTTTTACACTGTGAGTGAGAGGAATGAGTCTCAGATCAGAACCCCATCAAGGTCTTGTACGCAGCTGCGCTTCAACATGACTCACAGAGCACCATGTGTGTGAAAAGTGCTGAAAAGCCGAAACAAACTCCCTGACTGAACTCATTGTGACAGATCCAGATGTTTCCTTCCCTCGTGTTCTGCGAAAATGTTTCAATAACTTGAAAAAAAAAAAAAGAAAAGAAAAACCTAGGGGGGCGTTTTGGCCTCGTTTTTCGATCTGCGCTCTTGTGACGAAGCTGCCCAGAAACACATCAGGCTGAGGATGGAAGGTTCTCGACGTCCAGCTTCTCCGCATGTGCGCTCGGCGGAGGAGGGACGCTCCGCGTTGTCTGGAAGGTTCTCACGTCTCCCTTCCCCTCCCCAGCTCTCTCTAGATAAAACATCCAGACCTGAAAATCGATTTGTCAGCGGTACAAACGGACTATTTCAGCATCACGGAATCATTTCATCACTTTTCTGTGATTCGATCTTAAGTGGCGATGCGTAACACACTATAGTCTCCAGGAAGTATGGAGAGATTTATTGTCTAGAACTATAAGCCTGCATGGATCTGCCACTGTGCGTTTTATACAACTTATTTACATTAAGACAAAGATAAATGCTGGACAATATTTGGCCTATTGTGGCAAAAACATTTTAATTTGGATAATCAGTGTATTTACACACACAGTGACTCAAAGGCTTCCGACCTATTTCTAAATTAAAACTATTGCCTTCAGATGGGACATTTAGACCTAAAAAAACTGTTAGACAAAATCTTATGTTGTGATCAGGCATTTATTACAAAAAACTCGGATTTGCTCGCTGTTATTATTATTATTTCCGAGAAATGCTGATAAAACGATGCCCAATAATGTAATTTGTGATTCAAACAATAAGGTTGTTAAATGACTGACTTGAGTGACGTATTATGTTTGTGCTCTCTGTCTTCAGCTGTTTCTCTGCTCTCTGGGACGTTTTTATGGTTGAGAAGCTCCTTGAATTCGTTATCCTTCGCTCACAGTTTTAGTTTCCATCATTTTTACTTTTTTTTTTGCTGGTACATTTTGTGTGCCAACATGGAAGTGACAAAACAGTCATCTTGACCTTCACACGGTTAAGGTCACGTGGCTGCGTGAAATGCAAATCCAGTCCAATAAATATGTTTTAATCTCTTTAATGCGTTCAGTGGCGCGATTTAATGAAAAACGGGTCAATCTCCCCCCAGAGCTGTTTTATAGGAGGAAAAAACTGTAGAAAACACGTGAGAGAGAGAGAGAGAGAGAGAGAGAGAGAGAGAGAGAGAGAGAGAGAGAGAGAGAGAGAGAGAGAGAACAATACAATACGATCTGTTTTGACATGGATTCCGTTTCATCTTTATAATTTCTCCCCAGAGAGAAGCGCGCGCACACACACACACACGCGCGCAAAGTGTCATCCCTTAACCCTTAAAAACCCAATGTCCTCATTTACTAGTGAGTATTTTGGTACATTTGTTAAGGAACACGCACAAACAACAACAGAGGGAGAGAGAGAAAGAGAGAGAGAAAGGGAGAGAGAAAGGGAGAGAGAAAGGGAGAGTCCCTCTATCCCCATAGTTGTAAACAAGAGCTGCCGACGCAAAGATTTCTGTAAATGGTGGACCCCGCAACACCAAGCTCGTATAACGGGTTACCATGACAACAGTGGCCCGGATCGCTATAAAAAGTTTTACAGCATAGAAAGGGGGCCTTATCTTTGCGTGTGTGTGTGTGTGTGTGTGTGTGTGTGTGTGTGTGTCTGTGTGTCGGAGAGAAATTTACTCCAACGGCATTTTTGAAGGCAAAGGAATCCAGGGTCCGGCGCAGAGCAGCGGGGCAGCCAGCCAGCCAGCCAGCCAGCCAGGCAGCCAGCCAGCCAGGCAGCCAGCCAGCCAGCCAGCCAGCAGGGTGACCCAGGCATGAACAAGTCCGGGGCCCCGGAGCTCGCCGAACACGCCGCGTCCGCGCGTCTCCAGTCGCAGTGAGTCTTTCCCCCACGTCTGTCTTGTTTGCCGATGCGGCTAGTGTGGGGCAGCGAGACGTGGCTCCGCGTGGGACAGATTTGTCCCATTACTCCGGGTTCCCTCCGCGTTAAGGGCCTCTGTCTGGACACCACATGCGCTCCCGTCCGCGCATCTCCGCAGCCTATTTTTACCCGTTTACATCCATCTGGGCTTCATATGAAACCAGAATTCTCTCAAAACAATGTTCAGCTCATGCGCCAGCAACAGAACACGTCAGATATTTTCCCAAGATATCTTCCAAGAAAAGGAGAAATAATAAGGTTTGATCCAGGAGCCTCGTCGAGCCCTGAATGTCTTCGGTTTGCAAGATAATCGCGTTGACGTTTGGCTCGAGCTGGCAGCTGCGTCAGCTCTGTGTTTTTAATGAATAAGACCTCCCTGTGGCACTTCTAAAACAGATTACACTGTTTACAAATCCGTGAATATTCCTTAAATACGCGTTAATGAACAAGAGCGCCAGTGTGCACGAACGACCAGACAGCAGAACATCAGCGGTAGTAACCACGTGTTCCCAAACTGAAATGACCCGTTTTAGAGCTGAAGTTTGGCTTCTAGGAATTCACTCGCACAGACACGATTGCGGCATTTATCCTTTTATACTTTTAACTTTGTACTTTTGGATCTTTGTCCCTCCAAGTTTCAGGTTCGCGTTGAGAGTTGATGTTTTTTTTATAAACGATGATAAATTCTACTGTGCCTCGTTTAGCCTTGGTTGCACTTCTACTGAAGACGTAGGTGAGATTTGGAGCTCCACGCGGTGCGTGTCTGTGGAAAACAGCGACTGTTGGAGGCAAAGGTGATGCACTGCATCCGCGCCCTCCCTTCCGGCCGTCCTCCGTCTGTCGTCAGATCCGGCGTAAAAACAATGTTTTTCTGAAGCTTTTCTAGGCAAGTTCACATATTTAGCGACGTTCCCCAGTCTGATATTTAATAAAGTAACCAAAGCTTCTTAAAAACACTTTATTATCAGGGCTGATTTGTGCGCGTCGGGGACGGAAGGATCCGGGCCGTCGTTTACTTTCAAAGTATTTAATGCGACTTCAATTCACAATCGATTTCGACCTAAACAGAAATTAATTTAAATATATGTTTTAGACTAATGTTGGGAGCGCAGCTCGTCGCCTGAGAAATCAATCTCCCCAACTTCTATCACACACTTTTCAGAAACGACTGAAACAAGCGTGGACTTTCTGGAGAACGACGTGTGCAAAGGGGGGGAATTCCAAAGATGCTGCTTCCACTTGTGCTGTAATTGGATGCAGCTTCGGAGTCCTCGCCCTCTTCTGCCTTCGGCCTCTGGAACGCGTGTGATTTTCCTTTGAAACGGCAGTGAAATACACGCAGAGTCCTTGCATGGCGCCTGCGGGGCCATTACGAGTTAAACCCTGAGAGGAAGGACAATTCCAGGGATGACAGAAGGGAGTCGTCACAGGGAGTGGGCGTGGTTTGCCCGTGAAACGCCATTGGACGCCTGGGAGGAGGCGCCTCCTGCCAAGGTCTGTTTACACCTCCGACCTTCTAAAATATGGCCTCCTCTTCTTTTTCCTCCTGCTTCTCTTCCTCCTCGTCGTGCAAGGATTTTTTGCACAACAAAACAGAGCCAAACGCCTCGTGAAACGACAAGTTCACACAGCACACCCGCGTGGACAGCTACCCGAGTCTGCGTCACGACGCGCCAGAGCCTCCGGGTGCGCGCAGGACGCCGCCGCCGCCGCACCCAGACGCGCCCCCGTCACGCACGCATACAACGTCCCAACCGAAGGGACCCGAATGTGTCCCGACGTCAGCCCCACACCTTCAAATAAAGGCTGGTCAGCTGCCTGTGAACGCGCACGCGTTTGACCGCGGACACATGACGCATTTGCAGTCTGGTCCCGTTCGGGCTGCAGATCCGAAGTGGGTTTAGCTCAGATTCAGCCCTGTCACTGCTGGTTACAGCACGATGGTATCAGAAACCCCATCATCACGTTTGTATGCCCTCCACACGCGCACGCACACACACACACACACACACACACACACACACACTACACACACACACACACACACACACACACACACACACACACACACAGTGGATTTATAGAGGAGAGGAGGAGGAGGGAGTGCTGGTGAAGCTCTGCAGATTATAAAGAGCAACGGATTTGTTGTGGAAAACTGTCTCAGCAGTAACAGCGGCAGGAGAGGAGAGGAGGAGGGTCAAACCCAGAAAAGCGTACGCAAGATACGTGAGAGGATGACAAGGAAACATGTAAACAAAGGAGGGCGCAGAGCACAACAGCGATGGCACCGAGGGCGAGAGGGACGCCAAGGAGAAGGCGCAGTAACAACAATTGGGCTGGGCAGAGCCTCGATGGCTTCGTTTCCTTTCTTTCTTTCACTACTTTGAGTTTTATGGTTCAGCGAGACAAAGAGTAGCATCTGGGCCCACCTCCCTTCACCCCGTGATCAAATTCTATCCACTCTCCAGGAGGCCCCGTTGTGTCATTTCCTCGGCTTTGATCCCGGCTGTCAGCTCCTAAAGCGGACTCTGGCGTGCAGAGGTCAGAGGTCAGAGGTCCGTAGACGCATTAATACCTGTGTATCACACACACACACACACACACACACACACACACTATACTTGCCTGCTCGGATTCACACACACGACACAAGCATGTAATTCCAAACTAAAACTATTATCTATTTCCATATAAACCTGAATACTAAATCAATCTTACTCATTCGTTCCCGTCATGATTGACTACAGCAGTTATCCTGCTTCGTTCTAGGTGAGAAAATGTAAGCTGCAGTTATTTTGCTTAAGGCTAAGTGAGAGAAAGTAACGACGCATTACGTCTCCCTGTATTATTTACACAAGAAACGACGAATGAAGTGTTTTTTGTATATATCACACAAGATAAATAGACTCTAATCGTGCTTAATGTCAATCGACTGATATAAATAGCCTCTCCCCCTGCTTAATCAGGCCCAACTGGCTGAAATACTTTAAAGTCAATCGAAATCAGGTCAAACTGTATGGATTGCATTTGAGTCTGTGTGTAGTAGCATGTATAGATTGCATGAGAGTTAAGCGTTTTACCAACTTTCTCTATGATGCTAAGGTGTTTAAAATTTTATCTCATTTCATTAAGTGTTTTATTGTCTACGGTTCACTAAACATTTCTTTAGTCTACATGACACCCTACATTTCTTTAGGGAAAGTGTAAATCTATAATCCATATACATTTTAAATTTTTGGTATACTATCATCATCCTCATAATCTTTGGTATTACTATCATCATCATCATAATCATTATTATCATTATTATTATTATTATTATCGTCATTCTGATTATTAATATTATTTTAATTATTATCATTATCGTTATTTTTATTATTATTATTATTGTTGTTGTTATTATTATTGGTATTGTTTTTATTGAAATTGTAATCAAATAGTAAATCAGTTCATCAGTTCTAAACTAACAATCCTCGGTATGTTTAGAAAAAAAAAGAAACTAAAACTGATTTTAAAAAAGAAATCCAGGCCTGTCTGATGAAACTGCGTCAGATGCGTTAGGCATTCAACATGTTTTTCATCTTTTGTTTATTTGTATCAAATTTCAAGTTTCATATTTATTTAACCACTTGTAATTTATTCTTAATGTTTTTATATTCAACGATTTTAAATATAAGCACTGCAGCTAAAATAAAATAAAATAAAAAGCAAATAAAGCAAACAAACACGAAGCCTGCCATCTAGTTTCCGCTTCTCCCTGCAGGCCGACCCGGCGGACGGACGGACCCCGGCCCAGGCGTCGGCGAGGACGGAGCGGTTGAGAACAAGTGTGCTGCGGAGTTCTGGCGCGTCCCTCCAACATCTGGTGGGCTGACAGAGACACCGAGACCGGCCTCTCTGTGGGATACGAAGAAACGCGCAGGCGAGGGTCACAGATACGCTGCCTGGCGCAAGATCAGCCCCCACGTAAGGTCAGAATTTTAAAACAGGATGCCAGTCTATTCACTGTCTACCTTTCTGTGTGCGCAGAGATGGTCCAAAAAAATTCCAGTATCCTAGGAAGTGGGAAAAGTGGCAAAGAGGCAGGATTGTTTGGGCTGAGGTGTGTTCGCCACCCTATCGAGAAGATGGAGACGGCATCCCCGTCCGGCTCTGGCGGTGGCGGAGACATGTTCTCTGGTTTTGGTCATTTACCTGTAGCCCAGTTCGGTATGTGCAGCCGTCTCTATCTTCATATCTTCTGTGTAAATGCAAACACAAAGCGATTCTATCTGTTTTTGCTATTTCCCACCAGATTAACCTGGATTTTAGTCCGAACGTCTTCATCTCAAGGTGAGTGCGTTTGTTGGTCCTGTCCGTGTGTGTTGGACTGATTCATCTCATACCACCGTGCTCTGTAACCTTCTTTTTTTGTTGTTGGTGTCAGAGTAATTTTACAAATGATCAGTTTATTCAGTGTTACTGTATAACCCTGAACAACCTTTATACGGTTAAAAATTAGTCTGTGTTTTGCATTTTATCATCTATTCGAATTAAATAAAAATGCATTTTCTACCATACATAAAAAAACAAAACGGGATTTTAGTAAAAAAAAAAGACACTGCTATGAAAAATCCCTTTTTGTGTCTAATGTGCTTTTTTGTGATTAAAAATGTTTATTTCTGCTTGGTTGCTGTAAACCAAAGCTGCACCACTGTTCCAACATCTGAACCTGCTTATGGGCCTGTGTTGTCTTCCCTCTTTTTGATTTCATTTATAAAGTTACAAATTAGTTAAAATAATGCAATCAAATGAACCTTGAAACTCAAGTGCTTGTTTTATTACAGTGTGACTTTTTACCGATCCCGCCTTTAAAACATATAACACATTTGCAACAAGCCCACTACTTGTTACTTCTATAGAAAAAATACAAAAGCTTGCAGTTATCACCAGTCCGAGGGGAGCACACACTTTTAATGGTGTCACAGTTCCCGTGAGACGCTTTCAGCGTCTACTGATCACGTATTAAAACCCTCTGGATGGGTTTCTTCCTGCAGATGAAGGGAAACAGAGAGACAAATGCTCTGTTAATAAACCTGCAGAAATATCTTTAGAGCAGCTCCACCAGGCCTGGCAGACCTTCCCTGTGTTCCCAGATACACTGACAGAGATGCTTTTAAGGTCTCCTATTCTAAATACAAGTATGGCAACAAGAAATGTACAGCTGCAGAGGAAGAAACATCTTTTGGAGAGACACACCATGCCTCGCAAGTGGCTAAGCAGTCGCTTGAGACGGCGTCGCACCAGTGGCGACTACAGGGCTTCTATGTGGAGCTTTGATCAGGAACACATGGCTGAACTTCCTCCGCTGCAACAGCCAGCTGCCGTCTGTTTGCTCGGGGAGGATGAAAAGAGAGCAGCGAAGGAGAGCAGTGGCCGCTGTAATTCAATCGGCAGGAAAAAATAGAGCAAATGAGGAGAGAATGAGGAGACAGGAGGAGCAGATGCAATACAGAAGGAGAGGAAGGAAAGAGAGAGGGCAGTGTCGAAGTAAGCAATTCCCCAGGCCTGCAGGTCTACAGGCGCCATGTTGAGACGTCAACGTGTCTGCAGCAGGGCGCCGTCTCCTTCTTCATCTCTATTCATCTGCATGCCACTCTCCCATCTGTGTTCCTCTCACCACCACTTTTATCACAGGGGTAATTGACCAGCTCATTTATTGGTGGTTGCAGGAAGTGGAGGAGGTAGTTGTATTGCTGCTGCCTGTTATAGCTGGGTGCTTTTACGGCGTTCTTATTGCCCCTTATTGCCTATTGGTGGTCAACAAAAGACTCCAAAGGATGCTTTGCGCATCCAGGAGGGTCTGTTTTCTTTGTTGTCCTGCCTGCCTGCCTGCCTGCCTGCCTGCCTGCCTGCTTGTCTGTCTTGGGCCTTTTTTGTGGCCTTTCTTATAGACGCACATGGTGGAGTGTCTGTGTGCGACATGGGTTCTATTCCGCGTTCTCATCTCTCGAACCCAACTGAACCAATCCCAACATGAACTTCAATCACTGTCCATCCAAAGACGGGCTGTTCCCCTCCAAGAGCGTCGTCATCGCTTTCTCACATGAAACGGCTGGGGAGTTTTTCAGAACTTCACCTCACGCCGGGGTCACGCGGTTGGATTTTCATTAAGCCAAGGAGGAACCAGGTGCTGAGGGGATTTGACTTGTTCAGTATGATTTACTGCAGAGGTTTGACCTCCTGTTGCTGGACTCAGTCACAAGCGCCCTAATCATTTGATCATAACCAGAGGATGGCGGCGCTTCCAGCCCTGCAACTGGATTTGCATTTGTCAGTCTTTCAGGGAACTTTTGGCATGGCTAAAACCGAGCCTGCGTTCTTTTGCTGCGAATGTGAGCTGTGCGAAAAGCAGAAATGAAACAGACCGGCAAGTTTGGCTGGACAGTGGGGTGGGAGTGGGGTGGAGGGGGAAACAGAAGGCCCTTCTTTTAGAATTTGACTGGAATAAGGACCGTCTGCGGCTAAAGCTGCGATGAAGCAGCTCAGACCTTTCATCCCGGATCAGCATACCGCAGTTGGGACAGTCAGAAAGTGAGCAGCTAATGCTTCATCTGACCCCACATCTGTACCAGTGGTTTACCGGTTTAAACTATTAACTACTACTCCGTCCGAGGCAAACCCAGTGCGGAGCCACCTCCGATGCTTCCATACAGCATAAAGCTGTTATGGACAGCGCGGTGAGGCTGTTCCCAATCACTGTGTGTGTTGAAAAGTTCAGCAGAGTCACAGCATTACACAGCACTGCCGGGACCAAACTGGCGTTGAAAAACCATGGTAAGTAGATAATCCAAGATCAGCTGCAGAGCACTCTTGTGAAAACAGATGAGACAGCCAATGAGAAGATTCATCAATAAACCACGACCGCCTCAGGTTTTAGGATACCGTGGCCTTTGTTTGCTTTTGGAATCTCAAGATTGTTTGTGGTTGAACTTGGGTCCAGATTACAGACAGACAGTCAGAGAATCTGAAGACAGGGATATTTGTTGTCCTGGTGTCCATCAGAAACGAGTCTCTTTGCTCCCTGGAGCAGGTGGGGCATCACGTGCAAAATCAATACACGGAATCAGCAACTCCGGTAGAATAAACCCTTCGCACATTAATACTCAGTGTCACTGTCGTGGAGATGTTTAAGTGGTCTCCTTTATCTCACAGTTTGATGTTTCACAACAGCTAAATTTAGTTTTCCATACCTAATCTGAACCTGCTGGAGCTGTTTTCGATGAACCATTTTGTGCTTTGCTCTCTTGAACTATCTCACCCTCCTTGCCTGTCTCCTCCCCCCGTTTCAGCCGCTCTTTTTGGAGCGGTGTGATGTAGGTAGTTTCAAGTTGTTGGGCTAAACTTTGGTGATCACAGGAACCTGAAACTGCCCGATTCACGCTGACCTCCACTGCACATCTGCGCACCAACAAACAGCAGAGGAGCCTGCGCACACGCCCAGCCCGTAACCTCGCACAACTCTGGTCCACAGTTGAGGAGTTCAGTGGGGTTTTTTTTCCTTTTTTTTTTTAAATGTAACTTATTGTGCAATGTGATGGATAACACAAACTGCAGCTCTTTCAGATTTGTTGCCACATGCAAATGAAAAACACATGGTTTGTTTTCTTTTTTTTTTTTTTTTTAATTTGAAATTCAAAAAGGATACACTGTGGTTTTCCGTGTGTTACTGCATCGAAAAGCCTCTAAAAATACTGTCTCTTTTTCTGCAAGGTGCTTTCAGGTGTTGTGCTTTTCCTCCCCCGGGTGTTTAGGGGTGTTTTGATTGACTGGGGGTTTTTGTCCCCCTTCCGACATTTTTCGGTTTTACCGACCAACTGGTGTGCGAAGGGCTGATGCTAACGCTGCATTTTCACCAAGTGGTATAGATAAGTTCAGTCAGAGCCTAATCTGGTTTGCGTTTCCACTGGGAGGCATGCAGACCAGATGCTGATAGCTCCATCAGCTACAGAAGGAGAGTAACACTAAAACCCTGAAACAAGATGCAGTGAGCTGTCTGATCGAACCTTCTCTCGCTCCCGCCAGGACAGGCCAGTCGATAGACTCCAGCATGGATGTGCTAAGTGCTGTTGAGGGAGGAACCCCAGACCTAATGGTAGAAAGATTCAGCCTGTAATCACTAAGTGTGCACAGAGCTACAGGCCATATTCCAGTCCGTACTGTGAAACATGGCATTCAGAGCAGCCCTCGGCTGTCATTCCTATGTCTGTCCACACAGACACAATTTCATCTTCCTTATACATATTTTGCTCTTCAGTATAGAGAGCGCTGGCAGCTCCAAAGTGAAACATCTGCGCACGCCCACGTGGGTGTTTTTGATTATCTGCACTGATCTGCAGCAGGTTAAAATGAGTCACATCTCAGCCTGGCCCGTGACAATCGATGCCGTTCTGATTCGCTGTGGATGATGTTTACTGTGATCACCTAACTTATAAATATTAATATCACATTCAAAAAAACAGGCTGGAAGATCTGAGGGCTCGTGCACGGTCCTCAGCAGAGCAGGAGCAACTGTTGGTCCTGTCCTCGGTTACAGGCCTCCAACACATTTGAAGCCACAGCCAGCACTTAAAATCCAACACAGTTATTAGCGTATGATGTGATAATTGTGAATTCCGTTGGCCACGTTAAGGAAATTCCGATGTTTAATATTCTTTCTTATACCATGAACAGGTGCAATGAATCTAAGAGCACAGCAAGGGAGATGTCAGTCAAGCACAGTTCTGAGCCAAAATGCCTGGAAACATCTGTGGAAACATGCAGAGTCTGGACTCAAACACACCACAGTCCATAATATTTTTGTGTAAAATTGTAAAAGGTAGTAAAATAAAAGCTGTACTGCCGCGTTTAAAAACTGGTGCTTCTCTTGGAATCTATGAGATCTTTGCTGAGAGAGCTGAAGTTTAGAGACATTTACGCTTTTTGTCAGGTTTTGGCCTGGAACCTCCATATCTCTGACTCATCGTAATTCTTCACACTCAGCTTTCTTCTGAGAGTGACGTAAGGAGAAGAAGAAGAAGAAGGAAGAAAAAAAAATCACGATCTGTCTTATGTCTGTGAGAAATTCAAAGGGGGTCAGGGTGTGGCTAGCCTAGCTTAGCCCTGGATTCAGTTAAAAACGATAATATGAAGCTTGGGATGGGCATTGTTTTTGCTGTAGAATAAACCGACCTGTAACACACCATTACTGGAGAGTTGTGTGATCAAAAAAAGGAGAACCCTACAGGCAAATTCCAAGAGAAATATGAAACTATAAACTGTAAAACTTGCACAGAAAACACATGCAGGAGACCATTTATCAAGATGGTGTGTGTTTTGTTTTTGTTTTAACTGTAACTGTATTAAAACATTTGCTCTTTTGCTTGTACTAAAACAGCCGCTGTCTTCCTCTGGGCACCTTTAAACACTAATGCCAGTTAGATTTATTTTCTGACACCTGCACACGAACAAAGACGAGTATTTCCCAAATTAATCATAAAAAATCTTCAATACCAGAAATATTAGGTTCAAGTTAGTGGTTTTACATGATTCGATATTAATCAAATGATTTATAATCATGCTTTCGGTGTAGGTTTATAAAATGCTTCAGGACTCACTGTCAGGAGCTTAATGTTGACTGATACAGTAAATTAGTAAACATTTTAAAAGCAAGCCTCTTCTCAGATTCTATAAAAGGGATCAAGTCTAGGTCATGTTTTTTTTTCCTTTAACAATAGCAAGCTCTGCTTTGCAAAGTAAAACAGGCTGCAACTTTCTTGGTGCACATTCCTGTAACAGTTGTGTTTTTCCAGAGGAGTGCTCTTATCCTCTTGGCCGGCATTCATCCCAAGTCAATGAGCAATGGTTTCTGCACGGTAACGGCACTTTGCTCCTAAATTCCAAGAGTTTGGCTGCGGGAGAGGCTGTTTTACCCATTACACAGCTCACGCTGCACTCACTGAGCACTCACCTTTGACCTCTGGTGCCGACCAGATTAAATACATGAATCTGAATTTCATTTACTGAGCACTTTTCCACCACGGGAGCCAACAGCTGCATGGCCTTCTGTGAATGGCTGCCCTTTAGCATCCAGACTGAGCGTATGAGATAATATTTGGTCATCATACGACGTTTGCGCGCACCAGGAAAGGGAGGGAGGGTGTCATAGAGCCCTGGCCTTTGCCGTTCCTCGTTGCCTCCGTCAGGCAGTGATATAAACTTGACTGTGTTCTTTTTCAAACATAATATGTTTTATGAAGGCGAACCCGCTGCCACGGGGCTGTAAATTTCCTTCTCTCTCCTGCTCTCCGGTGTCGACGGCACAGGGTTTTTGTATAATTTGCAGCGCATTTAATAGCACATTAACATTTAGCAGCCACAGTTCACAGTCTGACTGCACTCTGGCACCGGCACAGACTCCCATTTCTACCCACATTACATCAAGCACAGGAATCCCAATGAGGCAGTTTACTGTGAAAAGCCACTCACGGCAAATCCTAGCAACACTAAAGGCAGATCATTTCATCAGTTTATCAAATATTGTGGAAATATGGCGTGATCAGTAGTCCACCTCCTCAATGCATGTACAATTATTCTAAACAAACAGATGGATTTCACAAATTACAAATATTACAGCAGATCCCTTTGGAAAATAATGTCTCAGGAAATTTTTCTTCCCTTTCTCACACTGTGCAGCGGATTTATTATAGCTGTGAGGGCGGCTGGGGTGGGCACAATGTCCGTATGACGAGGAAACGTTCAGCTTTAGTGCAATCACATCCACGTGCAAGGAGAAACGGATATGGTCTTTTACATACAGAATTTTGGTTTACACGCTGTGGAGCCACACTCAGACTGTCCTAACAGTCATAAAATATGTGCTGTCATCCTGGAAAAGCCTTGGAAAGGCTGAGAAAGGAGGCCTGATGCCTCCGTGCTCCTCTGTCACCTGGGTTTCCTCAATGTGAGTTTGGAGACAACAAAACCCTGATAGTGTGGAGCCGCTATTAAAGCGAATGAGTTCCAAACGCGCGGCACAGCACCTAAACGTACACGGACTTTGAATCAGATTAGTCAACAAGTACACAGAATTATCTGGCAGAAGTTAGGCCGGAGTTTCCTGATAAACAGACAGTTTTATGGTGACAAAGAGAACTGCTAAGTGCTGCTAGCCGGAGCAGCGTACAACTTCAACAGTGCAGTAGATAATTGGACCCATCAATCAACTGTGTCAGTGGGATTATTAGGGGATGCTGTTGTAATGGCGGACTCATAAAAAATAAAAAGTAATAGTGAGAAGAAAAGAAGAATCTGATGCTGGTACATCAGGACTGCATGAATGATCATCCCTCTATCTTTTCCATCTGTTTGTGTTTGCTGCCTGACAGTTACACAATAAAAGCCTGGTTAAAAGAAAACTCCAACATGAGACCATCACATCATAGAATTCACATTAACTTCACATTGCTTCATTAAATCATACATACTGGCAGTTTAATGCATACTAATTGTGTGCACTTACAGATTGGGAGACATATTTAATATCTCCGTATGCAGGCCCTGTCACAGCTAGGTTTGCAGAGCAACATTAACGTTGTTATGCATGCAAATGAACATGGCCTTAATTGTGCTGAACAATAAAATTTCCTGTGGCTAGAGTTCAGCTGGAGGCACAAAACTAACTTTCTCAAGATGGGAATCGTAACTTCTTTACCATCAAACAATACATCTTGACACAAGCTCGGCATTCACCATCGGATCCAAGGAGTCTCAAGCAGGAAGTGAAGCCGGTACCTGCACACCAAGAGGCGACCCATCCATGGAACAAACAGAAATAGAAGCACACACAGTTTGTGCAGATCAAGGTTTATTTGTATATATTGTTAGATATTTAATCTGGTGGTATCTGTTGAAGGTCTGTCATACATTGTGCAATAAATGCCTACAAAGCAGTCACACACACTCAACGCTAGATTAAGTTTGCATGAATTCACATCGTCATGGGAGAGGTGTGTGACAAGCCCTGAGAAATCAAAAGATGCAGCTATGGTTAATGTATGCTATCATTAAATCAAAACCCGATGTTCTGAAGCAAGGAATGAATCAGGAGTTGACTGCATTATTAGGATTACAACATTCAGTATAAACCTTCAAGGTAAACATATTTACACTGGTACACTGTTTAAATTGCCACCATTAAGAATTGCCAAGGTTTATTTAAACATTTAAACCAGCTTAACCTTTATTTTCAGTTATTTTGAAGTATTTTCACATCCCTGACCCCGCTCCCCAGTGTGGCCATTGCTAAATTCTTCCTTACTGGTGAACGCACACACGCGTGCACAGTATTAGCGAGAGCAGCAAACATGTCTTCCAACCTACATGAGCACGGAAGTAGAACCTAAAAGGTCCTGGGTTCAAGCCATCTGATAAGACCAAGAGAAAAGCTTCTTCTTCTAGCAGCCCTTGAGCTAGGCATGCCTAATATCACCATGCTTTCACTGGGAAACGCCTCTCACACCGCCAGCACATAGATCCGGTTGACATTAACTGGATTTTATATTGAAACAATTTCTCTGCTGTGATGCAAACACATGTGGTCTGTTTCTAGCATCAGCTTGATGCGTGTTGACAGTAAACAGCCTTGGAAGATTCAGAATCAGTGACGATCTTTGATAATTCTCACCAGTTGGTGTCTAGTGGCCTGTTCACATCAACCCCATCAATCTCATCGGACCAAAGACACATCCAGACAAACAGAAAATAAAAGACCAACATCTGGAGGGCTCAGAGCTGCATGAGGCAGAATCAACAATAATGCAAAATATATGGTATGTATAATATGGTAACTTAGAAGTTTGGTTTTCAACAAAAACAATTAGCAATACCAACTCTTTCGTTACAACATTGTGTGTGTGTGTGTGTGTGTGTGTGTGTGTGTGTGTGTGTGTGTGTGTGTGTGTGTGCTGTTCATTTTCTTTAGTTGGTTGAACAGATCTGCTATAACTGCTATAACTGTCTACATGCTGGATAAGCAATTTTTAATTAAGGTTCCATTACGTTCTATTAGCTTTAAACCTGCCATGAAATACTTTATAGCCTTTACCCAAAACTCTAAATTAGATAAAAACTAATATTTTACAATAATTAACATTATCCAAGGTCCAGAAACTAGAGCATGGGAGCAAAAATTAAATGGATTAATACATTTTCTACCCTAATTTTTGGATGAAATGGTAATGAAAGGAAGTGATTTATACATTTCACACATATCAAAAAGAAAATAGAAACATTTCTCTAAAGAGAGGGGCTGCGGTCCTGCGGTCTTCCTGAATAGAAAAAAATAAAAGAATAAAATAAAAACACACGTGCGCAAACACACAAAAGCACACAGAGGATTTTTCTTTTTCGAGCTCTGCAGACATTTCTGCTGCTTTGAAACCGGTATTTTACTCTTCTTCTGCGGACAGGCAGTTAATAACTCTCTCCTGACTTCATTTACAAAAGGAAACTTTACCATGTGAGCCGTAAAGAGACTCTGGGAGATGCTCGGAGTGTCCTCCAGCTTTCAGCCGAGAAATATGATGCTTAGCGTGATACATGGGGCAGCCACGACCTGTTGTTTAAATATATAGTTTGTTTCAGTTCAGCTCCGAATGCTGTTGTTTGTGAAAGCCATCGCTTATTAGCAATTAGGTTAATGTTTTTGCTATCATGCTAAATATTTTAAAGTAATTATTCATTTAGCATAATAGTCCCAAAATGTTTTAGCATGTTGCTTAGAAGTTGGAGTTCTGCAAAAAAAACTCAAACCATTATTAAAAAATATATGGTTTTTATTTGCAATCAAAATATGCGCACAAATCACAGTTGAAATAGGACAATAAACTGTGAAAGATATATTGTTGTAAGTCTGCAAGATCATATTTTACTATTTTAATTCAAGCACCAGAAAGCAGGATTCATTAAATAAAAAGACAAGTAGAAACAAATAAAAACTATTTTTTAAAAAGGACTTATTGAATATTTTAATTTACATCGTTTCTAGCGGAATTAAAACGTCCTTCTCTATTTTAAAACACGTATTTCCAGCTTACATAACAAGGAACACAAGCAATAGATGTCTCTTTCAAATTAATTTACATGAAATGATCTTTAATTCCTATATCACTTCCTATATTTATGTGCAATTGTTTTATTCGCATCCTTCTCATTTTTAATAACCATTTTCCTATCTTGACCCGCTTCCTGCCACCAAAATAAAATACTGCCAAAGTTTCGAAAAGGCTGTTTACCTTACACACGTTAGACGCAGATGATTTTAAAAAAAACATAATCGCCTTAGAAGATTCTCTAAAAATGCTGGAAGACGTAAACAACTAATTGAAACGCGGACACGTCTTTGATTAGAATGTCGTAGATTTTCTCGAGCGCATATTAAAATATTTCACTTTGAAAACAAAATACCGCGTGGATGTGGCTGAAAATGTAATTAGAAACACGGTCCAAATTCATGCCTTCTAAATCCAGATCCGTTTGTGGAGAGGGCTTTGGCTCCAGGGAAAGCAAATTACCGCTTGGAATTTGAATGTCAGTATTTCATATCAGCAGAGATGAAGGCGCAGTCTTAACGCCACCAAGTGAAATCTGAAGAGCAAACTGCTCGACAAAAGTCTGCCTCTTTAATGCGAGCAAACCCAATGCCCACAAGACGACCTAATGCAAAACATGAATGATAAAGGTTCATTACAGTCTGTGTCTTTTAGGCAAAAGCTACCTAAACCCCGAATCGCCCTCAAAGTGAGAATCGATGTATTTTAGAGTTTTACTTTAAGTTATCTACAAAAAGAAAAAATAAATCACAAAAATACTCAGCGCAATGCACTCCTCGTCACCAGGCTACTATGGGGTTAAATGATAACTTTCTGCTTCACAGAACTGATGGGGAACGTGTGGGAAATTAAGGCCCCGTGGAAGTAATATCTGCGATCACCAGTGTCTTCAATTAAGGCGCTGTTTGGTTGGCTGCTCGGCTGCAGGGTGGAGGCCCTCCATAGATTAAAATTCCCACAGCCTGCGGTCTGTGGAGGGGACATTTGGAGTGAAAAATATCCCGAGCATCTGTAACTGGAAAACAACTTGGGGTTTTGCTCTGAACGCGTCGGAGGCGCACACTGCGCTCTTCGACTTATCTGGTGAGAAGAAGTTCCTGCCGTTCGGTATGGTCCCTGCGTGGTGGTTTTATTCGGAGAGATGCAGTCCTGAGGAGGCGGATGAAAGGTCCTCCACCGGAGCTGGTGAAACGTTGCAGTAATCCCGGAACTGTCCGCAAAAATCGTTACAAAGCGATCTTGTTTTTGTCTTTTTCCCCTTAGAAGAAAAGCCACCGGGTCATTCTGTCTGAGGCGCAGCTAATCACATCTTCTCTACATTAAAGTTGTAGGCCTACCTCCAGTCTCATAAATAACCATGTTAGGGTCATAAGGAATGACCAGACTATATTTAATCGCCATAAAAAACCGTGTTCACTGTATGCGAGACGCCACAGCCGGATTGATAGCTGGTGTAGGAGCCGTCTTGACCTCAAGACTCAGCTTTGATAATTCTAAAGAAACAAGCAGCATTACAGTCCTATAGCTTTGATAAAGGTCAGCTGGAAAATTAAAGTCTCTGCTTAACCCGTCTGTTGCTCCACGGTCTTCTAACGGGGAGCCAAGCGATGATTTTATCCAATAAAAAAATGTTAAAAAGAAAAAAAAAAAATATATTCCAATCACCAAAAAGCGCAAGGCAGGCAGACAGCAAATCAGACGATCAATTCCGGCTCCAGATGAGACATCCAGCTGCAGACATGGGGATCTGAGAGTTGCGCTTTACCGACTGAGCGCGTCCAGGAAGAAGTTGCAACAGCCCAGGTTTGCTTTTACACTCCTTGCAACCACAAGTCATATATCAGCTCCATAAAACTAAAGTAACCGCCTTAATATGGCCTTTTTATTGCGGCATTAAAATGACCCCCCCCAAAAAAAGTAGTTGAAGGAGTTTGCTTTGTAAAGGCAAGGTGCAGTACCCACGTATGCGCGACTTAATGTCGGTCGTTAAGAAAAACTGATTGTTAATCTAGCAATAAAACAGCCGGACCCTGTAGCTCAGGGGGGGAAAGGTAGATTTAGAGAGCGGATAAATTATTAAAGCACACCTAGGTGTGAATTTTACCTGATGGGATGGAGAATGTGCACCTCAAGTTGCGTTCATACTATTGCCTTAAAGGCTGAAACTGGGGCGCGCTTGTTGTTTTTTTTTGGTTTTGTTTTTTTTTATTTTGGTGTTTTGTTACAGATACGCGAAAAAGGAGAATAAACGAGCTAATAAATGATCAACGCGCCACTTATTTGTCTCAGTCTCGCACCTCATGCACGGTGTCCAGACGAGGCGCACCTGAAGGGTGCTAAATAACTCCGCTTTGACGGCAGTCATGGATGTGCTGGTTGGATGTGCGGACGCGCCGCTCATTCTGCATATTGCATATAAATAAGACCATTCATTTGGGAGAGAGGAATGTATTTAACTGGGAGAGAGGGAGACTCCCGCGTGCAGGATTGATTTACGCTTGAATGACGCTTCATCGGGCTCGAAGAAAAGGTCCAGCCAATGGTTTTGCGCCTGGCGCACACCCCCGCGCACACCCCCGCGCACAACTGCGAGAGCTGTAACACTTTGTTTCGCTATTGTGACCAAGTTATTTGAGGCAGAGAAGGAAAGAGAGAGAGGGAGGGAGAGAGAGAGTGAAAGAGAGAGAGGGAGAGAAGGGGAAATAGGAAGAGTAAGAGAGAGAGAGAGAGAGAGAGAGAGAGAGAGAGAGAGAGAGACGGGAAGCCAAGGGAGGGGGCGAGTTAGCAAAGGGCAGAAGAGAGAAGGAGAAATAGACAGAGGGAAAGAGTAAAATCTCGTAATGTCTCTCTGCTTGTTCTCTGTCTAGTAAAATCGCGGTGCGTCGCAGATAATGTCCGAGAATGTCCATTTCTGGGACTTTGAGCAACTATTACGTGGACTCCATTATAAGTCACGAGAGTGACGACCTCTCCGCGTCCACTCGCTTTCCCAGCGTTCAGTATTCCAGCTCCAGCTCCGCCGCGGCCGCTAACGGAAGGCAGCCCGGCGCGGTGCACGCCGAGCATCCTCACGCGGAGCCGTACCCGTCCTGCAGCTTCCAGCCGAAGCCTCCGGTCTTCTCGTCTTCGTGGAGCCCATTCAGCCCACACCACGGTGCCAGCAGCCTGCCGGCCGTCTACCACCCGTATCTCCCCGCGCAGCACGTCCCGTCCGCGGACACGCGTTACCTCCGGTCATGGCTGGACTGCGCGCCACGCGGCTCCGAGCCGGTCCAGGGCCAGACGGGCCAGGTCAAGCTGGAACCTCAGCTCGGTCACCTCGGAGGGGAACTTCCAGCCAAGCTCAGCGGGCAGCACCCGCACGACACCACCGCGTACATGCTGGAGTCGACGTCCACGGCGTCCAGAGACCTGAGCCACCATCCGGCGGCCATCCCCGGAGCAGGGTTCGAGGAAAATAAGGACATTTGTGACGGGAGCGAAGACAAAGACGGCCTTGATCAAAGTAAGTTATTAGAACAGGAAACAGTGAGCGGGAGAGGAAGAGAGAGAGAGAGTGTGTGTGTGTGTGAGAGAGAGGGAGATTGTAAACGCTTTTAATGCCGCCATAAAACAAGAACAAAGAGCCTGAGAGCCAAAAAGCCCCATACTTTCTGCTGTGTATCCACGATCACGCAGCTCCTGTTGCGTCCGATATTAGAATGGTTCCGAATAATTCTGAAACTCCAGATTCGAGCTCACTTTTTCCTGATTTGCAAGGGCGGCGCTGCCGGAGCCCAGCGGCCGGAATCACCAGGACCGAGACGGCCAGTGTGGTTGGCTCCACCTCAACAGAAGGACTCAGTGGGGACACTCACTTTCATTAGGGGGCTCTTTTTAAAGAGGACAGAAACTAAGACGTTTAAGCGATGAAAGACGACTAGACAAGAAACGCTAAACACACGCGGACCCATCATGCGCACATGTGAATTATATTTACCGACATTTACAACTATGGACAAAGTAATAAAATGTGTGAGTTTAAAGCGGAAGGACGCTGTCAAATAGTTCCAAAGCCTCTACCTTTGACAGAAAAAAAACCAAAACAAATCTATCAAGACAGAGGGGGCCTTTTGCAAAATTATAAATAGCAAAGTTTATAATAACCTGCTTGCAAGCTCACGTGCTCTTGTATCCGGATGGAAACTGGTCAAATCCCATCTCTACTTGTGATGGGTACGTTTGGGTGTGAGCCTAACCCTAACCCTCGGACGCTTGGGTCTCCGCTGTAACGGGGACCAGTTGGAGGTGGGTCCTCGCGGAACAATCAGAAGCGACGCCGGGAGCCGCAGGCCTCCGTCTCCCGGTGCGTTCACGGGCCCGACACTCTATCAGCGGTTTCCAGTTCTGCGCTATCGGCCTGTGTTTTGATTGCGGGACAGAGAGTGGAAGGATTACTTTTCCAGCTCAAGGTAGACAAGGAAGCCGCGGTTCCACCTAACCACTGGCATGCTCTCTGCCAGGGCCCGGATTTTCCCTTTTTCCCTCCTGCGTCAGGTGCACACAGTAGCGAACATGAGAGCCAAATGTTTCTCTCGGATGTCGTCAACCTTTGGCTGTGCTTGCCTAGTCGGCTCTTTATGGAATCAAAGAAAGAAGCCATGAAAGAGGCCAGGCCGTCCATCACTGACCCAGCGGCTCGGGGCTGCGCGAGAGCAGCAGAGGCCTCATAACTCAGCCTGCAGCAGGGGCTGGTCCCAGTGCGCGGTCGGGACAGAGGAGAGCTCTGCTCCCCATAAATCTCTGGAATCTCTAGAATCACACCTACTTCTGATCCTTTTTAATTAAACGTGAAGCAAACAATCGGCGGCCAGAGTTGCGGAAAAACATATACATTTACTTATTATTTGACTGCCACGCTGACGGCGACGCGGGCCCGAATGACGCAAAGGTCAAAGTTTAGATATCACACCTAATATTTAAGCAATCCGGGTACGTTAGTGTATAAATTCGCCACGTCAACTCTTTTCATCAAATATTACAAGAAGGGCATAAATAATGGCTTCTGCTTTGCGCTGTAACTGTCACAAAGGCGCCGACGTGTTGGTGTCGTTGCAGTCACAGCGGAGCGCAGTAACAGACAGGTACTCCAGCCGTGTTACTGACGTTCTACCTGTCGTGGATTTGCATCACGTTGATGTAAAGCTACCGAGGGTTCGGTCATGATTTCCAAGCGGGTTTGTTCTGCTTTGTCTCAGCGCGCACCCAAAGCATCTCATCCATCATCTCCAACTTTCGCAGTCTGGACTTGGCCAGATGAACAAAAATCCTTAAAAAGACATGTGTCTATTTTCACCCCACGTATTTATTTTATAAAGCCTTTAATGTTCGATCCAAGTTGATGTAAATGGAATCTTCTCTGCCCACAAATCCCGACGGATGAATGGTCTGTCTGAGCGTGTGACCGTGCGATATTTACGCGTGTGTTCCGTGTGCACGACCGTGAGAAACAAGGAGAAGAGAAACTTTTTAGATAGAATGTTAGAATAATAATAATGCTTTACAGATTTTATTACTACTGTCGCGCAAACATGTCTGTTTCTCTGCCCCCATCTCTCTCTTCCTCTCAGTCTCACACACACACACACACACACACACACACACACACACACACACACATCTGATTATCACGGCTCCATGTTATTTCTCCTCCGCATCCTAAAGCTTTTCTCTGCTTGGCGCAGGAAAAGACCTTTCCAAATGTGAGTGCCTGTAGTTTTGGTTTGGATTTCGGGTTTTACGGTGTGTCGCTTTGGCAGGTCGCGGCACATCCACCAGTAGAGGGCAGCACCGCGTGTTTACTCTACGTGCCGTTTTCACGCAAAAGTCTGCGTATTACTGGTAAACAAGGTGACGAGTTTGACCTCAAATGGCTGAACCTCTCTTTCTCAGTAATTTCAACTGAAGTATATTGAGAACCTTTGTTTGGAAAGAAATCCTTCCTTTTTTTTTTTTAAACATAAACACGTTTATTTTGTTGTCAGTGATTGCAGATTGCCAAATACATACATACGGTTTCATATCTTTTCTTGTAAACATTTTTAGCAACTCTAAGCAGTAAACAAGTTCCAGTGTTGTTTAGAGAGGAAATAGTTGACTATTATAGACAGTGAAAGTGATGTCATTGTGTAGATGTTCAACACCGCATCCAGCTAAAGTTGGTGTTCAGCTATAGATTCTCCATATGTTCCAGCTCCTGGGCATCTCACCCAACGATACTCTTTATTTTGCACTGCTGGGCAGAGCACAAAAGTTATTAACTTATAACACTGTCCAAAAAACCCCATTAATTGTTGTGTTCCTATTGGGGGCTGAGTGTGTGTGTGTGTGTGTGTGTGTGTGTGTGCGAGCGCTGAATGGACAGAAGCGTTTCGAGAGGGATATAAAATACGATTTCTAGAAAAGTAATAACATGCCTGCAGGATATATGAGAGGTCAATTTCTGGGACGACTAAAGGTGAAATTGTGAAAGGGAGGGAGAGGGAGATGGGGTAATGGTTGTAGTGTAACCATTTTGATCACCGTTCCCATGCAAGTGACATTCATCACAGTGCACACACTCTTGCAGCCAAAGGCAAAGACACACATTCACCTCCAATCAAACATATTCTGCTCTGGGCCCACATCTTCGTCAGTCTCCTCATCCGTGCAGCTGTCAGGGAAGCCTCGCACCTCTGCAGATACATGAACAGAGCCTCGAGAGAAAACACCTCTAACCCCGCGCCTATATTGTTTCTTTTTATCTCTACCATCCTAATGTCTTCAGACTCCTTGGGAAATAAAATCCATAACATTCACCAGCAGCGCCCTAACGCACCATCCTCCTCCTCTGCTCCCAGGCCGGTTTGTCATCCTGGATGACAGCCACGGACGAGGCAGAGCTCCCAGCATAATGGATGGTCTTGGAGGTGATTATACATCCGGGACCCGCTTTGCCATGCGACAAAAAAGCCCCCACCTCACCCTCCAGCCTCTCTTCACCTCTTTACCAAGCATTATTTTGTTCTGAGATGAAATCGATCTCCTACATGCTGATCATGTGGGAGAAAATTGATTCCAGAGGGTATTAGGGACATATTTACTGATGAAGGCCGCTAACTAACCTGTCCAGGGAGAATTATAGAGGAGCTTGTATTGAGCCAGACCTACTTTATAATCTTTTACTATATTACGTCTTTGATCCTAGAATAAAATGTCTTGTGATTAAGACATTACTCTTCTGCCTAGTATGTTGTAATTCTGTTGGCTTCGCAGAGCCTCAGTCCACTGATACCCAGCTGACCTGCTGGTTTATTACCAAAGATGAATTTCAGACTTTTTTTGTAGTGGCAATGATGTTTTGATGTGGTGTTCCCTATTTTTAACCGGGAAAACAGATGACACACAGGCATGAATGAAGCTAAAGGCTTAATGTACGAAACATGACATCTGTTTTAGAAAATGGCTTCCAAAGAGCCGACATTTGAAATGACACTCTGCACTGGATGTCTGAAACAGTGGTGAAAGGATTACCAGTGATTAAAAAGTAAAAACTGCATGAAGAAAAGCAGTTAAACACAGTCTGAAATGTTCCTAAAACATATTCAATATTTGTCAAAACCCACGTCAGCATATCCGACTATGCTGCAATGTCATCATTGCTAGTCTATTATTGCGGCAATCAAACGTAAAATTGAAGTGAAATGTATGATTTAGTGCAGTTTTACCTCATTTTTATTTTCCCAGGAGACAGTAATGGTTGGGAAGGAACATCAGAATATGAAGCATTTAAATGAAAACGACTCAAATCAAAAACGCTGTTAGTGTTGACACACAAAACGTCTTTTGTTCGAGCTTTGGAAAGGGGAAAAATCATTATAAATGTTATAAGTCGTTGCCTGAATGGCCTTGGCACAAATGCAGTCAAACAGTCATTGTGGTAAAATATTCACAGGGGAAATGAAAACAGAGTGAGAATACACCAGCGAGAAAAAAGGTGGATTCCTCAGAAAGTGACACACACACACACACACACACACACATGCGCGCTCACGCACACACACATATTCTGTCTAGCATCAAAAGGCTCTCGAGCACAGTCTGACTCCAAAGCATCTGAACTGTTCTGCCGCCTTCCTGCCATTTCATGGCTGTGTTTTCAGACAGGACGGTTGTCCTTTACAACCTTCTGGCTCAGTGGAGCTGATCTGCTCTTTAATAAATATAAAGCTCCTAAAGTTCAAAGATTCAATTTTTACTCTGCTTTATGTTTAATTTGAAAGACTTATAGTGCTCACAACAATGTTTGACTTTCCACATTGTAAGAAATATAACAATTCCAGGTATTTTTGTAACCATGAATATATGTAGTAGTGTCAGAGTTAAAATGCCTGAATGCTTTGTAGAAGGCAAGAGCAAAAAGTCCACCTGAAACTAGAAACTCCTGTCCTAAACAGGAAGTCTTGGACGATTACATCAGTGTGAAAGCTGTAAAGTGCAGTCTGGTCGAGAAATGATGGCCTGCAAATGAAACAAATGGAAAAAATGTAATTTAAAGTAGAAGATAAAAATTCAAAAAAATGTAAATGAATGCTGCACAGTTTACTGGATTAAAATAATTATGTCTGCGCTCATGGTGCACATTTTTAAAAATATTTTTAATATACTGGAATGTTCATTTGGACAAGCTTGTTAAGGATTTCTGAAATTATCTCATTATTGGAAGAAAAATGTCATGCTCTAATTGGCTGAATATAAAGAAGTCTTCTACCAATAAAATAAGCAATCCCCCCTGGTTTTGCTACATAACTGTAAAGCACTACCACATATGTTTTGCCTGTCTTGTTTAATGAAAAGTGGTCTGGAAAAGAGAAACAGAGGCTTTTTTCTGGCCTCAACTTTTATTTAATTTCAAAACAAATCCGGTTTTACAGATCAGTTTCCTTGGATCATCGGATAGATTTTATGTGGTGTCACGTACAACTGCCATACATTAAATGTGAGACTATATTAGTAGTTTGCGCCAAACTTGAAACGCTCCAAGGCACAAAATGTAATTTTTACGCACAAAGGAACTAGAATTTAAAATGTGGTTTTTCCAGTAATGTGAGAGGATAATTCATCACGTTGATGGTTTTTTGTTGAACATTTTCGCCTTCTTTTCCTGTCTCTTCCTTCAGATGACCCCTCCGCAAATTGGTTACACGCGCGCTCCTCCCGGAAGAAGCGATGTCCGTACACCAAGTATCAGACGCTCGAGCTGGAGAAGGAGTTCCTCTTTAACATGTACCTCACGCGGGACCGGAGGCACGAGGTGGCACGCGCACTAAACCTGACGGAGCGGCAGGTGAAGATCTGGTTCCAGAACCGGAGAATGAAAATGAAGAAACAGAGCAAGGACCAACCAAAGGACTAGCACACACACACACACACACACACACACACACCCGCGCCCACCTACCCCACACACCCCCTTACACACACACACACACACACACACACACACACACACACACACACACACACACACACACACACACACACACACAGCTCAGTGTTAAGAAAGGTTGCGTATTATCAGGACAGTGCACTTACTTGAGGTTGTACTGACGGTGGATTTTAAGTACAAACCTAGAGACTTGTGCCATATTCGCCGAACCTCCCCTTATCAAATTCTGACTGCGGACTGGTTGGGATATTTGTAGCTTCTCTTGCGTCTTTATATTGCGCTTCTGTGACGCACCTTTTCGACAAAGAAGAAAGAAAACCGCAGCTGTGCGCTGGACAGAAATGCAGAAACAGATGCTTTTTGGTTATTTATTGTTTACTTGCTGACATCAGTGAGTTGCAGCGTCGAAATTATCACACACACACACACACACACACACACACACACACACACACACACACACACACACACACACATATTATATTTGTTTCGTCATAAAACCTCTTACATTCTGCCCTTATCTGAAAACAAGCGCGTTGATTTGCGCTTTGGGGCCCCGGCTGAGGAAAACTTGGATGCCAGTCGTCCTTCATCAGGGCTAAAGCAGACCTACAACCTCGGAGGTCAGAAGCGACTGCTCGATGACGACCCCCATGTCAAAACAACAACAACAAAACACAAAAAACCAGAAATACGCAAAGATGTGTACCTCTCCGCTACCTCTCCAAGCGTCTTAGGCGCTGCGGCGCCGACTCTTGCGGGTCCTCATGGCTAGATCCTTTTGTGTCATATCATTTTGATGCTAACAGGGTTAATCTGACGCGACAGACAGCACAATAGGTCACTTTTCAGAGGTTATTTTTTTGCCGCAAAAAAACACGGTTAATGTTATATTTGCCAGTCATTCCATCCACAATGTAAACATCCATACATCCATCCAACATGAATCATTATTAAAAAGGACGTCTTTCGCACATTTTGAGTAAGAACGATCGTTTTAAATCACGCTCAAATATCTGGTCTTAACCGAGCAAATCGTTCCGTTTTATTTCCCAGTAGCTGTGAAGAATGCTTTCCAGGCATGCAGAACGCATTCTCTCACACACAACTACGCTTTCTTTTTCCGTTTTTCGTGTAAAGTTACAATTTCATTGCATTTTAAGAAAGAATCTGCTCTATTTTTATACATACGGTTTGCGGTTTCGCCTATTGTCTGCTATGCAATGCAGGTCGGTGTTTAAAGAGAGAAAAAAATGGAGCCTCGACACAGTCACCTTTTTTTTTACTGACACATTTTAAAAAGTTTATTTCAAGGACTGGAAAGGTCCTGAAAATAGAATCCCCGGAAATCCTATATGACCTTTCTGTAAACAGACCTAACATAGCGCTACAAATGTACTCTAGCGAGTAAAATACCTGAGCAATAGTGATAATATTGAAATGAATTTTATAGATCAGTGTTTAAATATGAAGTGGTATTGTAAAGAAGGCGTTGAATTAAACTGTCGGCGTCCGGTGGCAGCTTTATGGACGGATCATAAACACGCCAACATGTTTTAAAGTTTACAGCTATGTGTGTGTGTGTGTGTGTGTGTGTGTGTGTGTGTGTGTGTGTGTGTGTGTGTGTGTGTGTGTGTACACGCGCGTACATAAAAGAAGGAGAGAAAGTGAAAAACAAAGATAAAAAATAGTGCAAATGTTAGCGTAAATAATTGGCGTTTTTTGAAAAATAATTCCAACACTACATTTAAGCTTTTTTTTTTTAATTTGGGAAACTGTTTTCTTTTTTCCCTGACTAGCGTCATTGAAATGTTGCAAGCAAACATCTTTACACGATTTTGCGCATGCCTCGACTTGAATGAAGTCGTCTTTTAGTCCTTTAGATCCTTGTGTGTTCAGTATATCAGAGGGTATTGCTTGCTGAAGAACTAAACCAGTCAAAATAGAGTTTTTTTTTTCCTCCCATGTGAAATATTTCTAATTTATTGTATATGAAATGAGTAACCTCGTCTTTCGTATTTGGAATGAGTTCGATATGCTGAAAGCTGTTTTGTCGTTTCGGAACATGGCATCTTACTGTAATATAGATTTTTTTTTCTACTATATGTCATGTGCTTTAGACTCTGTTTTTCATGTTCTTGTGCCGACTGTCTGAATGATCTGTTCTGATGTCAGTCTGACGAGTTTTTTTTTCTTTTCTGTTGAATGGCGCCTCTGGGAAACAGAGGAAGAAAAATAATTGATTAAAATTGTTTCCTGTATCTAAACTATAGTTTTTATTCTATAAATAGTGCTTTCATTTCTTCTTTCTCACAGCCTGTGTGACAGACCAAACTGGCGGAGTCGTTTGGTTTTGTTTGATGAGCAGGAGGACCTCAGGAGCTCTGAGTCTCGCTGCCATTTGGAACGTTCCAAATCTTCGCGCGTTGAACTCTCCTTTGCGCTTTCTCTCCTCTTCCATTGAGCGGTGGCACTGCTCATACTGGATTCCAATTAAAGATTTTACAGCTCACGCTGCCATGCGTGATTTCACTGCGTTTCTGCACATCCTCGCTGATAATTAAATATCTGGGAGAAGACGAGAAGGAGCGACGCTGATTTACAGCTCAAATAGAACATTTATCTAATTTCCTTGTGAGAGATCATTCATCCTGTCCTCCGGGTGCCAATGATGGGAAAGTTCAGAGACAGCAATCAGCTTTCTTCTCTTTTTTTTTTCCGCTTCTACAGATTAAATTCGGTCTCTGTAGGGAGACAGAAAGAGACGCATGCGGTGATGGGTTTGAGGGCGGTGGGGGGATGCCGAAGGAAAGGAAGAAGAGGATGAGCCAGCATGTGTTTAAAATATGTGTCTCTTCAGTTGTGCGCTCTGCAGCTGAAAAGGAGATGGGGCGTCTGTTTGGCTGCAACACCAAAAGACTGTTATAAACCCATAAACACCACCCCCGCGCCCACCTCCCCACCCACGCAGATGATGAGTGCATTCATTAGGAGAGTCGTCATCCCTCCATTAGCAGGCTGTGAAGCCGCTGCGGTTCCCTATTTGTCTCTGCACCAAAAGCCCGAAAGACGCCAAGTCGACGCTGGTTTCCCAACGCACCAGCACCACTCGTCACGAGGCGAAGTGGGCGGTGCATCTAAAAGATGTCATGTGTTGTTTGTCATGCACGCGCACACATGGTCAACAGCGGGGTGGCATTTTGGTACAACTCACCAAATGCGGAAATGCAGCACTTTACAGATATTGGAAAGCTCAGCCTTTGCTGCAGTTGCTATGGTTACATTCAGGATTGTACGAGGTCACCATACGGTGCACCCAGGTAACCTGTTCCTCGACTTTAAAACCGCCTCAATATCGTGGTGTCTATGAAAACTACAGGAATGAAGTCCGGATCAGAAGACCAGGTGTGATGATGCAACAAAACCATCAATAATTATATCACAGTCAGACCTGATGTCTTATTTCAGTTAATTTTTTAGCATGTTCATTTAAATTGCAGCTTACAATACATTAATTCAAAACAAATGACATTTCTGGTATCCGTAGCAGGTCAAGATCACACTTTACCCTGCAGTTAATTTGGTTGTTAATGAATAGCGGTACCCAACGCTGAGGAACGGTGGGGATGGTAAACCTCACAAGCGCACAGCCTTCTGCCTTGACTGCCCAGATAAAAACAATCACTAATATTTAATGAGGGCTTGGGAATATTGTAAGCACAACGCAGCGTTTGAGCAAAGCCCTCTCTTGATCTCTGACGTTGTGAACTTGAGAATAGAATTAAATATTCATCTGAACAAGGACTTGAAGCAAAAGCTTGCTGCGTTGCTTTTAACCACTGAATGCGATTCCTTCTGGGAAGAGCTACATTATGGAATGGTAAGCATGGCCTCAGCTTGTCTTCTTCACCCTGCATCGCTGCGTCGGACCAGCCAATGAGGCTCTAGGATTTGAGCCATTTTAAGCTTGGGCCCCAACACAAAGCAATCCCATAAACCATCTGTAGACTTGGCGACGAACGGTTGTGATACTTCTCTGAGGTCTAGCAGGGTCGGAGCTTCATTAAATCCAGAGTCTCCGCCACAGGCCTCCTTCCAGCCCGCAGCCTGCAGTCCCAGGGAGCGACGAACCCCCTCATCCACCCCCCGAAGCACAGAGAGAAAGAAACCAGGAGGGGAGGGGAGGGGAGGGGTGGCGGGCAGAGGCTTTTCCTTGACAAACTGTAAATCCAGGAGAATGCAGCAGGCAGGAGCCTCAGACAACAACAATATGTGAGGTTCAGGCACAGAGGACTCTCAGTTGTGGAGGCACAGAAAACACCAGGGAACAGTGCTGCTCACATCTGAAGGAGGAGGCAGAGTCGAGTACAAAGAGCTGGGAGTGATTAGGCTCACATATAAGAGAAGAATTTGTGTTTTACAGATTAATTGATGTGAGTTGTGAATTTTCTCAGAATGTGTAAACTAAACTCCCACGTGACCTCATTCTACCTCAAAGGTTCCATTTCACTTTCTGTGCATAATAAGTGAGAGTCAGCGGAAGAATTAAGGTTGGCCTATCGTGAAAATGTAGCCGCGTGGCTAAAATGAGTGTTGGAATATTCATTTCTGTAATACTGCTTCAATAAAAGAAGACAAAAGATCTGGTGTTGCTGGGGAAAAAAGCTATTTCAACCCTCCCGAATGTGACCAGCCTAACGTGTCTGTATTTCATCCTCATTGAATTTGAATAATAAAAAATTACAGATATTTAAAGGCTTTATTTTTACAGTCAAGGTTGAAGTCAAAGCGCAGCAAGCTCACAGCAACTACACCCCCCCTCTTTCCAGAATGGGCTGTTTTACACAACACAGCTCCTATAATTCATCAAGGAGCGGAGAAGACTATTTATATTCATCAATTCTCTCCAGGAGAGTTATGGTCCCGCTGATACAAACGGCTGTATGGATCAGATCACATCAGCCATTCTGGACTCATTAACGGTTGGAGGCAGAGCCAAATGCTGCTGGCTGGCCTGCACATGTTCCAGCTGCCTCCAAGAGGGTAGAAAGAAGTAATAATAGCATCAAATACAGTCAAGAATATCTGCATTTGCACATGTTTCACCCACCTCTGACCGGGTCACCGGGAGTTCACTTTAAAATAAAGAAGCGGTACTTTAATAAATAAACAAACCCATTTTAAATTGTAAATATTTTATTGTATCATCGTCATCAGGATGGCAGGAGATTTTTCTTATTCTGTTTTTCTATGCAAAGAAACCTGTGTGATAATGAATTATGACTCTAAATAAAGAAGCTAAATAAAAAGAAGATAAAGGTTAAAAAAGCCAAACGTGAAGTACAGGATGTCAGCTTTTTAAAAAAAAAAAAATCTCCAATGTGCTTTGCAATTACATAAAATAAGCAGAAATCACATACATTCAAACAATTATATTACAGTCCGTGCTTTCATTTTTTGTGTTACATGTTTTTAGAACAACAAAGGGAAGATGTGTTTTTCCATGTTATGAAACTGTTAAGGACAGACAGGTAGGCAGACACACACACACACACACACACACAATAACTGTATTAAATTTTTTGTATGCCAATTAAAATGAAAAATGTCTTACCTGGAGATCTCGTTATTGTGTTTGCTGTGTGTGTGTGTGTGTGTGTGTGTGTGTGTGTGTGTGTTGTCCAGTCTCGCGTCCATCTGGATGTCTCTCTGCGCGCCAGGTTCTCGCAGCGGAGCCTCTCCGCGCAGATCTGAGCGTGTGCGTCTTCTGCGCCAGGAAAGCCTCCAACTCCCCAGCTCCGCCGGTCGGAGCGCAGCCACGCTGCTGCTGCTGCTGCTGCTGCTGCTGCTGCTGCTGCTATTTGTTTATCTCCTATCAGAAAGTCTGATCAGATCTCCCCCTTCGGTCCAATAAAACTGCAGCGGCTTCCTCTGCCCCTCTGCTCCGTTCTCACGTCAGTAGTTATGCGCACTTCCTATTTTCAAACGCGGAAAACAACAGCACGGGAGGAGCAGGATGTTCCGCGCACACCAGGGGTTTCGCGCTCACGGGTTTACAAACATGAAAATGGCGTGATGAGGAACGCAGGAGCGGACGCGGCTGGGGAGAAACCGCCACCAGCTGATGTCGAGCAGCGGCGAGGGCGCGCAGGAAGAGCGGAGGAGAGCGGAGAGGAGCCCGGGTGGTGCGCGGCGCAATAAAAGAATATGACGGCAATAAAAGTTTATAGCGTATAAATTTCTGAAGGTTAAGAACTAAACGGCTGTAAAGCAAACACGCTGAAAAAAAAAAGCCAAGGGGGTCGGAAACACGCGCATATTGGAGAGATGGAGTTCACAAAAATCTGTGGTTATGCTGTCGAATGGATTTAGGGCAAAGGGAAAGCAAAGCCTGCGTTTGTGGCTGTAGGTTGGCAAAAGGCAAAAGGGACGAGGAAGTGTGTATCTGTGGCAAAAATAAATGAATAAATAAAGAAAGAAACAATGTGAAATTCTTTATTTGATTTCTTTTTCTGCTGCGTTGTTTTGAGCAGCCATGGAATGGCCCTCGACCCCCTTTTCTTCCTGCTCTTTTCAACTTTTTTCAGTTTTATGGTTTTGCAGCCGTTTGGTCCTATTGAGCTCCGTGTGTGTGTGTGTGTGTGTGTGTGTGTGTGTGTGTGTGTGTGTGTGTGTGTGTGTGTGTGTGTGTGTGTGTGTGTGTGTGTGTACGCATCTAAACAGCAGGGCTGCATTCACAAACTCCCCACACCCGGGCTGAGGCGCCGAATGACGGCCTCTGGCAGCAACAGGGCGCTGCTGGGCCTGAGCTGGAGATGCGATCCCAGCTGGGGACAAGAGCTGGCCGGGACTCGAGCCTTTTCTCCAGCAACAACGACTGGACGAGCTCTAGGCCTCGGCGTGGGGAGGGTGTAAGTGGGATCGAGTTGGCGTGTTATTATTTAGCCTCTGTTATTTCTCTTATTACGTGTTCCACCCCTGCGATTTGCTTTTCTAGACTGGCCCGCTGCAGACTCCTCAAATAACGCATCAATTGCTTTTACGCACTCTTTACAACCTGTAATTTAGGAACGCTCATAAACACACGGACACACGCACGGAGGGAGAGAAAGGGAGGGTAATATACTGGTTTGTGGATTAGAGGTGGCCAACATCCGCTCACTCTCAGAACAACTGTTTTTTCAGTTTTTTCACTATTTGACAGGTGGTAGTTTGTTGTTTTTAAATGTAACATTTAGATGAGGTAAAAACACTGGACCGGACAACCATACAGGTCCCCAAAGTATCACGTGCTATATCGCAAACGCCCACTTGATGGCGCTCGTGCTCCATCATTGAAACGGAGCCGGGCTCGAGGAGCAGCGCTGGAGGGTTTATTTCCATGTATTTAAAAGATTTTTACTTTCCTGTTGCAACAATCCTATCTTTTCAACAGAATATAGGCAAACATAGTTGTGGGATTCTACTTTATGGGCAGTATGGTTTGGTTTGTTGGCTCTCGTGTGTGTGTGTGTGCGCGTTAACATTGGACGGTTTTGAAACAAAAGTTGGTTAAATTAAAGGAGCATAAATATTTATACAAGCGTGTTTGGTGGGATGCTGTAATGCTCTGAACTGCATAGTGGCATTGAAATGTAGGCACCCGTGCGTGTAAGTAAGACGACGCCATTCTTTTTAGGAAGAGTCGAAGTAAATCTTGAACTACTGATTTTATTTAAAAAACAAAACAAAACAAAAAAAACCAAATACAATAAAACCCCCGCTGAATTAAAAGCGTCAGACTGACGAACCGTGAAAATATATTAGGAAAAGAGATGCGGTGATTAAAGAAATGGGAAGCTTTAGCGTTGACAACACTTTAGGCAGACTAAAGGTGCAAGGTCCCAAAGCAAGATACCAAGATAGCCGTGCACTGTGACGCGGAGCTTACAGCCTATTCCCTCACCATCCCACACCAGCACACCTCCACCAGTCTGCGGTTGGAAAAGGAAGAGGTAGTGGGCAGCGGTGGCGCGTTCACGGCCTTCGTTTGCGTAAAGAGACAGAAGAAATCGGTGAAGCCCTTTTTGTTTTCTGCACGACGTACATAAAAAACAACATAGCTTCAAACACACACACACACACACACACACACACACACACACACACACTTTATAGTTAGTATAAACGTTTACAACCACTTTTCTCTCAGTCTATCACCGCTCTCCCAGTCGTCCTTACGTGTTTATAGGGATCATATTTTTAAAAGTAGGGGCCTGCACGATGATCACGCGTCCGGGGGCCGCGCTCAACCTGATTACCAGAGTCACAAGATTGGAATAAACGACGAGATTGGCTCCGTCTCTACTGTTTTTTAAAACCTCAATTACATTTATAGGCCAGCACTTGTTAAAACCAATACCAATTAGCAAAGCTGCCATTCCACCCTTTCTCTCTCTCTCTCT
>CAAE01014653.1:57362-79582 GCA_000180735.1 Tetraodon nigroviridis | reverse complement strand
AAAAAAAAAAATATGTTTTGAAAATTTATTTCCCAATTCTTGTAGGAAGCGAGAACAAAATGCATTTTTACAGTAGACCTTGATGCGAGCACCCAGGTATAGGGATGTGGTATGTATATATAGAAATATATATATAGACAGGGGTGGTGTTACAGAAAGGGGTGTTTTTTTTAAATGAATGAAGACTTTGAAGGGAATTGTAATCTGCACAGAGAATCACAGTTTCCACCAAATGCACGCAGCACCACAAGTTTTTTGTTTGTTTTGTTATTGTTTGTTTTTTTAAAGCAGGCAACACCGTTATCTTAAAGCTAGCGTACCATTTAGCTTCCTCACCTGCACCTGGGATTGTTAGTTGTTTTTGCTGGCCACGTTCATCCAAATCTCCACGTAATTTTGCTTAAACCATAACGAAATGTCCCAGGGACGTCAGAGTTGTTTGTCGAAGTCATCTGCTGCCAGAAAACCCCAACAGAGTGCGCTGATAACAGGCCATGTGTGCGTGTCTGTTGGGGGGTGATATTGCAGGTCCTACGGCTTTTATGGCCTTCATGAAAAGGCCGGAAAACCCCAATAAATGCCACAAACACACAAAGACGCCAACAGGACGAGAATCCAGCCTCCTCTGTGTAGCTGCGTCCTCTGTGTCCTCTTTCTGTTAATTTTTAACTCGGAACATTGACACAGAGGAAGTGCGGGATCCACGTCTTTTTCTAACCAGCCAGGCTCGACTTTGGAAAGGTCACGTATCGGGTACTGCAGGTTTCCGACCAAGTTTCCTCGATTAAATAAATAGTTGGAAAAAGAGAAAACAGTATGTGCTGAAAAGAAATAGTGCGTTACCGCCATCAGCTCGTTGCACTCCTCTGACATTTTTAAGTGTTCGGGTAATAGTGGTTAGCAGGTATATTTAAGAAATGTAAAATTCCATAGAGTAGATTATTTTTATTTTATTAAAACATTAGGGCAGACTAAAGAGTAAAAAGACGTTGGAACAGGTCACAGGGTCTGGAGTTGTGTGTCTGGTGCGCGTTCGCCTTTACTGATTCTTAAATTCTTAAATCACAGCCGACTACAACAAACAAGGCTACATTTTGACTTTTGGGGATTTAAAAAAAAAAAAGAGAGAAACACCGAGGTCCCTGTGTGACCTGCGGCTCTGGCCACGAAGGCCGTTCCATTTGTGACGTGTTGTCGCACTGCGAAATCACGTTTACGCGCGGGTTCTGGAGCTTTGGACAAGGTTGAGCTAAATAAAAAAAATGTGAACATTTGTAAATAATTCAAACCATGATAATGGTCTTAAGAAGTGGCAAAATGCAGAATGATTCATTTTAAATGGCCGCATGTTTCTTGAAACGGATATTGAAGTTTTTTGCACATAATCATTTCTGTTGATTTGGAAAAGTCGCTTTTCGTGCACATTCCTGATTGACCGTGCAGTGGACAGGGTTCAACTATGTAGCTCTGCACACTATTCCTAAAAATTACATTTACGCTATGTGGGACTTCATTTTTTGAACGCTTCACCCTCGCATTTAAGCCGTTTCGGTCCAGGGGAAACGCTCGTGTTTGCGACTGAGCATGTGTTTTCTGGTTGAAAGGGGACTGAGCATGTGGAAGCACTCCACTCCGGACTCTTATCTGATTGGGCGATAAGCGCAATTCTCCATTTTTGTTCCGTGGTTTGTTATGTTGCCTTGTTGTTTTGAAGGAGCAGAAGAAAATGGCGGCGCGGCAGAGAGAGAAGAAGACTGAGCAAGTCCGCTCTCGCTGCGCTCCACAGAGAAACGCAATAAATTCCTTGTTGTTTTATGAAAATTTACAACTTTGTGATACAAGTTTATGAGTGGCCGCGCGCGGGGATTGGCCGGCTGCTTGGTCATGTGGATGCGCTTAACGTGAACATGAACTTTTTATGATTTCCCAAGTGGCTATATTGCTGCTGCGCCGCGCTCCGACCCGAGCAGCCCCGTTCCTCCTGTCCTGTTTCCGCGCGGCGCCGAAAACGGAGACACCGAACGCAATAACGCCTTGGCAACAATTAAGAGGACCAGATAATGAGAAGAGCTGCTTGATTTAGCTGTGGAAAGAGGCACACGGACGCGCTGATACCAACCCGCCCCCCTCTTTCAATCTCTTCCTATCTCCCTCCTCCTCCTGCTCTTCTTCCTCTGATGGCTCCGCGCTCCGTCCGCTCTTGGCTGAATCGGTGGACTAAAATGGGGGCAGTGATGAGGCGACCCGGAACAACCATCCAGGACAGAGCCGTGCATTTTTTAATTTTTTTTTTTTTTTGCCGATATTTCGTTTCTGATCACCTCCCTCCTACTGAGGGGTGCTGATGAAGAAGATATAGACTGGGATGAAGATGACGGAGTTGTTTTGAAGACTCTCGCCCCCTCATTCTACGCCCCCTGCCCAATTCCTTCTCCTCATCCTCACCTTCTGGCGCCGCCGCCCTTCGATCCAATTACCATCCATCCGGGATGGCCCGTGAAAGCCAGACCGCCTCGCACCGTTCCCGGGGTGCGGGGTGTGCGTGCAGACGGGACCCCACCGAAGTGTACCGCAGCAGGTGTGCGGAGATCGTGACGAATGATCAACAACCGGTAAGAGCCGCTCCTGCTCGGACACGCTCTTGCTTCTGCATGCGGGTTCGGCGAGACGGGCGCGCACGCGGAGGAAAGCCGCAGAGCCGCTGTGCGTGGCCGCGCTGCCTCTGCTCCACGCATTACTGTAATAAATGAGGTGCTGCTTTCCAGGCTGAGATTAAAGAGCGTGTCTTTGCTGCTGGATTAGACGAGGATAGGTTATCCAGATGAATGAGTTCGCTTAAGTGGTGGGATTAGCCGCTGGAAGAGCTCTTCCAGCGGTTCAAACTCGGCTATTTGAGACCAAAAAGATTAGCAGACTTTTTTTTTTGTTGGATTGCTGCCTCGTCTTGTAGCTCGTGAGTGTGCGGATGAAAGGGTGCAGATGTTTGCCCAAGAGTGAGGGCAGGTGTGCAGGATTTATCAAAAAGACGGTTTAAAGTCAAGTAAATTGTGTTTTCTTTGAAGAAAAGTTAGAGAAATGTGTGTTACCATTTTTCATTTTATTCCCTCTGCGTGTCTGCTTCTTGTAATTGTTTCACTTCCAGAGGTCGATGGAAGAACTTCCAGGTTCTTTCAGCTGACTGACAGCCTGTTTGTGCGTCTGCGTCTGTTCGGCCAAAGGAATGTTTTTCTGTCCGTCTGTCTGTCCAGCCTGTTTTATGACCTTGTTTCCCTTCTCATTTCCTCCCTGCGGCAGCCGGGCACACACACACACACACACACACACACACACACACACACACACACACACACACTCAGGTCTCATCTCTCCAACTGTCTTTTTTTGTCTGCAATTTGTTGGTGTCTCAAATATCAAACAACTGATCACACACACTCTCTTTCTTTCCCTCTTTCTCTCTTACACACACACACACACACACTTACACACACACACACACACACACACACACACACACACACACACATATTAGTTTCTTGCAGCTGTCTTTCATTGATGGTCCTCAAAATGTTTTGTATGATAGAATTTTTGGAGGTTATTTTGTATTGTTCAAAAGATTTCATGGATACGCGCTCTTCCTATTATCACTGTGATGGTTGTAATAGAATTGTGGTTTATAATGATGATAAAAGTGGCGGTAGGCGTTTGACAAAAGCACTTGGTATTTTCTCATTTAATTCTTCTAAAATTATATTTATATCCAATTAAAACGCAAGAATTTTGATTCTAAATGACATTTTGGATAATATATTATTTGCTTTCAATCTTAATTTGAATTAGTACAACCTCTATGTATTCGATGTTTGCCAAATAATGATTATTATATTAGTTATTGCTACAGTCAGTTAGCTTCAACTCACTTTTTGGGCAAAATTGCTCGTCAAGGTGGTCTGGCTATATTAAAATTATAAATATGTTTGTATTTACAAGAAACTCTTGGTTCAAATGAAGCATGAAGGTTTATTTGTGGTTAAAAATTTGCAAACTAAAGAGATATACGTAAAACAAGTCAAGTCCAGTGAGCTTTATTGTCATTTTCGATAGCTGGCGCATAAACATTACTCTGTAATGGGCAAATAAACTGATACATATTTCGTGTGGAGTTGAGCGCAAGGAAATAAAGCAAGAAATGATTCATGATTTTAAATAAAGTTACATAAATGTAGCAGCAGCCAGTTAAAAACGCTGTCGATCCACGCGGCAGCCGAGGAGCAGGTGACGCGCGGTTGGCGCTCGTGGCGCGGCACCAGCGTACCAAACGCTCTGGTTCCATCTAGCGGTGGACAGGAAACAGTACCACACACTCGCCACACGTCGAGTCTCTCTGAGGACAAATACCCTCGATTCAAGCTCTCTCTCTCCCGTCTGGCTCCCAGCCTGGAGGTGTTTCCGTCCACGGTAGGTGTGATGCGATGCTGCCAACATGTGTGTGAGGCTGTGTTGGTGGTCGGCCTTAGTGGCTGTTGACAAACCTATGACGTGTTCACGACCCTTTTTTTTTTTTTTTTTTTTTACATTCTTTTGAACAGACGAAAGCAGAAAACGCAGAAACATACACCGCTTGTCTTGTTTGCCTTACGCTCCTCACTGGCTTCTTTACTTCAGGATTCGAGGTAAAGTCGGCGCTGGCGGCCAGGCGAAGGAGCAAATATGGTGGAGCTGAAAAAGAGGTCAGACGGAGGGTCGGTGGGCCTCACAAACTAGCTCTCGCTGTACGAGTTTGTTTTGCTTGAACATCCACGAATATCATGTGCCGGCCATTAATACCCTTCCCCCACCCAACCACACACACGTACACACACACACATCTATGTATAAGGGTATTTGTGTGCGTGATAAGTCAAAGGGTTGTATTTTATTTATGACTCCAGCGGTATTTAAATGTAACCAGGCATTCGAAAATCCTTTTACTTTCAACTTTACCACGTTAAGATTGAGTTGAGAAATTAAGGACAAAATCTTCTATTTTATTTACTTTTTCTCAATCCGATGGCATTATTCCGCCTCGTGCTGAATGCGCTTTACTGGGAAAACAAATATGTATGTTATTAGGAATCTTTTATATAATTTTTAATGTATATTTATTATAATTGGTATTGTTAATATTACTATTACTATTATCGGTGTTATTATTGTTGTTATTTTTCAGGATCATTTTGACACAGGACAACAGAACTCGCCTTCTCTAGCAATGCCGCTTTCGTGTCCGTTATCCTTTAACTTCGACTGCAGGTCCGGTTGAGTGAACCAGCACAAACCCACGGTGCCGTGAAGGGCGTAGCGGTACTGGTTGGAAACGATTAATGCATTACAAGGAAAAACAGTCCACGTTCGGCACTTTGTTTCAGTTTGTCATTAACTTGCGTGTGAGGGGTCGCTGCTTCTTTTTCGCTTTCACTGATTTTGCAGACTCGGAGCGGGTTCTACTTGAGGCTGCTGGAGTTTCTACACTTTTTCTGACTTTACATGAAGTTTTTACTATTATAATGAAGTTGGAACAGCCTAAAAGCCATTTTATCAAACACTAAGATTTGTCGGACTTTTAATGAACAGTTAAATAAATGAAGGTTTAAAATATTAGTCACTCTAAAAATGTATTTTTTTATTTTCTTTTATAAAGTGAGTTAATTTCTCTCCTTGCAATCAAATAGCTTTATATTAAAATCCTAATTAAAAAAAGAAAAAGCAAATGTTTAATTTTGTAGCCAGTTAATTATTTTATGTGGCGTGTTAATAATGGCTCACTTTTTCTGTGTGTGTGTGTGTGTGTGTGTGTGTGTGTGTGTGTGTGTGTGTGTGTGTGTGTGTGTGTGCCTGCGTGCGCGCGCGCGCTTCCCGTACGCGTGTGGTTCTTATGTGCAGCGCAGACATTTCTGCTGTTTGCTGTCGGCTGTTTTTTTTAGTTCGAAACCATTCCTTGGAATTTTACAAGGAGTCATAAACAGTCATAAAGTCATAAAAGTCCCGATGTCTCTGGCTTTCTTCCACACCACCTACACTTCCACCACACCCCTTCCCCCCCCCCCCCCCCCCCCTCTCTCTCTCCCCTCTCTCCCCCCGGGGCCCGCCCCGCCCTCCCGTTCTCCCCCTTCCCCCTTTTTCCTCCGTTCGTTTTTCTTTGTCCCTCCTTCTTTGGGCCTTCCTGGGGTTTCCTGGGGGTTCCCCCCTTTTTTTTTTGGGTTCCCCTTTTCTTCCCTTTTTTTTTTTTCCTTTTTTTTTTTTTTGGGGGGGGTTCGCCCCCTGTTTTTTTTTTTTTTTCTTGGGGGTTTTTTTTTCCCCCTTTGGTTTTTCCCCGTTTGTTTTTTTTTTGTTTTTGTTGGGGGCTTTTTTTTTTTTTGGGTCTTTTTTTTCCCCCCCCCCCCCCCCCCCCCCCCTGGAGTTACAGCAGCTTCTATCGGCTCACACTTCAATCACAGTTGCGCCAAACAGATTTTCAACTAGGGAGCCCAGAACACAGCTGATCAACCACGAAACAAGGAGAATATGTTAAAAAATGGGCTTTAAAAACGTGATGATTTTCTGGTTTTTAGTAGGAAATCACAGTTGTATGGCTGCATTCGTGTCAAGAACATGTTAAACATGTTGTGCAGAGCGTTGCAACCTCGTGTGCTTTAACTCGATACATCTTCATATTAATTGCTTTACAGCAGGCAAATAAACAGAACGACCAAAAGCACTTAAAAATACACTTAACCACCTCAGGTTAATGTAGAGGACTAGATCCATACGGCGTTCTAGATATGATGGGTTTTTACCAGTGACGAGGAATAAAATTTAAACAATAAATAAATAATCAAAAGAAGCAATAAAACGTTTGGTTTGGCCAGTTCCACGTGTCTTCAGTCGTCTCCACACCTGCAAAGACATTGCGTGAGGTGATTTAATTATAAATTATAGCTAAATGTGTGTCCTATAATAACATTTTCATCTAATATTACAACATTTATTTAATTTATTTGTAGCCAAGTTTTATGATTTATATTCCACTATATTTCCGTTTGCTATTAAGCTAATGCTAAAGCTAGGTCACGAATTCTATGTCTGACGGCTCAGTTGTAACAATTACATCCCCATATGAACGCTTTAAAAGTTTTTTAATGGCTGCGGTCTTTGTAATAAATTGATACGAGTTTGCAAACTCATTCCAGAATGAAAGCCGTAAACACACTCATATTATTGGGTTACAAAGGAGAAGCTAGCAGCAAACAAGCGGCCTCCATTAGGTGCTTACAAAACTTCATAACACGGCATGTAGTGTTCAACCTCAGCCGCCCTGGGCTGTCATTAATTTACTCTGCGTGATACCGTTTAATTCCACACATAGTAAACGCGTTTTATAAATCTTATTTTTCTCCGCAGCGATCCCGGCTTTTACTACCAGATTGGTTGAATTCAAATATGTCACTGTATCCCGAGGAAGACGTAATTACCCCCGAGCCTTCGGAGTAGATGGAAGCTAAACCAGCAACAACGCGCACCAGCAGAAAACATGGACAGACACATGCGTGGACGTTAATAACATTACCGTGTAGCGTGTCCCGGGTCAGGTCTCCGCCACTCATTAATGATTAAACCACAGTCAGCCGCAACACAATGCCGCTGCTTCCCGTTCCCACAAAGCAGAAGGAAACGCAGCGTCCTGCCAGGAGAGCGGAGAAGGGCGAGAGTGAGAGGTCACCAAGAAAGTTTTCAAAATGAGCCAGATTATCCGCGTGTCTGCGTGATTTTGCCCAGAAAGAAAAAGTCCGGAATGTGTTTATTTGTCCGGGAGCAGAGGCTGACACAGGCCCGAGGACGAGCGGCTGGGAGGGTGGAGGAAACGTAAAAATAGAGGCTTTGTCTCTATTTGTCAGTAAGACTGTCTGCGGGCAAGTCAGAGCCTGTAGTACACGCAGAACCACGCACACGCACACGCACACACGCGGACGGAGACTTATTTATGGCTGTGGCTATTTTACGACCTCAGCGACACATATTCCGTTTGGAAGCGCGAATGAAAAGCACTGAAAAGTGGCTTTTCCTCTTTATATATAAAGGAAGAAGGAGATATAACTGTGGAAAGAGGAAGTCCACCAGATTGCACTTATCTTTAGTAGATGCGCGCGTGTTTGCGTGTTATTATACGTGATTTGGTTTTTGAACCACAAGTGTTGGACATAAATCGCCAATCACGACATCCATACCTTAACCCCGCTGGTTGTGTGTGCATAGATAAAAAAATTCAGTCATATTTTATTGTAGTTAAACATCCGAAAAGAATTTAAAAGATGAAAATTACTGGCTAATATTTTGAAGGCCTATTTTCTCAAAAATAGTCGCATTTAGTTGGCAAGCAATAAAAGAATATTTAGGGTTATTTTACTGCTGTTCTCTCTTTATCTACGAAAACAGCGAATATTGTCTTTTGTGTAATGTAACCTAAAGTTGCCGGTATCTGCTGTCGGCCGCCTGCCCGGTGATGTCGCTGGTGCTGACAGACTGCAGCCCAGCCAGAAGCCCTGCTTTCCTTCTTCTGCTACTTTTACATGTCCGAATCAGCGGCGCCGCGGGAGCAAATCGTAAATGATTGCGTTCATTGATCACCTCGACTGCTCCAGAACACACCTGGAAGACTTTCAAGAGCAGAAGAGCGGACGAGCCGCCGGAGAGCCGCTGGATCTACCCGTTCACCCGCCAGCGGCCCCGGTTTGGACGCAGAACATCCCGCCTGGAATATTCTGAGGTCGCTGCTGCAAATAAGCAGGGCGAACAGGCCACTTATGAAAGAACATGTCCCCTCAGTTAGGGTGTGGGGGGCCACACACGCGCGCGCGGTTGTGATTTGTGCACGTTAACGCATCCACATGCTGCTCCGAGTTTTTCTTAGCAAAGCACTGAGGATAGGTTATATTATTCGGTAGCCTCTGGTGGAACAGCGTGTGTGTGTGTGTGTGTGAGGGAGTGTGGGTGTGTGTGTGTGAGCGAGTGTGTGTGTGTGTGTGCGCGCTCCGGCTTTTATGAATCCAGCAACACACGGAGGGCCAGGCACAGGCGGGCGAGAAAGAGAGAGAGAGGGAGAGAGAGGGAGAGAGAGAGGGAGAGAGGGAGAGAGAGGGGGGGGGGAGAGAGAGAGTCAATTTAACGCGTCGAGGATTCCGGTGTGATTGCGCAATCCTCACCGGGGGACCGGGGCGAGATCGTGCCAAAGCTGAATGACAATTAGAGAGCGAGAGAGAAAGAGAGGTGGGAGAGAGAGAGAGAGAGGGGGCGAGAGAGAGGAAGTCAGAGAGAGAGGGAGAGATAAACAGAAAAATAGCGCGGGGTTGACGGTAGAAATAGGCAAAGGGAGAAAGACCAGGACAGAAGAGAGTTGCGGTTCAGCTCCCAGCGCCCTTGTCTCCCCCATCTCCCCCTTCCTCATCTTCTTCCTCCCTCCAAGGAAAAAAAAAAAAGGAGAGAAGCACCGCAGCTTCCCATTGGTCAGCCTGAGGTCAGCTGGTCTGTGCCTTCCCCTTCCTCACCCTGTTCCATAAACGCACACACACAGACTTTCTCTCTTGCCCCCCACCGCTCCTGCTCTCTCTCCCCGCACTGGCACTCAGCCACCCAGATACCCCTTCCCCTCTCTCACCCTCTCTCACCCTCCTCACCCTCCTCACCCTCCTCTCACCCTCCTCTCACCCTCCTCACCCCTCCTCTTTCCAATCTGCGATCAACTAAGTGATAGCGGCAGCAGCAGCCCGGCGGACTGTCGGCTATAAAACACAACAAATCATAAAGTGCGGGGAAGGAAAGGCAGAGGAAGGAGGACGGGAGGGAGAACCGTTAGCCATTAGCCGTTAGCCTCTTTCTACTCCTCCTTCTTTTTCATCGTTGTTGTTGTGTTTGTGTCCTCCTGTCCTTCCCCTCTCCTCTTCTTTTCCTCTTTTCTCCTCATCCTTTTCACCGGCTTCTCCCAATGAGTTCCTATTTTGTCAACTCCTCTTTCCCGGTGACGCTGCCGGGACCAGGTGGAGGAGGTGGGCAGGCGGCGGCGGAGTCTTTCCTGGGTCAAATCCCGCTTTACTCGTCTGGTTACGCGGCCGACCACCCTCTCAGGCACTACCCGGCCGCCGCGGCCGTGGCGTACAGCGCCGGCGGCAGCGGCGTGCACCAGGACAAACCCTACACAGCCTCATATTACCAGCAGGCGGGCAGCGGCGCGTACGGCGGGCACCGGGCGGCGGGGGTCGGCGTCGGGCGGGCGCCGCCGGAGCCGGCGGCTGCGACGTTACGCCTACCGCGGCGGCGGCGCGCGGCGGCGGCGGCGGCTACGAGCTTTTACCGGGACAAGGACCACCAGTGCAGCCTGGAGGAGCTATCAGCTGGCGCTGGGTCAGGACGGCATGCACCGCAAAGCGGAGTGCGCGGGGCTGGGCGGAAAGGGGCTGTTTGGAGAACCGATCGACGACAAGCAGTCGTCGGTCCCCATCTACCCGTGGATGCAGCGGATGAACGCCTGCAACGGTAAGTGTCTGCTTCTTCCCTTTCCTGCTGCTCTTTTGCATATTTTATGATCCCTGTCATAAAACTCACGTTTGTTTCCCGCGGCAGCCTCTCCGCTGTCTTTTCCTGCTTCTTCCCTCCTCCACCAGCGCTCCCAGTAGCTGCTTTATGGTCCCCTTTTGCTGGCCTGTCACTCAGCTGCGCGTTCTTTTATTGTCCGTCATAAACGGGTTTGTTTGGGCTCCAGCTCCAGTTACTGTATGTGACCTGCTGACCGACTCTGCTACCGGGGACCCGAGAGGAAAAGCCTGTCAGACAGTGTTGTGGGTGAAAACAAGTCACAGATATTGAGATAACGTGACAGAAAGACAGGAAACATGAGTTAGACTGATTATCTATCCGCCTGTCTTGTTCTTTTTATATATGTTCTATTTTTGCCCTTTGGAAATATTAAAAATAAAGAATCTTAATTTATAGTACTCATGATAAAGGTTTCTTAAGTCGTAACCTTCAGATTTATTCTCCAGCAACTTTACAGTACATTATCTTCCTGTAGTGTTAATCTCGGTGGTGTAACAGATTAGATAGTCTTTTCTTGAAGGATTTATTAAGAAGGCGCCAAATTCTCTCTAAAATTGAGGTAAGCCAGTGTGAAGAACTTTATTTAAAACATGTTTTAATGATCTAAATATGCAACAGCGCGTGTGCTTTTCCACACCAACCTGACTTTTAACATGAAGCAAAAGCGTCTTTTTCAACAGAGGAAAAGAAGCCTGTTGATAGTGAGTTATAGATTTTGCTTTTGTTGTGCAAAGTCCCGCGGGACTCTTCGAGTTATGACAGATGAGGTGGGAACAGGCGCTGCCGCAAAGAATTATATAAGGAATAAAAGGCAACTCGGGCTTTTAATGACGGTTGGTGATGTAAATGATTGCTGAGAGAGACCGAGAGAAAGACAGAGAGAGAGACAAGAGAGTGCCTTAAGACCAATAAGTGCTCCTCCATAATCCGCTTTGAATGAGTTTTTATTTATGGATATTTAGGGCCCTGAGCGGCGTGTGGGTTTGCTCAGTGCTCTGCTCGGAGAATCGATGCAGTAACAGTAGCCGCTGGACTGACAACATGGCTGCTTGTTTACCAAAATACAGTTATGGCAAAGCTCAGACACCTGATCCTGAGGAGGTAAAACCCGCAAGAACTATATCTCTACCGCAAGCGCATTTCTTATTGTTGTTATTATTATTATTATTATTATTATTATTATTATTATTATTATTATTATTATTATTATTATTAGTAGTAGTAGTAGTAGTAGTAGTAGTAGTAGTAGTAGCAGTAGTAGTAGTAGTAGTAGTAGTAGTAGTAGTAGTGACTAAATCAAATGCAAGTCAGTCTCTAAGTTTTAGGTGTTGTTGTTAGTATTAGTATGAATATAATTTTGTTAATGATCCAATTTGTTGATTGTTGACCGAGTTTTGTGAACAATATCTTTCACGGCATAGGTTAAAATGTGACAACTGATAAATAATTATTGGCACATTATTTTTTTCTAGATAGTAAACGGAACGTGTCCTAGAGAATACGACACAAATTCGAAGGATAACCAATAAGATTTCAGCTGTTGTTAAAAAGCTCCGTCGGGCAGTTTTGTTTAGAAAAGCAGCGTTTACGGTCATGTTAAACTTTCTGATTATGAGCCAGGTTAAGTCAGGTACCAGTCCTGAGCCCTGCTATTATTCCCCAGTCTCGTTGTTTTAAAACTTAATATTAGAGAATAACGCACTCTCTCGTCCTTCGCGCGCATGACTCCAGTTCAGCTGTAAATGTCTTCGTCTCTGATGATTTGCTTCTCTCTTAGGGACCTTCGGCAGTCCCGGGAGACGCGGACGGCAGACCTACACGCGTTACCAGACTCTGGAGCTTGAGAAGGAGTTCCACTTCAACCGGTACCTGACGCGGCGGCGGCGGATCGAGATCGCGCACGCTCTTTGCCTCACCGAGCGGCAGATCAAGATCTGGTTCCAGAACCGGAGGATGAAGTGGAAGAAGGAGAACAAGCTGATCAACTCATCCTCGTCCTCCTCCTCTTCGTCCACCGTGAACGGCACAGAGGAAGAGGAGAAGCAGACAGAGTGAAAGGAAAGATACAAACTAATGGTGGAAAAGGTCGAGACGTGGATTCGTCTCCAGCTGTCCAGACACGGGTCCGGTAGAAAGAGTTTTTTTATTATTATTTTTATTTTTTCAAAAGCAGGATCAGAGGTTACTTATCGTTTCATGCGTCAATCACCGTCAACCACAAATAAATGCACCGCACCACATTAGACTCTCTCTTTATATATATTTATATATATTGTGACTCTCGGAAGCAAGAAGATTGAAGGAAAACCTCGAATTCAACACACAGACGCAAGGAAAACATAGGAGGAAAGCACGGTGGTGTTTTCTGCAACAAAGCGGTGACACATTTTGATGACACGACTTCCTGTTGCATTCCAATCATAAGAAGTACTTAATTTTTTAAATATTTTGTCTCTTATTTTTATCATTTCCGGGCAGGCGCGTTGATGAAGTATAAAAACTCGACTGGGGCTGTTTTCTGCCTCGCTATTCTCTTTTAGTTTCCGCCTTCTTGTTGTACGCGTTACCTTCAAATGCAACAAAGCTGGGAAAGAAAAGATGTTTAAATGTGTGTAAATATGTATATATATCATGCTTTGTTCATATTTAAACTGTACATAAATGAGCTGGATAAAAAACACCTTGCATGGTGAAAACATTGTGTTTGCAGGTAGGTGTGCGTGAGTGCGTGTGGGGGGTAATTTAAGCTTTCCAGCTCTTTTAATGTTTTTGATAGAATTGGGACGCATGGGAAAGGTTGTTTACCTACTGATATTGTTCTCCAAACTACCTAAAACGTTCAGGAAAAGTGTATATTTTATGACTTTTTACAGTGTTATGTGTCCTTTTTTGTCAAGTAATTACGTATACTACCTATAAGAAGTGTCCAATAAACTGTTAACAAGCCAACTAAAGTTTTGTTAAAATTTGTTTTTACACTTGGGTTTGCGACAAAAACGGTTGAAAAAAATCAGCTACTGTTTCTAAGCATGTGTGTTTGAAACGTGCACGCACATTGGGAGCGAGTCGCGCTGTGGGCTGGGAGAGGCTGGCGGGGACGGGGCCGAGCCGCTGCCGATGGCTCCAACTAATTGATGACCAGATCGAGTGAGAGAAAGTTGACCTGTCCTCGAGCCTCAGGCCAGCCGGCCCGACACGTCTCACACTCACACTCACACTCACACTCACACTCACACACACACACACACACACACTCTTTAACCAGACAAAGTGGACAATGTCCTTATGACCCCGTGAACTCTGCGTGGCCCCTAAATGACCGACGCGCGGGTCCCATCTCGGCAGCTTGGGTTGCAGTCACGCACGAGCATCGGCGCCTCATTCCGATTAATTTACTTCATTCAATAACTTTATTGAATATTGCGGCCTTGACTTCATTGAATATTTACCTTTAAAAAAAGCGCAAATTTCTTTCCAAAGGCAAAAGGTATATAAAATGTATATTAGTGTGACAAAATAAAATATATTATAAGAAATTAATGCTGTAAACATCCGATTCACAGGCCAAAGTGAAGCCATAACGATGCTGTGGGGTATTTTACCAGCAGCCATGCCACAATACCATTTCAGGTTTGCGTTTTTAGCAATACGCTGATGTTATCCTACTTTTACCCTGGCAATTTAAAAAAATTACATTTCTATTGTATGACCAAGAAATGGTGGTAAAATGTTGTATTCCTAAAACTCCTGGTGTTTCAGACAAGAAAAAACGGGGGAAAGAGAAGAGCGCCATATAAATACAAGTAATGAGAAGATGTAAAAGACAGCTTTTATCTCTTCACTAACAGTGTAAAATTTGTTTTTAAGTGGTCCAAATATCAAACATGACAGTGCAAATCCAGGCTGAGTGTGTTTAGAAGTGTGTGCCAACTGGGTCGGTGCCTCTTTATCCTCTGCCCAGTTTCCTGGCACACTCTGTAACCCTGACTTATTTTTAATTTCTTTTTTTTCTTTTCTTTCTTTTTTTTGTCTTACGGGCCTGTTTTCTCGACATAAATATATAGACCTAATGTTGATGTCAAACTCTGATGGGTGGACCAGAATCTGCTTTGTACATTTGAGCTCTCCTGGGTTTCTGCTACAGCTGTTTCACTCTGCTGGGTCACTTTGGCAAGATGCACCAGGAGTTTCTGCACAAGTGGTTGTGATTTTCGCTGTGTGAGCAGCTGCTTGTGTAAAATGTGTTTTGAAACTGTTTACACACACACACACACACACACACACACACACACACACAAACGCACACACACGCAGGCACAGAGTCGTACAAACTCACTCCCCCACAGAGTCAAATCGTTTGTATCATTTCACACACAAAAATCTGGAATACTTCATCTGTCCCATGTTCTGGGGCATGTCGGCTGTGTGTGTGTGTGTGTGTGTGTGTGTGTGTGTGTGTGTGTGTGTTAGAGTTACAGTGAAGCATGTAACTTGCGCTGAGGCCTTCTGCAAACACACACTCAGACACACGGGGCTGAAATGCATCTCATCCAGGGAATCAACAAATCATAAATCAGCAGATTTCCGTGCACGGATCAGGTTTAACATTCCTCTCCTGCAGCTGGATGCAGGGCAGTTCAAAAAAGGAAGAGAGAAAAGAAAAAACGAACGTTTGAGTTCTCTGCATCTGGCTGCTTTTAATGTTTTGTCATGGATGTGATAAATATTGATGAGATGAATTAAGATTTTTATCAGTCATGATAATGATTTACTTCAATGAGTTTAAATAGTGAAAATATCACTATCACAACTGTTGTAGTTGTTGAAAATCGCTTTTAGCTTTATTAAACATTTTTGACAGCGCAACCACAGTCACTACAACTCTTATTCCTTTTACAGCAACTCCCAGTATTACTTCAAAGAAGACAACGACAACAAGGAAAAAGCTCTAGTTTCAACGTGGTTCCCTAATTGCCAGGAAGGATGGATAGATGGGTATTATTTATGGTTTATGGTAGCATTTTCTAATTTCTGCCAAAGTAAAGGTTAATTAACAGCTCTGAGTGATGATGGAAGCAACTACTTACAGGGAGGAGAGAAGGGCACAAACTACAGCGGAATTACTTTTAAAAGGGACGTGTCTGGTTGTTCTCACTCAATTTCATGTCTGTTGTTTTATTTTAGATTTAGTGCAATAAGTCATGTCTGCAGTAGGTGGCGCTCAGAGCTCACCCCCGGCACCTCCAAGCGTCAGGCAAAGGGTGAGAGAGAAGGGGTGAGAGAGGACGCGAGCGAGCGGCAGCGCTTCCCCGCCCACCCCTCCATCATTAGAAACCCCAGAGCATGAATTACCTCTCCGAAGCCATCGGCGAGAATTTACGACTGGTCAACAAAAGCACGTGACCGCCTCCTCCCTCTCTCTGTCTCTCCTCCCTCACCTCACCCCTCACCTCCCCCACGACACACACACGCACACACACACACGCCTCGATCCAACAAACTCGCACACACCACCCCACCCCCATATTTGGAGGGCGCATACATAGCTAAAAACGAAGTACAGTGCAACGCCATAATTCACTAATACATCATAAATCGTTGAAAGTACCAGCGTCGTAACGACCGGGAGAAATCTAACAAATCAAGCGCCCCTTAGTACTCAACTGTAAGCCTGCAACTCTCTAAAACAACCTAAATGAGCTCTTACTTTGTAAACTCGTTCTCGGGGCGCTACCCAAATGGCCCCGACTATCAGCTGCTAAATTATGGAGCCAGCAGCGGCGCACTGAACGGCGGGACGTACAGGGACTCTTCCACCGCCACCATGCACCATGCGACGGGTTCTTACGGGTATACCTACAATGGTATGGACCTGACCGTCAACAACCGAAGAGGGGGGAGCGGTGGCGACGCAGTAACCGGCGGACACTTCGGGGGCGGCTCGCTGGTCGGGGACGCCTTGGGATTCGGCTCGCCGGCAGCAGAAAGGAGTTTCAGACAACCGTCCAGTTGCTCCCTCGCCTCGGCAGCAGAATCCCTGCTGTCACCCGGCAGCGGCGACGCACGGAGCTCGTCCCCGCGCTCAGAGCAACCAGGAAGCGCTAATCTCAGCTCCACGAACCTGTCGTCCACCACCAACACTTCCTCCGGCGGCGGCGGCGGCGGCGGCGGCGGCGGCCCGGTGCAGCGCTTCACCGAGCTGGACGACGCGTCTCCCGACAGCGAGGACCTGCGACGAGACAACGGCCACGGCAGCAACCCTGGTACCAGGACAGGACACCCGCACGGCGCGCAGAAACAGGAGGGCGGCCCGGCGGGGGCAGCTGCGGGCGGCACTGTTGGCAGCGAAGGACAACCGCCTCAGATATTCCCCTGGATGAGAAAGCTGCACATTAGCCATGGTACAATCTCCTGCGCCTTAAAGCTTATTAGCTCGGTATCGTGCAAATTCCAGGGAGACAATATTCATAATGCTCCAATATTCATCATGCTGATTCAATAGATTGTGTGGACACATGGGGTTAGTGACAATATAGAGCTTTTTGAAATGGCCTTAGGAAATACGCGGGTGCGCGCCTCCCTTAAAAACACGGTCGAGATCCGACCGACTCAGTTATTAATTTAGAGTTTGTGATGCTAGCCGAGCAATATTATTAAGACAAAGTTCATCGTTTGGGTGGGTGTGAGTCCGTGTGTGTGTGTGTGTGTGTGTGTGTGTGTGTGTGTGTGTGTGTGTGTACGTGTGTGTCTGTGTACAGCACCTAAAAACATTTTCAGTCGGGGTCAATTTAAATGTTTCGACTGACTGCGATTGGCGCTGGGGCTGCTGTCTGTGCGAAGACTTCAATCTAGATTTGGTCTCATTCGCGCAAATTTTTGCAGCTATTTTGAAAGTCTTTATACCTATCATTGACACTGGGATCCGAGTCTGCTCTAGCAAATTCAGATGGCTGGTGGCCATATTGTAAATAAACCGAGATTGCGCATTAGATTATTTTCTGAATAATTCTCATGTTGCATTTTACTCCTGTAGAGTCCAGTGACGCCGGACACTTGCCTCCCCCGTTCTTCTCCCCCCTTTTTTTATTTTAGCAAATTCCACAAAGCGTCATAAATCTGTCAAGGCAGAGGCAAAGCGGGCAGCAAAGCCCAACAGGCTGATGAGCGCAGACAGAGCCGGGTGGGAAAAGAAAAAAAAAGAGGGAGAGGGAAAAGGAAAGGTCGGGAGACTTTGGAAGCTGTTGCGCCTTTGAAAAGTGAAGCTTTATTACGTGTGGGAACTTTATTAGGGAGGTGAGGCAGAGAACGGGGCAATAAAAGCCTGAAGGGAGCTAGAGGGAATGAAAAGGGGGTGCGATATAGAGGGTGCTGCTGACGAGAGGTGGTTAAAAAAACAGTAATGTGACAAAGAAAAGCACATCTTTTAGAGCAGGCTGTGGAGTGGAAATGGCAGAAATAAAACGTGTCACGATGACTGCTGGCAGAAGAAAAGCCGCTTGATCCACAGGCAGTTGTGCCTTTACGCACAACCGTTGTGATAACATGATTGGAGTGAGTGGGATAACTGCGCGCGATCATTTTAACCTGTGGCCTGGACGAAAGGGGAACACGGCAGATGCGTTTGGGGGTAAATTAGACAGAAGCTACTTCATTAGGCGCTTGTTAATGCATTTTTGGCTTTTACGCATTGTGCTTAAACGTCACACAATTATTCCACATATGGTGTGTTCACTCATGACTCCTAACACCCGTTTTGTTGGTTCCAAATATTCAGATATGACAGGTCCAGATGGGAAACGGGCACGCACGGCGTACACGCGCTACCAGACGCTCGAATTGGAGAAAGAGTTTCACTTCAACCGGTACCTGACGCGGCGGCGGCGGATCGAGATCGCGCACGCGCTCTGCCTCACGGAGCGCCAGATCAAAATCTGGTTTCAGAACCGGAGGATGAAGTGGAAGAAGGACAACAAACTGAAAAGCATGAGCCTCGCCACCCCTGGCAGCGCCTTCCAACCGTAAAAACGATCAAACTGTTCGAAAACATCCCTCCATCTCTTTGTAAAGCTGTCAAGTACGCGTGAAGGCGGACGGGGAGGAAGGTGAAGATCGGGGAAGACCTGCCGAAAACTTGAAGAAACGCTAACAGAAGTCAAAAGAAGACGTGGAGCAAACCCGGATGAAGAAACGACAAGCAAATTCCAAGTTTAGAGATCATCAACCGAGTACTGTACAGCTGCGCAGCACTTTCGTTCGGCATGTTTGGTGTTTTAAAAGCAGTGTAGCCTCTAGGATGTCGACTGTGGTACTTGCTTCTTGTATGGAAAACAATCTAAAAACGCCGTGTTCCTGTATGCTGTATTTGTTCCGTAAAGAGAGAACTTCGGACAAGGAGAGTATGAAAAATGCTACCTACCTACCTTTCTACCTAGATTTAGGTTCACATTTACAACCGTACTACCTTCCCGTTATTGTCTAAATATCGTTTATGTGTCAAGTAACGCGATGTTTCGTAAGTGACCAAGTGCTTTAGAGAAGTTAGCATGTGATCTCTTATAAGTTATTTACAGCTAATAATGCGTCCATATCCACCTAGTTGTGTGAGTCTTGTACATGTGTCCTGCTTTCCATCTGCGTATCTGCTCGTGTATAGCGCTACTATTAAAAAATTAACTGTATTTTATTATTATTGTAATATCGGAATTTGTCGTTTAAAGATGATGTATATAGGTATATATAATGTCATTTTTCAATGTGACCATTTAGCTACCTGTTGACGTGGTGTGCGTGTGTGAGTGTGTTTGTGTGCGCGCTGATCTGTGTGTGCGTGTGTAAAGAGGAAACGGCTACCGTTGCGTGAGGCCTCTTAGCGTTCTGCCAATGAGCTTTTTATATTTGTTTGTATCTCGGAGTAAGAAAAAAAGCAACAATAAAGTCTGTCATACTCATCAAGCGCTGCTGCTGTTGGCGGTGTTTTCATTTGGCGCACAAACGGCCACACTCGAGTCAACCTGAGTACGACAGCCAAAAAATGTTATTCGCCTTCAGATTGTGTGGAAACAGCATTATTGCGCAGACAAGGCAGGCGGATCCTCTGAGATTTTTTTGCAATTAGACTATTGCTTTTAAATAGGAGCTGATTTAACCATACATCATTCCATGCGCACAGGTATACTCTCTGACAAAGGAGCAATTTACAATTAACCTGGGGGCCGATTTAATGAAAAATGCAGCCTATTTAGTGACGGTAAAACTCCTTAATGCACAAATTTAATATACTTTTGGCATATTCCTTGTTCAGTGTGTTACACAGCGAGTTTGTCTGTAATTTCTTGACTGATATTTTAGTATGGAACGGCAGTTTCTATGTCTACAAACTGATTGAAGTCAACGCAGTAAAAGCGCGTCGTGCGTCAAGACGCATCGGACTGTTTTTCAGGCCTTTATCTAACCCTGAACGCCACATTTCCAAGGCGACAACCTCTTAGTCTTCGCGTCACAGGGCAATGCGCACCAACAACCGAACACACACACACACACACACACACACACACACACACACACACACACACACACACACAATTCTCATATGTTCTGAGCGGGTCTGACTAGACAAACCACCGGCGGTAGACGAATTGCTGGCGCTTTTCTGAGCAACAATTAATTTTCCTTCCTAACGGAGGCCAAGCCCGGCAGAATTACGTTACCATTTCCTATTTACTAACTGTAAACAACCGACTGAACTTTTAAACTCACCGGCCAATACTCTGGCAGCTTCCCGTTAATAAAGGAGATGATGAGATGGAGGCAAGAGGTCTTGCTCCGGGCTTCATCTGGACACAGACGCTATCTCCGGCCGCCTGTGTGTGTATGTGTGTTGAGATATTTTTTTAAAGTGAACCCCTTCTGCTTTGAGCCATACTAGAAAAAAAGAAGGAAGCTTTGACATTTACATGTCAAACGGAAGAGGGTTTTTATCTCCAAGTTGGCTCGTAAAGATCAGGCAAGGCCTCAAAATGATACCTCTCACTGGCTCTCCGCTTGTCACGTGGGGTCCATAAAGTTAGTTTTATGGTTTTGGGGAGTTGACAATGTACTATATATTTCACATTCTAGAAAGCAAGTGACGGTTTAACGGCTTCGCGGGGATCCTAAAGGGGTCAGTAAAGTAGAGACAGAGCAGCAGAGGGAGGGAATGTGCGTTTTTGTTAGCGAGAGAGCGCGGGCCACTACACCGGCCACTGTTCCTAGTCCGGTTCACACAAGGAGCCCGGCGAGCTCCGGGCCGCGCGGCTCCGGGTCCTGGAAACAGCGAGCAGAGGAGAGGAACCTCAGGAGCGCAGTAAGTAGTGCTTGAACGCCATGGGAGGAGGGAGCTGCGTAATTATCATGTCACTCACTCTGTAGTGTGTCTGTAATCGCCTCGACGCTGTGCTGCTAAGCTCCGCTGTGTTTTATATACTTGGGATTAGTTGTTGTGGCTAGTTCGGGCGGCCCGGATGGAATGTGAGCAAAGGCGCGCAGCTGCGCGGACATTTTTGTACCCCCGCCCCACTCTGTAAACTTGGATAATACGTGCGCAAGGACTCCGCGCAGGCACCTAAAGATAGTAAGTTGACGTGGTTCTCCCTGCTGGTGGCTGCTAGCGACTGGCTGACATTGGCACAGCCCGACGGCGCTCTGCGCTCGCAGGTCCAAGGATGTTTACTGAAATGACATCAGGTCTAAAAAATAGACTTGGGAAAATTCACATTTTTTGGCTAAGCTAAGCCAAAATACCAGGCAGCTCATGGCTGAAATGCTGAATAACTGTGTCTCAAGCCAAACTGTGAAATGTGTGATCGAGTTGGAAAAATGTATGTTGGTGCTACAACAGACCCTGGAGTGGTAGAGAGAGAGAGAGAGAGAGAGAGAGAGAGGGAGAGGGAGAGGGTGAGGAATAGAAAGGGGGGGCAAGGAGGTCTTATGATATGTACAAGACAATCTTTGTTTCTTTTTATTTCCACACAGGATGGGTGTGATTGAGTGGGAAAACTCGCCACGTAAACAAACACTGCATCACTGTAATTGCTTTTAACACTACAGAGATTTGGTCTCCTTTGGTCTGTAAAACACAAATTTCTTGGTGTAAAACCTCTCACACACAGTAAACCCACAAGTATATAGATAACTAGTAATAATATATAGATATATAAGCCTACTGCTGAAGAAGCTGAATGAAATATTAATACGATGGTTACTGATGCTTGGCCTGCAATCACTCGCAATCACAGTAAACACCAAAAAGCACTATACACAATAAATCAAATTTGGGTTTTAGCAAATGAAACACGTTTAGGCAAAAACAGAACTTTAAATCAAGGTTAGGGCTGATTATGCAGCAAAATATCTAATATAGTAATTCTGTAACGTCTTCATTTCCCTGCAACTAAAAATAAAGTCCAGTTTTGTGGTATTAGATGAGAAACCTTATTATTTTAAATAGAATTATCTTTTTTAGTCAATAGTAACCCAATTTTAGACGCGCATGCCCCCCCCCCCCCTCCTGTTTACACACACCCCCAAAGACCCACACGCCCTCTCTCTTTCTCTATCCGTCTCTCTCTGCCTCTCTCTTT
>CAAE01014653.1:20932-54619 GCA_000180735.1 Tetraodon nigroviridis | reverse complement strand
GTTTGGTTGGCTTATTGGCAGGGGCATGAGAAAGCAGAGGGAAAGGAAAAGTTGACTGACCCGGGCATGGGAATATTTTAAAAATGCATTTAGAGACGTTATCAGAGTGGAACACAAATGTAGAATTTGAAGGAGATTTTGTGCATTTCGATTCGACGATTTGGTGGACTCGTTTGGTTGATTAGATGAACCGTGGGGAGCGCGGGGGGCTCTTTATTTTAAAAGGAAAAATCGCCCGGAAATCGAGCACTCACGATGCCTCCTTATATTCCACCTCTTTCCACGCAGCATCTCCTTCGATGGCCTTACATTTAAATTGGCATTTGAAAAGCCCTAATGTCTTCTGCATACTGATAGGGGTGAACCGCACGGACACGCCTCATGAATAATACACGAGCAGGAGTCATCGGGAGGTCAGCAGACAGGCTGAAGCCACGCACGGCACAAGGAGGCTGCATCAGAGGGCATTAAAGCACCGCGGAGGCCCCCACTAGGACTGCGTGTTTGCCTGTTTGTATTTACATCCGGGAGAAAACGGATTTAACAACTACCCGTTTTACTGGTCTGGTGACATAGTTAAGCAGTTGCTTGTTGTCGGTGGGAAGCGAGGGAGCTGAAATCCGCTAATGTCCATATCCACAACTATCAGGGAAAAACGTGGAACAGCAGTAACTAGCTGCTATCAAAGCAGGGAAGAGTAGGTTCATCTCTTGGCCTACTAAAGCTAACAGCCAATTCATCTACTCAGCCAACTAATGTATTTTATACAGTTCAAAGACACATACTAAGATAGAATTTGTTCCGGAAATGTTGTATAAATTACATGCATATACGTATACATAATTTTAAATGTATATATACATGCTACATGTATATAAATGAAAAAAAAAACATATTTATCATTAGAAGTTAGCCTCGGCTATGACCTTGAGTTAGGAACCGAATATTGACGGTAATAAAAAAAAATAGACGATTTGTGAATGGAAGACAAAAGAGACACGCTACACAGTGTGGCTGTCAAATAATTCAGACATTAAAAATGTAAAAAAACAAACGTAAAATAAATGTAGACTGAAGGGGTATTTGTTGGGTTACTTTTAAAATTGTTTTTTAAAGATGGTAAAGTTCATGTTTCCATTAGTACTCGGGGTTTTATGCACGTACAAACCAATAGAGTTTGCTCGGTTATTATCAGTAATTAATTCTAATATTGTTACAGAATGTAGTGGAAAGCCGTTTTTAATGGCGGTAAAAGAAAGCTTCTGATTATTCCAGTCTCTCTTTGCGGAACATTATTTGTGCCAGAATGCAGCTCCCTCGCGCCACCAGCAGAGCCCGCTTCAGACCAATAGGAAGAGCCGGAGCGCGCGAGACCGGCACCACTGCTCGCGCTTCCGTCCAGCACGCGCTGCCCCCGTCGGTCCTTTTCCTGCCCAAACCGGCGATAACCTGTAACAACCTCCTGCGTCTCCGTCGCTTTTAGAACGTCCACGTACGTCAGAGCTGTCTGTCCCCGTCTTTCCGTAACCGATAAATATCTTGAGAATAAATAAATAAATAAAAAATGTTTTTTTTCTCCGCGTAAGGCGTGCTCCAGAGAGTCGGAAGGAGCGACTTTTGTACGTACAGCGGCGAGCTACGACCAGCGGTGAAGCCACTACCGTAAGGCCGGCAGATTTGTGCAGTGACAAATGATTTGTAACTGGTCCACCGGTGCTGTTTCTTTAACCCTCGTGTTCCTGTCTGAGCAACGGCAAAGAAACCAGTGTATTATAGCGAAAACAGACGGACGGAGGGTCCGAGCTAATAGGCAGCCTGCAAGGAAGGTTCACCGAGTTGAAGGGTCAGAAGTTCAGTGTCGTGCGTGAGTTCCGCCCTCGCCTTTCCTCACTTCACCCCAGACCGATTGCTGTGTGTCAAAGGCAGCAGGACAGAGGAAGGGAAGGATGGGGGGAGTAAAGAGGAGCAGGGGTAAAGAGAGAGAGAGAGAGAGAGAGAGAGAGAGAGGCCGCTGGGGGCACAGATGAGAGAAACGATAGCAGGAGGCAAAGGAGAGGTGAAGGCCTGGCCGACCCTTCCCCGCCCGGCAACAAAAAGCAAAGCTCCTCCTGCCGCTGCCACGAACAGAGGAAGAGATGAAGGAAAAAGAAAGAGGAAAAATGGAAGGGTTGAAGGTGAGGGTGGGGGGTGGAAGGTATTCGGTGTCATGGAGGCTGAGGTCTGCGGGGTGCAGGTGTTTGGCAGCTTTGTTCCCACCGGCTTTTTCAGGCATTAAATAAAGGACAAAACAAGCTTAATAAGTAATAAATAACAACAGGTTTCATTTAGACATTTTCATTTTTACATCAGGACAATCGTTGAAGCAGCAGAACATAATGAGCTCCATAGATGTAAAGAGGAGCATTTTTATGTTTAATAGAAGGGATTGGTGCAAAACTCAGTGAGTAATTGTGGCTCAGTGCTACAGCAGGTCCCTATTTATAGGCCTGCAGAACCAACACAGCTATCAGCCAACCACATCCAACATAAACTATCTCCTTCGCCATCCATAAAATAATAATCTCCTTATCTGATATATTTTCACTGCGGGACAGATTAACACCATGATGGAGGTTCCATTTTTGTTTTTTCGATTAGGAATGCTTAACTTAGCTTAGCAGGATAAACACTGTTATTGAGAAAAGCCTGCGATTGTAATAATTCATTCGAATTTGTTTAGATGTATTACAAATTCGGCACTCCATTTGAGACGCAAACAAAAGTAATACTAATACTACGACTTCGCTACACTACAACTAAAAATAGGTGTACGTATCATATTTCCGCCGATGGCCATTTTAAAACGTCAGGCATGTTTATTTTTTTACGACAAGAGAAAGAAATGTTCTCCAAAAAAGTATCAAGTGTTTTTAAACCGAATTTGAAAGTAAGGGGCGTGGTCGAGCGCGGACATATGGCCAAAAAAATCAATTAGCAAAACACTAAAAGACAAAAAATGGTCAGCGCCGATCCACCTGATACCTCTGCGCCCCGTTTCCGATCCCCACGCGTGACATGATCCGTCTATTCGGATTGCGCAGTAACGCAACGCAATTGACCCCGGGAAAATAGAACTCTTTAAAATTATGGGTTGTGTTTAGAGTTTGTATGTCAGCTCGCACAGTCTTGTCATTTATATTTATCCAACAAAAGGCAAAAGAAGAAATGATCCTGAATGAAATGGAGAAAAAATGAGAGCACGAGATAGAAGACACCCCCTCCTCTGACTTCGACTGGCCATTTTTCTTCAAAGTAATGACTCCAACTCAATTTGGGATGACAGGGAGGGAGAGAAAGAGAGAGAGGGGGAGGTAAAGCTGTAAAAAAAATGACAGAAAGGGGGGATTAGTAGGAGAAGGGAGTGGGAGAGAGGTGGAAATGGCCGAATGAAAGGGTGTGGAAGAGGGAGGGGTCTGTGGGTGAGGAAGAGAGAAGAGGAGGCGGTGTGCTGGGGTGGGCTTGGCTGCGTGCGGGGTGAAAGAGAGGTCAGCGCGTCTCACCAATATTAAAATGTGTACCGGGGACGCGGGGGTGACACGCCTCGCCCGTTAAACAAAGAGTATGCCAAACTGGCAGATTAATTTGAAAACTTGAGTCCACACACACACACACACACACACACACACACACACACGCACACATTTAATGCCTTAAAGAGCCCACAGTCTCTCCAGCAGCCCTGCTCGGTCTCCTGGAAGCCCCAAACCGCGCGCCTCCACGCCGGGGAAGCAGCGCCCGATCCCGCCGCCGCTCCGGCTCCTGGCGCGTGTTTGTTCGCTCTTTGATTCTAAAAGCGACCGGTTCGTCGCTCGCATACTTTAGGATGGTCGTCGAGCGTGTGCGTCCATCTGCGTGCGCACGTGAGTGGTGCCGTCCACGGAAATGACAGCTGGACTCCTTTTTTTTTTCTCCCAAAATATCACGAAGAGTCACGGAGAAGTCACGAAAACCTGTGGCATCGGAGGAGCAGAGCGCACAGCTGAGACTTGCCTTTACGGAGACAATCGGAACGTAGCAGGCGATTTTTTTTTTGAGAGCTGAAGAACTAGAAGAACGGAGAAAAGAAGAAAAAGATCGGAAAACCAGCGGAGGGAAAAAGGGGCTGAAATCGCCGCTGCTGCGGAAAGGAGGCGCGGATCCGCGAGCAGCGCAGGAGTGAGTAGACTGTTGAGAAGCTGAAAATGATGTTGTTAAAAAGAAATTGGCTGATTTGAATATGACGGTGTGTATGTGTGCGTTCCCTGCCGCACCGTGTGTGTGTGTGTGTGGCAGGTGCTTTGACCATGCAGGGAGGAAGGAGACGGTCACGTGTTAAAGGAGCTGCGGCAGAGCCCACTCCTCCCGCGCTTCTCTCATTCCGTTCTCGTTTTTAATATACCTGCATGGTTTTAAATGTGCTGTTAAAAGGCTCAGCATGGCTTTTCTCTTTTTTCTTTTCACTTCCATGCTAAAAAAAAATCTGCCCTGTTAATTCGTAATGGTCCTTTAAAACGTTGTTATCTAAAGACTGGAGAGTGGGTATGATGTGGGAACTTTTAAGGTCCTATTTTAAAACCCACCACGCAGACGGGCTGTTGTTGTGGGTGAAGGCGAGGTCGTGGCTTGTGGAAGGTTAGAGGTCACGTTGAGCAACTTTCTCCCAAGAGCCTTTCAGCCATTACGGAGCAAAAACTCATATCTTATTCAGAGGATATAAAAACAACACACACACACACACACACACACACACAGAGAAACACACAAGCTTGTAGGAATGAACTCGTGCGGGTTTGTGGTGGTTTGCGTCCTCGTGCAGCTCCTTTTCTTTGTCTTCCTGTTGACCGCACCAGCTGCTCAGGTTTTAGCCGCTCTTCGTGCATAGCCGGAGCCACGCTGCATCTGCCGATGAAGATGGCTCCAAAAACACTGCCAGTGCCACAGGGGATGTGTGTGTGTGTGTGTCGTGTCTCTGCGGGGCTGCGTGGCAGCAGCTCCTCATGCTAAACACAGGCTAATTTTTTAGCAGTCTGTTCACAGGCCCGTTGGAATATCCAGGTAATTTATTTCAGGAAAGTGAAATCATCGGTCACAAACACTGGCTGATGAATTAAAAATGAACATTTTGTTTTTTGATTTGAAAATAAATGTTGTATTCCTGAATTACGTCTCTTGGATTATATAGTGAGTAACGTTTGAATTCTACTGCATGAGCTTCCTGCTGTTTATGTTTCTAGACTCCAAACGAGCTGCAGTCTGCTGGTTTACCTGCTGCATATCCAGATGGTTTTCCAAGACCTAGAGTGGGCCATTCCACCCTTTTAAAATAGATTCCAGAAAGCACAGCTAGGCTTGTGCTGGCTACATGGAAGGACAGAGCTGTGCTTCATTTGCTCCCCCTCTCTTACATACTTTGCATGACAATCACCAGGAGAAAAGACCTTGATGTATTTTTCAAACCGCACAAAGGAGCAAAACCACATTTTTCATCTGGTCCTGGCTAGCTTTTTACCTCGCTCATATTTCAGAAGGGTGACAAGTGCGGTCGCTGCAGATAATGAGGCCGTTTAACCCTTCATGTTCATTTTAATTTTCTTATTGTGGCTATAAGAGTGCTATTAAAATGTCTATTATTACATACAGTTCTTTTAAAATGTGAGCACAAAAGGCAGCCTGGTCAAGCTGACAAACGATTATTCCTCTTACATACCGTTTTAAAATATTTGATTTGAATTTAAGTACTGTCATAATAGCTTGATCGGAAATTATAATTTTTCAACTGATCTTTTTGGTTAAACTTTGATTAAATTGGTTCCCAAAATAATGCAAAGCTCTGCAGCTCTGACAGCAACAAACTGGGTTCGGGGGCCTTCTATGAGACGACCCTGGTAAATTGCGAAGACAGTGTAAAGTTATTTATTCACCCAGCCCTCTTCCCTTCTGAAGATTGTATAGCTTTTTTCTCCTACCGTCCTCCATTTAAATGAAAACCTTTCTGACCCACAGGGAAGTTGGAGCTCGTTAGGGTTTGTGCTATATTGACCCCCAATAAAAACCATATGTTTACATCTTCATTGGTCGACGCTTTGCTGTGTACGCCTGTGTGTGTGTGTGTGTGAGATTGTGAGATTGTGTGTGTGTAAATTATCCAAGGTTGTTGTTCAGGCAGTTACCAATGTGGTCCTGAGAATTTACAATATTTTACTAAATATACTCTGCACCACAAAGAGTGATTTTTGTGGGTAAATGCTGCACGCTAGCAATCCTCTCGGATCCCTTTCCTCTCTTGTTGATACCATATTTCACCACACATTCTGGAGAATCATTTAGACGGGTTTTATCTGATTACACCTGAGTCTGCGCGGCTCTTTGTTTGACGCATTGACCTCTACCTGCAGCCAGAAAAACAATGAGCTCCAGGCGCTCTGAATGGCGACCGCTGACAAACTTGACAGAGGGACGGGAAGTGCAGCAGTCAGACTCAACACACCTTGATCGATACCTGGGGGTGACCTGTAGCAAAAGAAAAGGCCAAGGTGACAAGTATGCGCCTATACTTGCGCATAAAATTAGCAAAAATCAGAGAATTTTGGGCTGATACACCAGGGGAAGAAAGAAAAAATTAATAATATTTAGAACACAAAATCGGCTAAAATAGTGTGTAAGATTTACCAATCATGATTTTGGTCAGCGCCGCCGTCTGAACTGATTGTTTAAATGCTGTAATGCTGCAGACGAATCATCTTTTCTTTTTTTTGTGTTTTGGGCGTGTGTGTGTGTGTTTACGACTTCTGTGTGCGTACGGGGGACTTCTGAAAAATTCACTTAATCCGGAGTTTTAGGAGAAAGACTTTGAGTCATTTGCCACCGTGAAGGAGCACTTATTCATTTATTCATTGCTCCATTTTTCACTTCAATCACTCAGAACGTTTTAATAGGACGGTGGTTTCCCTGGCAAACCATTTGTCTTTTTCTTTCATTAAATTCTGCTCCCTCTGTCAAAGAGGCACTCGCTTGGTCTTGCCAAGTTTTCCTAATCCTTTTTGTTCTTTTTAATTGGATCGCTTCTATAATTGAAGTTCAAATTTGCGTGCCTATTACGCGAACCAAAAAAAGTTTTAATAATATTTCGTTTTAAATTCATGAATTGAGCGAAGGCTATTTATTTTTACATGTCTTGAAATAAATTACGGAAAGAAAATATATCTTGTTAGGTTCAAACAAATGAGATGAAATTTTATTTAACAAGATTTTCATTATTTTTCGCAATTGCTATTTTATTTTACATCACGTGAGAGGAAAAATCAAGAAATTAACATTTGAATGGACAATTTCCTCATAATAAGGGCGTCGTTTTTCCATATATGATTAATACATATTTTTCTGTATTTATTTTTTTTTCCTTAATGCACAGCTTGTTTCAGCTTCCATCTACGCATCGGCGTTTTAGGAATTTATTCGTTTTGAAGAGATAAAACTGCAACATTTAAAAAATAAAAACCGTTATCTTGTTTATGCGAATTCAAATGAAAGGCCGCGGCTGACTTCCCGGAAACAGGACGGGAACGTAACTTCATTTCCCAGATCCTCCACCTGCAGGGTAGAGGTGAAGGGTCAGAATCAGTACAGATGGACGCTAATATTCCTTTGTGGCTGCCGCGGGGAGTTTGTGATGGCATCGACGGTGTGACCGCGTCCCTCCAGAGAGCCGCTGTCTTCTATATCTACCCTGTAGATCCGGATTTGTGTAACGATCATTAAAGCAATCACAAATTCGCTTCTAGGGGAGTATATAGTGGATTTATACACGACGGCAGCGATGGAACCAACATGGATGTCGATTTGCCCCGCGTCCCATCTTCGTTAGTTCATTGTGCTTTTTAGATTTTTAGAGGGGAAAACGCCGTGTTTTTTTTTTTTTTTTTGTTATTGTTTTATTTTTAAAAATACAGCAACCAGCGTCTATGTGTGAGCTTTATTGACGGGTATTTAATGCCGCAGCTCAAATTTGAAAGAGAAAAAGCTGCTGCTGCTGTGTTTCATCTCTAAAGCGAACGAAACTCATCTTAAGTTTGCTGCTCTTTATTCTTTCGATCCAAAGGCCAGGCCCGGCCTGGATCAGAGCTTTTCATTTATTATTTGTCTTGTTGAAAAATGATGGGGGCGACTTTACTTTTCATCCAAGTAGGCGTATTGGGAGTGGAGGGGGGGTTGTCCGCGAGTGGGGGGGTGGAAGGTCGATTTATAGACGGTCAATTTTCTGGAAGCAAAGGCCTCCGATATCTCCATGACCGTGTCTTCTCCGTGCGCGCGCACCTTTGATTCGGCGGATAAGAGAAATGCACAAGTTGGCGCGTTTGTGGGGTTCGAAAATCTGGCTGTAAATGCTTCTGAGCCACATTACTGTAGGAACTGTTATTACTCACAGTGGGGTCTGTGTGCCGCAGAAACCCGTCTCTGTAGCCCGTTTGCCTCGTTGTTTATTAAAAAAGATACAACTCTTACACCAGAGGCCCGTGGAAAAACGCTTTCTATACAATTATCTTGATAATTGCAAAAAAAAAAAAGAAAAAAGAATGCAATCAACGTTCGGAGCTGCGCTGAGGGAGGGGAAAGCTGCTGCTGGAAGAAAACACAAACCGTCGCACAGCGCAGTAATGCACAGCTCAAGGGCAGAACCAGCCGCGCAATATGGATCGGACATACGGCCTGGCTGTGTCCACTAATGGCAAAATCAGGCACAGGCTGTTTGTTCGCGCGCATTACCATGCAGAAGGAGCTGGGTGTGCAGCGAGCGCGCGTCGGAGCAGCGCAGGGTCCCGAGGAGAATCAGAAGTGGTGCTGCTTTAATGCAAAGACCTGGTCGTGATTTAGGAGGCCCCGCAGCCTGAATTAGTTGATGAATTTTCTATCGATCCTAAACAAGGCAGATTTATCTCTGCCAGGCTGCTGCTGCTGCTGCTGCTGGGTGGCGCCCCGACAGGCCCCGCTCCACTCCCCGTTATTAGCCACTGGAGAAACAGAAACAGAAAAAGAAAAAGAAAAAGAAAAGAGAGGGCTTTGCCAAGCACGTCTGCACACACACACACACACACACACACACACACACACAAATATATACACAAAGGGTGGTGCAGGCGCCACTTCGAATCCCCCGAGCACCATCTTTGTGTTGCTGCTGTTCTGCTCCTTTTTATTCAAAGTTGCTCTCGGGGTGAACGCTTGGCTAGCAGTCAAAGAGCGGCTGTCATCCGCACCCTGCTCTGCTGCTCGTGCGTGTCTGTGCAGTCCGTGCACGCCCTTGGAACTTTGTTATCATTTTACCTGCTTATAATTTACATGTGTGCCGAAGGAGTATAGATACAGAAAGTGGTTTGTTTGTTTGTGCGTGTGTGTTGGGGGTGTGTGTGGGTGTGTGTGTGGGTGTGTGTGGGTGTGTGTAGTGGGGGTTATACTATTGTAAATCATGAATACTCTCAAAGTGTGGCCATATGATGATGCGCGTGCGGGGGCCGTGTGTATACGCTTAATCCCATTTCCTTATCCGGGGACCGTTTCGGAGCCATGCCATTGGCCATCCCTCGTCACGTGGCTTCTTAACTTTGTTCACTTGACAGAAAAGTAGGAGGGTTCAACGGAACAGGAATAAGCGAAGAGTAAAGGGATGACATATAAATTTTAGTTATATATTTTCCGAGTAGGTGCAATTCCACAAAAAGGCTGAAATTAATGGCCATGAGCTCCTATTTGATCAACTCCAACTATGTGGACCCGAAGTTCCCGCCGTGCGAGGAATACTCACAGAGCGACTATCTGCCCAACCACTCTCCGGACTATTACAGCTCCCGGAGGCAGGAGACAGCTGCTTTCCAGCCGGACTCTCTCTACCACCACCACCACCACCACCACCCACACCAGCAGCAGCAGCCAGCCGAGCCGCCGTACACGCCGTGCCAGCGCGCGGGGCAGCCCGCCTCAGTAGTCATGTCCCCGCGGGGTCACGTCCTCCCCCCGGCCGGACTCCAGACCACTCCGCTGCCGGAGCCAGGTCACCGCTGCGAGTCGGTGACACCCAGCCCGCCTCCGCCGCCGTCTTGCGGCCAAACGCCTCAAAGCCAATGCGCTTCGTCTCCCGCCAGCACCCGCAAGGACCCCGTGGTTTATCCGTGGATGAAGAAAGTCCATGTAAACATCGGTAAGTGCCGCCAGCAAACTTCTTCCTCTCTCTTTCCTCTCTCTCTCCTTGGCTGCGCCTTTGTGCTCCTGCTGCTGCGCGCTGTGCACTTAGGTGTCCGCCGCTGAAATCTACGGCTTCTCCTCCCTGTTTTCTCTTACAAGTAGACGAGGAGCCCGTGGGTCACGATTTACGATCGCCTGTTTGCAAGGCCAATATAATTACACCCTCCATAAATTTTTATTACACCTCTTCGCCGAGGTGCCTTTTGAAGTCCTATCGCGGGCTAATCTGCTCTAATTCCCAGCCATATGACAACTCCGACCGAGCTCATAAGTTAGCTTTTATACCCTGGTAATTTGATTTTAAGTGGTCGGGTTGTATAAGCGGTGTACTCTGCTTTGTGGAGCTTTCCTCGTTCCAGCGGAGGGGGAGTTTTATGGCCGCTGAAATATTCATGTTTATAGAAGCAGCCGTAAAATACTAATGTGAAAGCGTAAAGCTCGGGTTTGTTATGGCTCCTCTGTAGTGGTATCAGAGACTCCTAGCCTGCGTGTTGGCGTAACTGAAGCGCACGTTCGCTGTGACTGAACACCGTGATTGCAGCCAGCGTGCATCTCTGCCCAGACGTTTACCTTCTCTCTTTTTTTTTTTTTTTCATTCCTCTCTCGACAAAGTCCTTTAAGCCACCCTGTCTCGGGAGACCTGGTGCATTTCTGTCGCTGAGGGATCTGTAGAATCACGAGCCAGTCGGCCATTCCTCTCCGTGGCGCAGCAGCTGCACCCCCACCGGCTCCCGGGCACTTTATGCAGGACAGACAAAGCTACGGCCCGATTCTTGGAGCGTGACAACCCGTCAGAGACCACAATCAGGGGGAAAAAAGAAAAGAAAAACCGAGCAAACAAACAAAAACCCCGCACTCCTCCTCGCGTGGCTGTGGCGTCGTTAATGTGGACTGTTGATATTTTCCGGGATCCCTTCTGCGTGCGCGAACGTGTCCGAACAGCTGCAGCTTGACGCCTTGGAGCTCAGCCGTCGACCCGGTTTGCTCTCATCTCACAGCATGAGGATCCTGGAGGCAGCCCGGCTTCGCTGGGAGGCCTGAAATCGCCCCGACAGACTAGTCATAAAAAGGTGGAAAAAGAAACGGAATTCGGACAACAAGCGTTTTAGGCGCAGCTGCACCGCCTCTAAAAGCACGTCTCCCACGTGGGGCAAAAGTAGAACAAGTATTTTTTTTTTCATTATTTATTTTAATAAACAAAATGATTGGAATTTTTTTGTATTGTGAACATTTGTGACTTGACATTTTAATAATGAGTCAAAGAATATTGTGCAATGTAATTTTGTTCGCGTTCGTGTTCGGAGGTGTTCCTGTCTGGCACTTTTATAAACATCAATATTTCTTTTCTTTTCTTTTCTTTTTTGACGGGCTGGTGAACGCTTGTCCTTTTTCCTTCTCCTTCCACAGTGAGCTCCAGCTACACAGGCGGCGAGCCGAAGCGTTCGCGGACGGCCTACACCCGCCAGCAGGTCCTGGAGCTGGAGAAAGAGTTCCACTACAACCGGTACCTGACGCGCAGGCGCAGGGTGGAGATCGCGCACACGCTCTGCCTGTCGGAACGGCAGATCAAAATCTGGTTCCAGAACCGGAGGATGAAATGGAAGAAGGATCACAAGCTTCCCAACACCAAGGTCCGCTCCGGGTCAAACAACACAAACTCCCAGGTTCTGACTGGCTCCCAAAACCGCCCCGGACCTCTATAGCCGCCCGCGTCTCTCCTATGATTTATGCCCCTCCCTTGCGGTCCCTGATTGCGAGACTGAATGCCGCAGCGGCAGTCATGCCTCTGACCACCGGAGCCTGCACTTTGGACCGGAATAACGCCTTTGCTCCGGAGGAAATGATGAATGTCATTGCCGATAATTTGGTTCCTATCTGCGATGAGACTGCAGACTATACGTTTCACAATATAAAATGGGAAAGGGGGGGGGGGGGGTGGTTCCCCACTCATAAAAAAATTAATAAACTTGAACAAAAGAAAGACTAAACTGAAACAAAATATTGCGGCAGCTTTATTCCTCCGTCTTGTCTCTCCGTCTCCCTCTTCACGTCTCGGTCGCTGTTTTTTAATATTTCTGCCTCCCCACACCCCTCATACTCCTTCTAGATCAACACAAAACGCCAGGCCGCAGGTAATAAGCCCCCGTCCGCATGTTTCTGTCCATCAGCCTTGCCCCCTTGTGTCAGAGTTTTTGGGTAAAGACGGATCCTCGTTTTCATCTTTAATCACGCCAAACTCGGCTCCCATTCGTCATGTTTACTCTGCGGGTACAGAGCAGAGGGCTGAGCCGCGGCTCTGCCCATTACCCCTCGCCCTCTTCCTCTTCCTCTTCCCAAACCACGACTCATCATCCTCCCACCCAGCTCCAGCACGCATGCACATGAAACAAAAGGAAGGCTCAGTTTTGTCCAGAAAAGTGTTCTTTTAGTTTCAGACTCTCCACGCGCTCTTCTCCACGTCTGCCTTTCACACACGTATCCTCCAATTCACGTGACACTTTTCCTGTATTTGTTTTAATTTGTTGCCAAAAAAAGGAAATTATAGCTCTTTGAAATGTAACTGCATTTTTTTGTTAATCAGAATCAGTGGTGAAAATGATACTTTCTTCCGTGACTGCAGGTTCTGCAGGATTTTTTATTTTTTTAATCTTTTGTAGACTCGTTGTGTTTTATTTTGTTTTGTTGTATACAGGGATTCACAACGAGAGGTCGGGGGAAAGAAAGTCAAATATGCATCCCAAAAATGTTTAAAAAGCTGCCTACACAACGGATTATACCATTTAATCTAAGATCCTGATGCAAATAGCTCATGAACACAAATATAAACGCTGCACTACATAATGTGCTACCTATTACCTCAGTTGTACTGATATATATTTTTACTTTGATCCTCCTAATAATGTCCCCTACGTTTAATGAAGTGACAGCTTTCCGAGCTTTTATATTTTATAGTCGTGTGATGAGTTATGGTTATAAATATTGCGCACTAAAAAGCGTCATCTGTTTGTCATGTGCAAAATATAATAATTTAATTATAAATAGTTCTACTGGCCAGGGACATCGTGAAAAACAAAGAAGCCTTTTATTGCACGTCTGAAATGTGTTGATTCATTTTTTTTTATAGGAATCCTCCTGTTTTTACGCCTTTTCTCATTCTCCTCCCATTGAATCGCACGCACTTAATTTCTTGTTCTCGCCGTTCTGTCATCATGTGCCAGTTCCTTAGATTTTTTTTTTTTATTCTGAAAGTGACATGGTTTTGAACAAATTGTTATTTTATGTACATTCCAAAGAAGCGTTTCTGTCGTTCTAGAACACGAATATGATAAAAAAACAGTGCTGGTAATGTCGAACATGTGGTACTATGGTTTGTAAGTTTCTTCTGTCTGTTTATGCCTCCACATTGTCTACCTATTATTTGTAAATACTTCATAGACATGTAAATAAACGGCTAAAAAGGCAAAAACCTTTTCTCATTTATTTTATTTGCTGTCGTTAATTTCTTAGTTTTCGGCAACAACAACAAAAAAAACCCTATTATCACCCACATTCCATTTATTTATTGACTTAAATGTAATCTGTGTAACATTTGGATTGGTTTTGCAAATTTTGAACAGGATAATGGCTTAAATGTCTTTTCTCGTTGTGGTTTAACAGCGTTTAGGGCGTCGCTCCGGCCCTCCCAAGTGTGCACACAAATATTTTCATTAAATTTCAATGTTGGTTTTGTCTATAGCCTGTCTTGAGAAATCAGCAGCCTGCGATGATTAATCTGTGCCGGCCTTGAGTGATCTTGGTACATTACGTCCAGTAATCTCGTTTTAAATCACAGACCGTCCCTTCGTTTCACTCTCGTTCTCCCGTTAATTTAACGGCTGCTCAGACTTGCCTGCACCGGCCCCACAAAGTATGGGACAACCCCCACCTTCGTTTAACACTGATCTGAAAAAAAAAAAAAAAACATTAAATAGTTTCTTGGTTGGTGCTCTTTTAATGCTTTAATGACTAATATTCGTACGTTCTCCCCTCGCTATCGCTGCTTTCTGGACCGCTGTTGAGCGCGCGTGTGTGTTTTATTTTTTTATATATTACAAAAAGGGAGCGTGCTGGCGCCATAGCTCAAACCCTGACAACCAAATAGATAATCAACAAGACGAATGGCTTCTTTTGTAAGGAGCGGCTCCTGTATTAATTTTCATTTTCTTTTCTTAGAGCAGGTATTGAAAAATATAGAGCAAGAGGGGGGAGCGAGAAAATAGCATTTCTGCCGATGAACTTTAAACAAAAAAACTCTGCCCCCCTAAATTGGTCCGCTCGTATTCCTCGGCCCAGGGAAGATTCTCTATTACTCGTTGGCTGATTTCTCCCTGGGCCCCTTGCCACAGAGTCTCCCACTGCCCATTTATCTGTTTTCTTCCTGTTTATGAAAGGCTCCCCTGCTATCAAACTGCACACCTACAGACTCCAACACAGTAACACCAAGATGTGACTCCCGAAAGCCTGTAAAACTACATTTTAAAGACTCTAATATTATTAATAATATACAAAACAAAAAAAAAAAATCATTTTCATTTGGCACATCATCACGCTGCGCTCCAGGGTGACGACTCCTCCACTGCATTTCCTCAGTGTGTATTAATTTGCTCCAGTTGCACATGACCAGCCATATGTTGTGTCTCCTTTCTGTGGCGAACGCTATATGGTTTAATACCCTCTCCTCTACACACAAACCCTCGGGCGGTGTACCTCTCCTCACATAAGATAATATTTTTTTTTTTTTTGTTCAATGCCGTAATTTTCACTGCACAGCAATTGTCCTATATTGGAACACCTAACCGCGCACACCCCCACCACAATATCTACACACACGCACACACACACACACACATGTGCCTCCACAATAACCCCTAAAGGCCCCTGAGCTCTCGCAGCCGCGGTTGAAATAAATGATTTTGCGTGCGGGGTGACACCGCGCACAATAAGATCCACTGAGGAATCTGGACTCCTTTTTTCGGCTCCTTTATCAGCGCGGCCTTCTGCTGCCTCTGTTAATGTGAATGGGAGCAGATTTTAGTGAGGACGCCCCTCCACCATCGCCACCTCCACGAGCCTGAAAAAGTTCACCGCCATTATTTTCTGCCTTGGAGAGGGGGGGCATGGCACCGCAAGAAAAATGCGAGAATTATACAAGAACAATCATTAATCACGTGTACTTCTTTAAACACTGCTCCTTCTCCATTGTTGCTCGGCAGCCACAGGAGACCCCTTCTGCCAGGAGATGGAGAGAGGGCAAGGAGCACGGCGACAGACAGCAGGAGAAAAGGGAAGACGTCTTGGAAGAGGCTTGGAAGAACACCCCCACCCACCACCACCACCCCCACCGCCACCCTGACACCATCACCGCCACCGCTCGGCGCGCGCGCGCGCGCACGTACCGCACACACACGGTACACTCCCTATTCCCACCCATGAGTTATTTTCCAACCCAGAATTATCCAACCATTAGAGGAAAAAACTTTTCTTCCTCATCTGAAAGAAGAAGAAAGTCAGAGTAAAGAAATGTGGGAACTCAGAACTCCGCCAAAGTGGCCCAGGGAACAACATGGCTCCGCGTTCCCTGGAATCTAAGGTAAGAAGCGTTTGATTTTTCCTTCCTTTACTCCCCATCGCAACGTAACATTTGTCTGCATTCCTAGTGGCGTTTTTATGGTTTTATTGCCCCCTGGGCGTTTGGCGAGGTCGGCCGAAGGGGGCATGAGCAGCCTTTGATTTCGGCGCCGGGACGCGCGAGGCGGCGTGTTTGCGTCAGAACCCGCGAAGGGGCTTGTTTGCGGAGAGCAGCGTTTTGGGTTGGTGTTGGGCCGCGTTTGTGCAAGTGTTTCCATTCCTCTGTGCCACAGTGGTGTCACGGCGGAGCCTGTCTGCCACCCAGGAGGCCTGCTGCTGCTCAGCATCTGCCGCTCTGCCCAAAATGCGCTTGACGCCTTCGACGCGTGTCACTGGCGTAAAGAGCACCATGTGCTGGTGTTTGTAAAATGATTTGGCTGGTGTGTGTGTGTGTCTCTCTCACACGCTCACACACGCGCACATTGCAACTTGTATCTCCAGTAACACAATTTGCAGGCTGGTCCGACGTCACGTAAGCGATGCCATTTTTGACGGTCTTGAATCCTTTCCACTTTACTTTGAGCCTCTTTTGCACGTTATGTCTGCGGTTTTAAAGACGTGCTGCAGTGAAGCTTGCAGGTCTTAATGAGATATCGTTGCCTGCGCGTTTCTGTCGGCCAGGTGCCACCACGCAACAGAGACGGCGCTATGAATATGAATTACACGGCCAGCGCTTGTAGACGAGGCTGTAGGGGGAGTAGTGCGGGGCTGAAGAAGAAAAATTAAAAGAACTAGCCGAGATCTGGTTAATGAATACTCTCACTGTTGTTTTCCGAACCAATTTGCCTCAGACTCAAACGATCGACGAAGCTTCTTTCAAATGAGCTGAGAAACGATCGCCGGTGGCCGTGTGCGCGCCCAGGTCTCCGCTATCTGCTGAGGCGAGCAGCAGTGGCCCCAGGAAGCGCACTCACTTCTGTTTGACCCCTTCAGAAATCAATCTCACCGCGATTAAAAATAAAAGGGCAGCGGTTAAGCTGCATGCGCTTCGGCCTGTCGCGGGGGACGCGGGCCACGGCGTGACGCCATGCGTGGAGAAGTGGAGGATTCAAATGAGGAAAATATAAGCTGTGGGTATCGAAGGAAATGTAGAGAAAGGAGAAAAGGAAAAAAAAAAATCAATGGTCATGCAGGGGCAGAATGGCCGAGCTACAGCCAGGGTGGGTTCAACTAGAGGACACGTGTTTTTTTGACCGATGAGGTCCACTGGCTCTGAAGTCACGAACTGACCCGTGGTTACCCCCCTTCCGCACATGCACATACACACACATGCACTGGTCCCCCTTGACCTGTAGGGCTGCTGGACTCTCGGCTCCCTCGGACATTCCCAGACCTCCGGAGCCTCCAGGGCACTTAGTCATAACAAACGAGTTTAGGGCACTGTAACCCGGGGACATGGCGGCGATATCTCCGTTTCCACTCCCAGACAGACAGACAGACAGTGAGACAGACAAGGTAACCACCTGGTCCGGGAGGTCAGATGCAGGTCGTTTTCACAAAGCTAACTGTCCTGACCAGCCAGATTGAATACAAAGAGGAGTCGCACCCGTCTGTTAGTACAGTTCTGTTTAATGAAGTGCCTTCAAACATGGCGTGAGTGGCCGTCAGAAGGTCAGCCAAGCCGCTCGGACTGGCTCACGCACAGAAAATGTGGAGCCTGATGATGGACATGTTGGCAACTCAGTCACAGTCTAAACAGAGCCTGCCCCTCATGACTGCCTGATTGAAAAGCTGCTGAGAAGTGACTGCTGGCCTGTTTCAGACAAGTTTTCACGCTGCAACGAGGAGAATAATGTGTGATCATTTTCATTAGGAAGGAAGGATTCACACCAAACAGGACCTCAAATGTAACACAATACTTATAGTTTCAGTGGAGAAGGGGTGTGTGTAGTTCAGCAAACTGCTGCTACCATTATTTGCTGGTGGTCAATTTTCAGCCTGGTAACCTGACCACTGTGTGTGTGTGTGTGCGTGTGTGTGTGTGTGTGTGTGTGTGTGTGTGTGTGTGTGTGGTTGTGCTAATTACTCAAAAGGACAATGAGATAGGGGGAAATGCTTTTGGACAGTTTTGTTTTGCTTATGCCTTCAAAATGTTTCCTTGAAAAGCTTTGGGATTTCCTTGAATGTCCAGGTTGTATGAACCTGTATGAACAGTTCTCTCTCTGAAATACGACATGCAAGAAATGCCTGGTGTTTGTCTGACCAACGATAACAGTCTTTTGTCATACTTGTTACTGATATAGCCTACTAGACGTCCCTCATATTTTGCTTTTTTTTTTTTTTGTGCTTACCTGAGGTTCTACATCAGATATGTGTGTTGTTGTTTCTTCTCTAAAATGTGTTGAGTGAAAAGATTTTCTCACATTTTAAAGAATGCTGAAAAAAACTATCTGGCAGGATCTCTGACACCTCCACCAAAATAGAAGCCTCCTTTCTTTTTGTTTGAATGGTTCAAATGGAAACGCCTGCTTTTAAATGATTAAACTACCATTTGGCTCACGTTCGGCCACCTATAAACACGAGCTTCTTAAGTGATAACTCTCATACTGCTTTGACCTGACCTTTGGGAGGGCAGGACGGAAAGATCAATGTGCACCGCCTGATGTACATGAAAAGTGGAATTGATGTGGGTTCCTTCGTGTCAATAATTAGAGGGAGACTGTATAAAGTGGAGGCCAAAGCTGTATATAAGGGGCTGGTTTTGGTTCAACAAACAGGACTTCTACTCAGAACATCTGCATTCTACTAAATTTCTTTTTACAAACGCAATGTTTTTTTTTTTTTTTAAAAGAAGATATTAATCTTTCTTTTTTTCTATCTTGATGTATCGCTCCCACAGTTTTGTTTCCGTAATCTCAGTGGAGGTAGCACTTAAATAACAATGAAATAAAACCATGAAACCACTAAGGGAGGGTCAGGCAGCCAGATGTGAACTGGCTTTCACCCTGACCTGTGGTGTGTGTGAGTGTGTGTGAGTGTGTGTGAGTGTGTGTGTGTGTGTTGTACTGCCAGATACTGGGTCCCAACATACTCTCTCTACTCTAGCAAAGTGAGGCCATTTTTAGTAGTTTAGGACATTTTGGCTGGTCCTCCCAACACCAAGGCCTGTTGGAGGGGAGATAGTTGGTGTCCAAAAAGTCCTCACAAAGATAGAAGCACAAGGATGTTTGTGTAAGAGGGTGGTGGTGGTGGTGTTGGTGTTGGTGTTGGTGTTGGGGTGGGGGGGGGGGGGGGGTCCTTTGGAGCTTTGGATGTGCTGTTTCAGTTTTTCACAGGAAGCTGCAGCCTTTAAAACACGCATTTGGAAAAAAAACCAACTCGCCGACGTGATGTGCTAAAGCGCGGGCAGTCTGGCAGGAAGGCAGAAAGGAATCCTCTGGCTTCTGGGCTCTCGCCTGGTTTACTAATTGCCAGACAAATTGGCTGCGCGCTTGCATTTTTTTTTTTTTTTTGCTTTTGCGCTGGTTATGGGAGCGCTGCCGAGAAATTTATTATTCTGGAGAGCGCGAGGAGCAGAGGAGGTCATGGTGCAGGCGCCCGAGCTGCAGGAGGAGGTCGTCACGAGAGATATATGGCTGCCAGGCTTTTACAACTGCGCTGTGCGCGCGCGTGCGCCATAAAGAGAGCGTGCGGGCCATTTAAAAGTAGACATGGATGGAGTATTAAAAAGAGGAAGCCAGATAATGGCTGCCGAGATGTTCATGCACTTTATTTCCATAATTCAGCCTCGTGGTGTAATTCAGACGCAATCTACATAAGATTATCAGTGTGTTTGAAAATCCCATCAGTTCAAATACGGAATGGAAGCAGTCACCTTGAAGACGCCCAACTCTCAGTGGGCCTTCCCCAGCTGGAAAGGCTGGTTATTTTAGGCGTCACCTCTGTCAGCTTGTAAATATCATCTTTACTGTAGTGATGCTGCTTTTTGATGCTACGTTGTGTCAGCACAGCCCTTAGCGTGCAGCCCTCAGCCAGTTGTTTGTTGCAGCAGCCCTCATATCCGTTAGATGTGATGATAAATCGGCCTCTGTGGCCTGTGTGACTAATAGCGGAACATTAAGCCGCTGCAAGCATATTGATACTTAAACAACCGTTCTGCCACCGCTGGCCTCTCTTTACCTTTCATGCTTATCAATATCCTATTGACAAGGACGTCAAAGTGGCATAGGTTTTTCACAGGGCATACCAGAAATGAAGAAAGAAAAAAACAAACGAAAAAGAGCAAAGCGATAACCACTAACAAGAGCGCAGATGACACTACAGACGATTTGCACACTACATCTTAATCAACATTACGTTTGTGTTGGAGCACGTCCAAGAGGTTCTCGAGATTGTTGTTCGCAATTTGGGACATGGAGCAGAAAATAAGTGCTTTGAAAGGTCAGCATTAAGAGCTAAAAATGTTCGACATATTAAGTGTAACTGAGCTGTAATGGAACTCGGCGGGCTCTCTGTACGGCTATAAAAAGTCAACAATGGTGAAGCAGTTCAAGTGTCACTGATCCTGTCATGTCTGACAACACAGCCTGTCATGGCGGCACTCAGACTTCAACTGTACCCTATTGTTGCACCTACGCTCTGTGAGCTTCAAATATCTGCATCCTTTTCCTTTATTCCAACAACCCTAATGACCTTGCAAAGCAGGATGGTATCTAAATGATATAGAATTGAATAAACAACTCCTGTTTAATTAGATATTGATTCCAATGAAGACGTCAGGACAAAGAAAACTATATAACAGGGTACTGGAGCCCGCGGTGGGGGTGCTTCTCTTCCAGGAATGCATCTTGTGATACCGGTCAGGGATGTCTCCGTTTCCAAATACAAAAGAGGGAAGACCTCGCGCGGAGGAAGAATATATTTCAGAAAAGGAAAAAAAGAGGATTTTTTTGCTCGCTGCCTGCGCCACAGATTTACGAGCTTCAGGAAGAGGCGAAATGCCGTCTTAGTAAATCAGTCTCTCCTCTCTGCTGTTCAGCTCTTAACGGCGCCGCATTTTCCAATTTGAATGACATTCCGCAGCGCAACAACAACAAAAACAACAAGAATAATGATCATGATCATCAAAATAATAATTCTAGAGTGGAAGCTAACCATCTTTTGCGTTTATAGCCCTTCACCGTTTTAACAGAGACACGTTTTTAGTTTCGCTCCTTTTATTCAGAGTCGAGTTAATCATTAACGGAGAAGAAGAATCTACCTTAATTCATCTTAATTCATCACGGCCCAAGATTCCCACAAAATCTCGCATAAGTTCAACATTTCTCCGATTATTGGTGTTTAGTCGGCGGCAGGGATAGTTTTATCCCGGGTTATTAACTGTTACAATAACTGCAGAGACGCGAGTCACAGTTTTATATTAATGACATGATAAAATACAGCGTCTATATGTTTATTTTTTCAGATAATTTACCACGAAAGCCGTGTTTACATTCAAGCAGATCTTTAATGTTCAGCAAATTACGGCAGAAAAAAGGGAGCATTTTTGGCTTTGTGTTTTCGGGGGGTTAAACTAGAAATTCAGCTAATGATTTACCTTGAGCCTCACAGTCTTGTTTAAGTGTCTCCTCCTCACCGTCTTTCCATTCCACGCACATCAAAATTCGGATGTTTAGACTAAGGAAATGTTTGGGAGTGAAATCATTTCTCTTCCAGCCGTGCCAGCTTTACAGAGCTGCTTTTTTTCCGCGGCTGTTGTCGGGCCGTTGCAGGTCTCTGATGCTACTTATCTTTGCTGTTGTTTCACACCGTGACTGCTATAATTTATGGCCGTCATTACAGACGCCATCATCACCACCGCAAATGTTTGATTTCAATCTTGTTGTGGGCAAAAATCTGTGAGAACTGCCACAGAGCTGGGATTACGCAGTTCAAAGGCGCGTTTGTAGCACACCAAATAAGAGTGAATAAATTACCACCAACTGTTTGATAAAATGTTTGTTTGCTCTTGCTTATTTTTTTGATGACTTCGACGCGTTGTGTGTTTTATTTTCAAATTGTTTCTCTAGTCTGATCTCTCCAACCGGTTCTGACTAGTTGAATTTCCCATGGAATTTTCTAACATTGAGAACCCATTTTTAAAAAAATGTAATAAATGAAATAGTTTTAACACATGATTGTAAGTCTATAAAAAATGTTTGTCTTTGTTTGTTTGTTATTGTCGTACCTCACGAGGAGCAGCGCACTCGTGAGAGCCATTGTTTGACCTTGAGGTATTTGTTTTCTTGTTAGCATCGAGAAGCTAGGAGGGTTCACCCTGCTCAAGCCACTCAGAGAGAACGCTGTTTCAGTCTCCAAACGCATTGTTCTTCTTTCAGATAGGACCCGGCCTGGAACGGGCAGAGCGCGCACCCGCGTGCTCCAGCGGCCCTATTGTTGCTGCCCTCCGTGGCCCCGCAACGGGGGTTGTGTCTCTGCGCTGGTTCTGCGTCTGTCTCCTCCTGTCTGTGTCCACGGTCTAGGTCTATCTTTGTCTCTTTGTCTCTGTGCGTGGGCTCTATGCTACCTGTCTCATATATTCTCCATTTTTATATATTGATTTCCTAAATTCTGTCTGACTTCAAGCGCAAACTTGTTAATGCGCCTAAAATTAAAGGAGCGCTTTTGGACAGTTTATTATTTGGACGTGATTCTTATTCTCACTCAAACGAAAAGCTTGTACTACACCATCTTATTAGTGGTAACAGTGTACAATTTTACATAATACATTTTAGGGTTTCTTTCCTTTATTTCGTGAAAAATTTAACGTCGTTCTGAAAAAAATCACGCGGCCTAGCGCGGTTTTCCACAGCCATTATTTCCAAATCCTGAACAATGATTTAAGAGGATAGAAGACATGGAAAAAAAAGGGAGTTTCCCCATTCCTGACCTGAGAAAAACCTGACAGTGAGCAATACAGAGACGTCTGTGGCGTGCGCTCATTTTTCTGACAACGAACATCGCTGGTGACAAACATGTTTTATCCTTTTCACTGCGCATCTATCATTTGCCCGCACCTGCTTTACGTTACAGCACACGCGCGAGCAGATTTCCTTTCCCTGAGATATTTAACTGAGAAGTGAACAGAAGTCGCTCCCCGTTGTTCAAATTGTTCATTTGTTTTAAAGCATCACACAGCACTTTTGCGCATACGCACTGGTTTTGAATGGGTCCCACCAACGGAGAGGGGCATGGACCCCCCCCCCCCCCCCCGCACACACCACTACCACTCCCACACCGTCCCCACAGCACACACACCACACCCCCCGACAAGTTGGTCACGTGATTCATTAAATAATTAATGTGGAGGTGGCAGAATGGATGTGTATCGTCAGAAATATAACGGTAAGACATGCGGCTGCTTCAGCGGGTCTGACGTCGAAAATCCAACTGTCCTTTAGAAAAAAAAACCAACTACGAGCCCCCCTATAGCAGGAAAGAGAGGGGGAGTGAGAGAGAAAAAAGTGAGAGACTAAGATAGGGGGAGAAGAGGAGACACCGAGGAACGCCAACGAAGAGAGCGAGAGAGAGAGAGAGAGAGAGAGAAGGGAAAAGAAAAGAGTGAAGGAGGCTGCAATAAAACAAATTTGGACGTGTGTGCGTCGTGTCGCTGTGGACACTGTGAGTATTGCGGAAGGAAGGGGACTGCATGGGGGGAAACCACTCTTCTTCTGCTTTTTCCTCGTCATCGCATACGCCGCTGCGCCGCCTTCGCCTGCATCCCTCCCAGTGAATCCCAGGCTGTTTTAGCATCCTGGTAAATATGCCCAAACAATGCCCATCTTTTACCTTCTCATCGTGCATGTTGCTGCGGTGTTGTTTACACATCACCCCCCACTCATCATCATCATCAGCCATTGTTTATAGCTGCAGCGGATGCTGCCTGTACAGCGGCCAGCGAGGGAGAGAGAGAGAGAGGGAGAGGAAGAGGGAGGAAAGAAGGATCACCGCGACGTTAGCCGGTGGCTGTTTATATTTTAAGAAGCACTTGGATATTCTCCTCCATCTTTCTCCCATCACCTCCTGTCTGCGTCTACATCTCTCTCTATCTGCCACACTCTCTGTCCATCCCTCTCTCTCTCTCTCCCTCTCACTCCCCCTCTCTTTTCCCCGACCAGCTACTTCTCGTGATTTATGGTGAAGCGGGGTGTCAGCGTGCGGCCGCGGCTGCCATTGTGTGTTTGTGAGGGAGTGCTGTTGTTTATGATGCTGCCCGCGATAAATCATGCTCTCCTCGGCCGTGGGAAGACGGTGGAGAGAGGCAAAAATCACGTTTGATGTACCGATGACACACCGGCGCGGAGAAAGGGATCTCGCCGCGGTAGCTGCGGAGTCTTCTCGGGGTTTTCCTCTTCTTTCTGTTCCAGTTTTCATCTTTTCTTCCTTCATGTGCCCATATGCCCGCAAACACACCCTTCCTTACCGTATATATTTAATTACCGGGACCTTGGCTGCGCGCTCAGTGGCTGGCTGTGGCTCCGGGTCCTGAATTACTGCGGCGACCAATTAACGGGAGATTTGTAAAATTTCGTGTACCGGGCACGCCTCGACCACCATGAAAGCTCATAAAAGGACATACCTGCCAAGAAAAGCTCAACTGTCTGACCAGGAATCAAGCTTACCAGTGGAGCTGTGCTGACTGTTTGACGCCGTTTTGCAAAGTTAGCCTCTAGGCCCGAGGATCCGCGTTTTTGGAAGCTTCTAATACTTCATTAAAAGTATACAATAGTAAGAAAATGGAAAAGCAAATTAGATGTATCGCAATGGCATTTTTCTGCGTAGAAGGTGCCACTCGGCGTCTGTTGGAAACCAGCCTGTGGACGAGTCAGACTTGCTCTTCCTCTCGCTCTTCGTGCATTCCCCCCAGTGTGTTCTCTTTGAGCGGCTGCTGGAGCTGAGCGGAGCTGAGCTGAGCTGATCCATGCCGGCGCTCAGCGGCTCGGTCTGGGCTCAGGCCCCTCGCTGAATATCGGCTCCCTTCTTTAAATGTGCCGATGCAGAATTAGCAGCAAATCCGCCCCTCATGCATTCACTTCCAGGTGGGCCAAATCTCGTTAGTTCCTGAGATCTGGCTCTATTTATATATTTTAGGTTTACTTCTGGCTGAGCAAAATGGAGCTCGGTGAGCTGTGGTGCCATTTTAGGACAATCTAATTGCAGCTGTATCGGATAATCTCATAACTCACTTTGGTAAACAACACTGTTGTTGTTTGGATGTTAGGACAGAGGCTGGTGTTTGGAAGCAGCATTTAATAGGTTTTATTGGTTGCATGCAAACTTTGAAAAAAGTGTGGTAACAATAGGTCGTGTTTTAATGAATAACAGGCTGTTACAGACCAGTGGAAGCGAGGAGAGCGCTTGGACGGACGGACGGACGGATGGATGGATGGATGGATGGATGGATGGAAGGAAGGAATCGCTTTACAATTACATTTCCAAAGTAACTCCCCCTCATCTCTGTCTCTCTCCCAGCTCGGCCATCACTACGGTGTAAACCTAAGTGCAACCAAATTAGAGCGGCTCCACGGTTTCCTATCATACAATCATGGCAGTAGCAGCAAGAGGCAGCGATTTTCAAAATGTGTATTCCTGCCATCCGCCACCATGTCAAAGACAATAAACTGCCTCATTTCATTGGACGGAAAGAAAGGAGGAGAGGGGGGCAGTGACAGCATTTTTTCCCTCCTTTTTTCATATATATTTAAATAATTTCCCGGGCATCTCAACCACATATCTGATTTATGTGACAGGAGAGCTTTAAAGGTACATTTTCAAACGCCTGCATGCGGACAGTCGAAGAAGCGCGGGTCTGAAGGGCGAGTGCTTGAAATTTAAAATCACGCGATCAGGAAATTGTGGCATTGGTGCATTAGATGGTCGCGTGGGGAGTAAAGTGCAAATGATGCAAATGCGGTGGGTCAGTCTTATCTCTCGCCCTTAAATGGCCCCGCCTCGAAAATCTCAGATCAAACACAGTAAAAACAGTGTTCCAATATTTCCGGAGAGTGTAGAAAAAAAAAAATACAGCCCGTAATTCTGCTCCTCTATGATGATTTAAATTCGTTAGCAGCCTCGGTTGCAGCCCCCTTTGCTCTTTCAACGGGCTCAGCAGCCTATTGTTTATTCTCAAACATTTTAAAATAATTTTAAAATACGACGACGAAATCTACTTCACCACAATGATCAATGTAGTTCCTTCTTACCTCATTAAACAGTCGTAACCACGAAATATTTAATTCAAACGGAAATGTTTATATCGCACTTTTTACAACATTACGGTATTTTTTCTCAAAAGTTGCCTACATTTTTATTTAAAAAAATATTTAAAGCCTAGAAGCTAAGCGGCAGAGCAGATCCCTGATTTATATGTGTGCCGCAGCAGCAAAGAAAATAGAACACTCCGGACCGCAAATTTTAAAAACTCGAAATATTCCTGTCTGATTGGGTTGTTTTCCGTTTTTAATATGGTCAAAGGCAAGGTCAAAAAAAGCCCAGCATCAGACAAACACCCACGCCTGCCAAAAAGAAGGTACGGACACGGCTGCAGACAAGACGCATCTTCCCACTCACTGGCAGCCATATTGTCTTCTTGTCCTGTCGTTTCCCACGCAAACACAGCGTCCAGCCATCATCCCGGAACACGAGGGAAAATGTTATTTAGTAAATGTATATTGTAGAATCCCCCCCGAGTATAACTGTAAACTGGGGGTTATAGTTGTACATATGCTTTTGGCAAACAAGTTGCAAATTTTAGCTAATATTTTTTACAAGCAAATTGGTAAAGAGACAAAACAGGCGATACACAACAAAAACCCCCAAAAGAAACAGAAATGATATTTTAAACATCGAAAACCGCAATACATAAGTACAACATTCATTTAAAACGAGGCTGTTTTCCTCGTTTGTAGCGTCCTTGTAAAAATTTCGTTGATCTAAACAGAGAAAAGTGAACAAAGATGTTGCAAAATTTCCCCGTAATTCCTACAGCAGCAGACAGGCACAACAACGTTTTGTTAAGTTAGGTTAAAATGTAGGAATAAAAGAATTAGCTGTTTGATTTAAACTGGAACCGAGGGGAGTTGCTTCGAAATCAGGAGAACATAAATCAGACGGCCGCTCAGTCTCATCCATCTGGAGCCGCTGCGCGACGAAAAGGTTTAAGAAAATAACGTTAACACAACAGCTAACATGTGTTTAAATCTGCCTTAACGAGGAAATATTTAAAACGGAAAAGTGCCAATTTATAATCAGAACAGTAGCTACAACGATTATTATTATTATTATTATTATAAAAAAAAAGGGGGATGATCATAAAGCAGCCTAAAGTGACCTCGATAAAAGAAGCAGATCTGTCTGGCGCTTCAGAGTGATTCCGGGATCCTCGTGGAGATGATTACCGTCTCGGAAATAAATCAATAAGAGCCTCTCTTCTAATTTATAACCGTCAGCGCGCGGGCAGCGTTTCAAAGCGCGTGAAAAACGAGCGGCTGGAAGCGCGTCCAGAGCCCGCGGGCGGCGCCTTTCTTCCCGGTCGCGCCGGAGCGATAAGAGCCCGAAGGCTTCCACGGGGAGCGCGCCGGGCGTGGGTTCCCCTCCACTTTTCTCTCTTTTATGATGACGGCTGAGGACTAAAAATAAACGCGTTCGCTTTGGCGTATTTGAACTTCTCGCTCGCTATCTTCGGCCTCTCCCTCCATAGATCTCTGGGGTTTTGCGCGCGTGCAGAGATGCGCGTGTTATGCGTGTACATAGCCACTCAAAACAGGTCTAAGCATATCTGATAGAGACAAAACTGTCACGGTAGCGCAACAGAATATGAAGATTTCTGCAAATACCAGTTAGCAGGTTGGTTCGTATGCGTCTAAAATGCAGCGGAGTTCATTTGATTCGCTCCGTGTCAAACGAAATGCTTAAAAAGTGTGTTGTTCTCACGGCGAACCCGCGGTATATCGTGACTGTACGCAATTAAGCGAGGCCCAGACTTTATTTTACCGCTGGATGTGTAGACAAGCCAAACACCGCTGCGGAAACCCTTCCCCGCGTCGACGGGCAGGTCAAGTCACAGCGGAATTTCTTCTCTCCCTCTCTCTCTCGCTCTCGCCATCCGTTCCCTCTTTTCCTGTCTTCTGATCGCTCTCAGTTTGACTCCATGTAATAACCAACATCTGGCCCTCGCCAGGCAGAACGGACAGCCGGGTCACGCTGAATCCCGCGCTCCCCCTTTGGCGCACCTCAGCCACTCTCCTTTATTGGACGGGAACAAGAACCAGAACACACCCCCCCCCCCGCGCCCCCACCTCCACCTCCTCCCGTGGCCTTAGTAGCTGTCAGGCTGCGTAGCCCGGTTCAGGAGCAGTTCACTATGTCAATCCATCTTTAACGCACACGCAAAAGCGCCAGGAATGGCGGCGACCCGGAGGTCCCGCAAGGCGAAGACGCGGAGTCCGCAGAGCTGCTAAGAGTCAGTCAGACCAAACCTTGGTGACTCGCTATTTTGCAAGTCATCAAAGACACCAACTGTAACCTGGTGTGTGTTCTGAACAGCCGAGGCCAGACAAAGTGAGAGGCATGCAGGGTTTTCTCCATGTCGGCTGATAATTGGGAGAATAACCGGGCTTGAGTGAGACAGCAGAGGGGCGTCACGCTCGGTTCGGGAAAGCTCTGGCAGAGGGAACAGATTTATTTTGGAAACTAGCTCAGCACTGCCCGAGCGTTCTTGCTCTTGTGCTGTTGGATATCTTTGGAAAAAACCGTGGCGCTGGCCAGTCACGCACAGATCAGCTACACAGGGAATTTTGCAGCACAGGCGGAGGGGGGGTGAGCGCGCTCACGCGGCGTGTTTCTGACGGGTAAAGTATAGCACCGCCAGCCCCAGACTGAACAGACCCTGCTAGCCTGTGTGCTGTAGCTTCATTGTTGGAGATTTATGGCAGCGCCGGCTCAATATTTACGACTTCCATAAAACGGACACGTGTAGCGCGTGTTTTGGTCTTTAAAAGCTTCCAACTGAACCCTCTTCAAACAGCACGCGAGAGTCTGGACTAGGATATTGGTTAAACTAGCATAAAATTAGTTACAGTGCTATTTTGCAGGTCGAAGTTGCTTAGAAAAAAAAAACTTCCAAGAGGATGTGCGTAATTACGCATCTGCAGGCGGTGAAATACTAGGTTCGATCCCCCTCGAGGAGGGGAGCTTGGGTTACTTCAGCTGTTGTGTTCGTTCGTATCCAAAACGCGTCTGCATCCAGGAGAGGGAGGAAAAAAAAAACCTCCCATCGGCAGAGGAATATCCAGGGAGGAAGAAATCCAGAGAGCGCAGGTAAGGTCCCCTCGCGGTGTCCCGGTGTGTGTTCCACAGGCATCTCCGTCCCACGCGCTCCGTCCGCCGACATGCAATTAATTATCTGTTCTGTGACTGGGGTCTCTTCCTAGTCACTCAGCCATCCGGGTCCGGGGTGTGCCCGCGTGAATTCTCTGTTAGTAGCCAAAAACTTTTGTGTGTGTTTGTCTGTGTGTGCGCGCGCGCGCGCGCGCGCGCGGGAAATCAAAACGCGGCACAGAGCTGGGGACGAGGGTGCGCTTTGCCATGCTATCTCTTTCTCTCTCTGCCTCCTGCTTTCTTACACACACACACACACACACACACACACACACACACACACACACACACACACACACCTTTTCTCTCTCTCTCTCTCTCTCTCTCCGTGTGTGTGTGTAATGAATAGTAGATGGCAGATAGGTGAGAAGAAAAAGACGCATATGAGCCTCGTCGTGATTTATGGGGGTGTGAAAAGATTGCTTACTCAAGAAGCTGCCACCTTTCTGTCTTTTCTTCTCTCCTGTCCGCAAATTGTCATCTCTTTGTGTCCTTTCCTAACCCCCGCCCCCCAGCCCCCCCAGGCCAACACAGAACAACCATAAATGGCGCCTTAAGATTCCAAAAGCAGCCAAAATTAATGTAAGCCCAGTCTGAATATATCTGTGTTTAGATCTGTGTTTAGATCTGTGTTTAGATCCACTTTTACTCTGCCTGTTTGCTTCATTTGTGGAAATTTTAAGGCCCCTGAAACCGTGACCAGCCACATGTGAATGTAATCAGATTATGGGGGACTAAATTCAGGAATCTATTTCTAAAAGAAAACAACAATATTTGTTTTGTTCACACGGACAACATGTTTGATACAAAGGAAGAAACCTTCGTCTTTCATTACAGATCCATTTATAGTTTCCAGTTAATGTAGCCTCCAGGAGGATTATTTGTGCACGTGTCACCACCAGGAGAGCAAATATCAACCCAGAAGTTCTGCTATAACGGTAAAAGTGTGAGGCTGAACTTGTGACTGGGAAGTCATGAAAAAAAAATGTTTATTTTTTACATTGGTTCAATCTCCAGAAAAACTGAAAATGCAGGAATTGAGCAACGCTCAAAGCCGTCCTTTAGCCAGCGGGAAAAGGTTGCAGCTGTGCAGTCGTTTTCTCGGCCCTCAGATCAGGTTTGTCGGTACCTTCTGCCGCGTGTCACATCACATCAGACGTGAACAGCTGGACTGGCACCGCGCTGACCTCGGTGGTTGGGATTCACTTCCGGGTAGAGAGCCGTCGGGGTAATAAAGAACCCACAGTGGCTGCAATCCCAACATTATTTAATTGATTTTTTCATATATCACTGACAAGCATGGGCAAAACAGCAATCAGAGCAGAACAGCGGGGGCAAGCTGTCGCAGTGTATAAAGGCTGACAGATCTGGCTGGGATCCATACAGCCACTTTATTCTGCTGTAACGGGCTTAATAGCAGAACTATCTGCCACTACACCAAGTGGCCTGATTGTATTACAGTCGCTGACTCCTTTCACTGATCCCCTAGCATCTTTTTCAGGAAAACAAATGCATTCCTGTTGCACTGGTGCAGGTTGTTCCCCATGTGTGCGCAATTAGGCATCAATGTAAACTGCTTTTTTAAAATCCATCAAGAAGAAAAGTGTCAAGCCCGAAAGATTCAAATGCAGCTGCGTTGTCCCCCAGGCTGCAGGGACATGTCTCTTTGGTGGGGCCAATAACATAATCCTGAAAGGGACACTCAGCGACTGGCCTGAACCGTTCCAGAGGGCGGCCACGGCCGGAGATTCTAAAAATACTTCAATCTAATTGTTGTTTGTAACAGCGGGGCCTGCTGTAATCGCACAAAGTACAAGTACAAGCAAGGACCAGTCACGTGTGTTGAGTATTAAACCTGAAAATGTTGCATCCGCTCTCGGTTAAACATTTACTAAGTGCGTCATCGGAGAGGCAGCATTGCTCTGGAACCCCTCAGGATTTCACAACAAAACCTGCTGACACTCGTGAGTCCGTTTTACACCGTTTTTCACATGCAATTTCTCCTTTTTCCTTCGTTTGAGCATAAAAAATAGTCTTTTCCACTCTTTTCCTTTCATATGAGTATCTCCTAGCGCGCACGCACACACACACACACACACACACACACACACACACACACACACACAGCTCTGCTTGTCCAGGATGGTGAGCGTGGCACTTTTCATGGCCCACCAGCAGAAAGGGCAGTCTGACCCCCGCACCCATCATCCTGGGAACACACTTCTCTCTCTCCTCGCTCCCTCCCTACCTCTCTTTCTCTGCATCAGAGCCTTTTTTAAGTCGGAGGTTAAAGATTACCATCTCTGATAAAGATTAACTCCCTGTCAAAGGAAGGCGCTGATGGCAGGAGTTCCTGGTGCGGGACGCTTGGTGACATGGGGGCAGGCTGCTCGCAGAGAAGAGTGGCCTGCAGCCACGGAGGAGGGTCAGAGCTAGGCTAACGCGTCCGCCGAGTGGAAAAGACAGACTACCCCCTCATAATAAGAAAATAAAGCATGTCTAGGGTAGATTTGGGGAAACTTGTGCTAAATGCCTGGTTTGAGTGGTGTTTTAAATCACTATTACTGCTTCAGGAAAACGGGGACTAAAGAACAAATTCAATTGCTAGGCGGAAGACGCTGAAACACACTTTCAGCGTCCGTGGTCTCGGTAATATTCTGCTGATGGTAAACGTGTGTGTGATCTATGCAAACTCCTTGGCGACGGTGAATTGAGAAATTTGTTTTCTGTAGCCGAGGCATGTGACTTAGAAAAGACCTAAATAGGCCTCTTGTAAACAGGATGAGCCCAGGCATCGAGTGAAATCTGCAGCCAGGAGCAACACATGTCGTAAGAAGCTGATTTGTTCTGATTTTACCAGCCTGAATAAAAAAATTATTGCACATCACACAAAGCCAGTGGCCCCATTCCCACACTGGTGCACAACAGATGTAAAGCTATTAGATGTAACTGAGACGTGTCTGTCTTTTTCCAGAACGCTCGTGCGCGCCCGTGGCTGCGGCGTAATGTATCCTGGCTGCGACATGGATAGTCTGTAAAACTGTGGTTATGTGCTCCTTCAAAGAGACGCGTGGAAAAGGAGCTTTGATGGGACGCGGCTGCTAATAATAACTAAACTGGAGTCGACTTTAGATAAACCTGCGCAGTTTTAATTCTTTTTTTTTTCTTTCTTTGAAACGGACTGGCAGCGTTCTGGCGCTAAACACCGTGTTGATTTTTTTAAAGGAGCCTGCATTTGTCAACACTTGCCCATTAGGTGTGGCTTTTGTTGCAGTGTCAGTGAGGATGCGGCAGTACCGTTCAACCTCATTACCTTTCAAGAAAAGCGTCAAACGAACTTGATGAAAAAAGCCCTTTTGGCAAAGGAGGTATCGATATTGATGGATTTGTGGGGAAGTTATTGGTAATGCTCTGCTCTGGTGGCCCAAAAAAAAGGTTGACAACCGTAGAAAGGACCAGAATGTGTGTGTGTGTGTGTGTGTGTGTGTATGCTTTTGGTTTGACGGTCTAGAATATGGTTAACACACGTCTAATAAAATCCACTCGAGCGTAAACTGAAAGGAAATTCCTCTATGTAAACTTATTGAACTATTGACGTGTGGAAATAATATTGAGAATTTTTGTTCATTGGAATGAAACTGGGCCAAATTTTAAAACACAAACAATCTATAATCAAAAGTTAATTAGGAGATTATTTGTAAGGAATCTAGGAGGTCTCTGCCAAATAAGGTTTCAGTATGTATAAAAAAAAGCAAATAATGAAATTGGAAACACATGAAAGATATTGGCCGAGACTCTGGAACTTAAACGTTGCTTTTATAAATTTCTATACCAACTTTTGTGGTTGTGTTGTGCAAACATGAGGAGAAACTGTGAGGAGAAGCACTGTAGAGACACTGAGGTGAAGAACAGTTTAATCAAAGGTGCACACTCTGCTTGGACATGAAAGAGTATTCTGGGTGTTCTCTGCCTGTGTGTTGATCATCACAGAGGCCAACTATTGCTGTTTCAGGTCAAAGGTCACTTTTTGAGCGCTGCAGTGCACTAGATTAACTCTTAAAGTAGACGGTCTGTCAGCCCCTCCACGTGTTTAAAGACAGGAAGAATCACTGTGCTGATTTATTTGCTGCAAATAATGTATACTTTAATTACATTGTGTTGTGTGTGTATGTGTGCGCATGCGTGTGTGTGTGTGTGTGTGTGTGTGTGTGTGTGTGTGTGTGTGTGTGTGTGTGGGCTGGGGCAGACCGGTGACGGCACCAGGCAGAGATAGGAGCGAAGTGATAAAGATTGTTCAGATCATGTGGGACTCTAGAATGAAGGTGAAGCAAAGAGCAACAGCATCTATCCGTCTCTCAGCGGTGTGCACACTCACCCTACTTTGACCACACACACACACACACACACACA
>CAAE01014653.1:0-20706 GCA_000180735.1 Tetraodon nigroviridis | reverse complement strand
TATATATATATATGTATATATATATCTCCCCTCCCCCATTTGCCTCTCAGGGGTCTGAACCTTCTGTTCTGTTACTTAATCTGACTTTTATTCAATTATGCACAGGCCTGCAGGCCCGTTGTTGCTCCTGCAAGGGTCCCTGCTCTCACAGCCCCATCCTCAAAATGTGAATCCAGCCTCAGGAAACAACACCAGTGTTTTATTTGGATTCACAGCGTTTGTGTTTGAACAGCTCTCTGCCCCTCTGCCTTCTCACTTTACTCACAATTTGGCTCATCAGCTGTTTTGCGGGGTCTGGAGGCGGCCTCTTCCCTTTGTCTCGGCCCATGGGCTAGCTGGCTAAGCTAGTCGGCCCCTGCATCACTTTCTGGGTAACTTTAGACTGGTCCACTCCTGCTCCGCGGAGCCGAATTTCCTCACTGACCCGCTGGGCTGAAGTGGGGGGAGCGCAAATTGGAAGACGGCGGCCGGTGCTCGGATGGGCATGAGCGGCGGGCAGAACGATGCGTGAGTGCACGGACCCCAACATAAAGACAAACAACAACAAAAAAACTTTATAAGTTGTCGTAGTAGTAGTAGTAGTAGTAGTAGTAGTAGTAGTAGTGGTGGTGGTGATGGTGGCGCCTGGGCTGGAATGCGGAGGTCTGGGGAATCCTCCGTTTTGATTTATGTGTTTGGAGAAAGCTGTCAAGAGCAGGAACGGGCAGCGCGGACCACGGATTTTATTCCAGCATTTTAATAACACGCAACAAGCAGCGTGGAAGACCTCGGATAGCTTCTCGCCCCGCTTTCATGGAAATTATTATACGATTAGATGACGATTTTATTATTATAGTTTGTTTTTGTTTTGTTTGGGTTTTTTTTTTACTTCTCAGGCTACAAAAACACGAAGCAGGAACGATCGTGAAATCCTGTTTTGGACGCTTGTTTACGGGCTGCGTGGATGTAAATGGGCGCCCCACGGGCCTGCTTCCCGTTCGCGTTCCTGTCGTTTCATGGGTTTCCTGTCCGGCCTTCTGATGTCCATCAGCAATCAAGGATTCGCTGAAATTCATGCTAAATTCATTATCTTGTTTTGCTTTGGTTTGGTTTTGTTCTTTTGCTTCTTCTGCTTTTGAAGGTTTTCTGTCCCAGCTCGATTGTTGAAAAAGGGACCCGCGATTCGAATTTCTAGAAATCATGTTTATTACAGTCAGGCTAATCACATCTTCATTATCTTTAGGTTCTTATTTATTTAGCTATTTATTTTTGTAATTATTTCGTGCAGATTTCCACTGCACCGAGCCAGTTTACTGATTGGAAACGGCCCGCAAAAACCAGAACAGAAACACGCGGAGGAAAGTGCGTAATGCGATAACCGGAATCAATAACATCTGAGATCACTTTAACCCCGGCCTTCATCCTTCTTCCTTTCCTTATTAGCCTACTTTTACTCCGAGATTTGGCCTGGAATATAACCATCAGCATTACCTGTCAGTGGTCGCCGCTGTCTCGTGCGTTCGATCGGACTACCAGAGGTCTGCGCTCTTTATCGGATTTTTACCGAGACCTTTCTGATTGTATATCTTCTTTCCCTCTTTCTGCCCCTCTTTATCTCCCCATCTTTTCCTCCCTCTCCCCCCTTTCCACTTGTATTCGACAGTTCTTAGGAGCTTTCTGGGAGCCGTTTTCTTCCACCCAAACATCAGAAAATAACAGAAATCATCCGGTAAGTCCAACACTTTTTGGTTGAGTGTGATGTTGTGTCATGTTAACACAGTTTTATGGTTTCAATTTTATCGAAAATTGTAAAATATGTTAAAAAAAAAAAAGATAAGCGAGCATTTTAATTTCTGGGTTATATATAAGATATGCATACGAGTTTTTAATTTGGAACGATGATTTGGTATTATGCTGATGATATTGGTATTATTATTATTATTGTTGTTGTTATTATTCTTATTATTAGTAGTAGTAGTGTTACTGCTACTACTACTAGAGAGACATAGTGCATTAATTTTAAGACAGCGTTTTTCTTTCATAGTTGACCTGTAAGTGCAGCTGAAAGTATGTTGAAATGTTTTATTAGTGACTCGTGCTAATGTAATATTATCCGGGGGAGGAAAGGTCAGCGTAATGGCCGCGGGTTACAGATGTAGCAGGAAATATTTCAGGTTATCATTTAATAAGGAGACTTATTAAAATTCAAATTCGTAAGCACAATAATGAGCAGTGACCTTAGTGACAGGTAGGTGCATCGGCAGCGTACAAAGAATGACAGTTTTCTTTTTTTTTTTGCAAAAACAAACAAACTTCAGACCGTCGTCACATTTACAACAAATCCAGTAAATAATTATCTCTAAAATATAAAAAAAAATCCTTTATGTCTTGGCCTTCATGTCTAAAATCCAGGAGGAAAAAGGGAAAAATGGAAAAGAGGGTTTCCATGGCTCCTCAGGGCGCAGAGTTTCAGCTGTGAAACCCAATATCCGTGACTCGATCCCAAACACGGAGCCGTCCATGCGCGTCTGCCATCCGAGCAAAATGGAGAATATCTAACATCCTTTACAAGCACCAGCGTGCTTTTACAAGCCAGGCACACATATTCCACTCTGCTTCGTGTCTACGTTTCTATTCCCACGTTATTCAGCTAAAAAAAAAAAAAAAGCAGCACATGGAACAAAAAAGGCGCTGATGAGCTGTTTCAGAGGTTAATGTGTAATCAGGCTTCAGGCTTCTTTTCTTCCGCACAAAAGCTGCTGTGAAGTAAAACCTGCACACGGACACATTTTTGGTTCCCACCTTCCACCTACACCGAGCTCATCCTCTCATTTCAGCAGCCCACAGCCAGTTCTATCTGTTTTAAAGTTGCTCTGTTTACACACACACACCCACACACACACACACACACGGAAGAGACACGCACACACTGACGCACGCACATTCACGCACACACACGCTGTTGGGTGCGAGAAATCTCATAAATCTTGCGTAGCTGCAAACGACAGGGGTATAACGTCCTGAATAATAAAAATAGAGGGAGGTGAGGGAGAGAATGTGGAGGTGTGGGAGCTGTGCTGGTAGGGGCGTGAAAACAGTGGAGGACACCTTCATATTTTCATTTTCATTTTGTTTCTCACCTCTGTGCTATTGGCTCTGCCATTGCGGGGCTTTGCGTCACTTTGTTTCCTGCTTTTAGCCGTTTTCCGCCTTCCTTCCGACCACACTTTGTTTCTCTATTTCTCTTTCTTCTAAGAATTTAGCCCAAGAAAGTCATTCTACATTGTAAGCACTTTTCTTTTTGCGCATGGCTCTGCTACTTTTTCTTGGTTCGTGCCTTTGTTTGCGTGCAACAGCAGCAGCAGCAGCAGGCGGAAGAAGTGTTGAAACATAAACAATACAGACTAAGTGTCCAGTTTCTGCGGGGAGACATGGAATCAGCAACAGTCTCTGCAGAAGCGGAGAGGCCAAAAAAGTGAGGAAACACAGTCAACTCTTGGACTTTATTTTGTGGCCAAAATGTCGTTTGTGAGCGAGAAGCGGGTGTGTTCTAAATTAAGAGACGTGAAATAAATATGTCCTGTGTTTCTATTTATAGTCATAAAAAATATTTTTAGACATTATCACCTCCACCCTGCCATGCAAACCGTGCTGGGACATTTTGGTGAAGTTTACGTCGTTAGGTAACCGTAATTTACCTTTCACACTCAAATACACGCTTATTTAATTTGTTGTTCTTAGATAATGAATCAAAGATCGAGATTAACATTTCAGAAATTCAAGGCGTCCCTTCAGCAGTGTGTGGTTTAATTATGGAAAAGGTGGCTTTTAATAAGCCCAGATAAAGAATTCGTTTTATTTTGTCACCTTTGGCTTCAAAAATCCTCTTGCAGGAAACAAATGTTCATAATATGAATTTGAGACAGATGAAAGAAGCCTCTCTGCCTGGCAGGGAGAACACGCCTGTCTGCCTGTTTCACGTCCAGCCTGTGAAATTAGCATAATTTGTGAGTGACGCTGAACTGTTTGATGGGGGAATCAACGCGTCCGCAAATCAAGAGCCGCTGTTTCCTCCGCTACACCCCGGCGAGGCTCGCTGGTGCCCGCGGTGGCTGTCGCCAACAGGAGGAGAGTACCAGGACACAAACATCACAACTTCAGCTAAATATTAGCCTGCTGCTGCTGTCGCTAAGCGTGTGGACTGAGCCTGCAGCGCACCGGCTTCCAAAAGCCGTAGCCAGGCGCAAAAGCCAGTCCCAAGACAGAGCGCCATCTCAGGCGGAGGAGAGCCGGAGAGGAGGGGAGAATGGGACCGTGAGCGCGGACGATTCACCGCCAAATAAATAAGATGGGGTAATATTTTGTTGGAGTTTTTTTTTTTTTTTTCCTCCACAAACGCACGCCGGCTCTGTCGTGTGGCCGCGGTGGACATTTTAAGGCCATTGTTGTCGGTAAGCAGCGGTGCAGGCAGCGCTGGTGCTGGGGCGGAGGGTGGAGGTGGAGGGGGTGGGGGCGCCAGGCAAGGAGCAGGCAGGCTCCCGGTAAGGCTCGCCCAGCTCGTCCGCTAGCTAACCTGCCAGCAGCCGCCTCGCAGCCAGCCTGCCCGGTCAGTCGTCCCCGCCACCATCTTGGGTCCTCCCCCCCAGGCCGTTCATGCCCCACGGTGTCCGGCCCGCCGCTGCGCCGCTGCCGCCGCCGCTGGCTCCCGGAGGTGTCGTTGTGGTGGCGGTGCGTCGCCGTGCTCGCCTCAGCGCCGCACCAGGAGAGGGGAAAGCGGAGGAGGAGAAGCACGGTGGAAACGAGGGAGGAAGGTGGAGGATTGGTGATTTATTTCATTATTTGTTATTGATTACCCGGTGGACGCGTGTGGGGATTAAACCGAACTGATGTGGCGCTGCTGTTTGGACCGTACCAGGCTGTTCTGGGCCCACCGGTGCTAGAGAAGGTAAGGAGCATCTCCTCCGAGCTCCGACAAGGAGAGCAGAAATGCGCAGAGTGCAGTTTGTTAGCGGCGGAGTGGCTGGCTCAGTGATTTATGGCCCGTATGACTCCAATCCCGGTTCAAGAAGAGTTCACTATGCTGCCGGAGCTACTCAACCAGCCCCTTCTTTTTGGCCTTCCATCTCTGTTCCCTCTTCCTTTTCTTTTTTTCCCTGTCATGCCTAACCCTGGCTCTTAATTATTTACAAAGCAATGGGTGAATGGCTCGTTTTGTCACACACACACACACACACACACACACATCCTTCCATTGCAGATCTTCTCTTTATTATTTATTGCAATAATATTTCACAACTATAAAACGATCCAGCTCTTCTTTCTGCTTTTTCCCCCTCACACATGCAGACTTCCCAAGCAATTCCCGGCGATCGTGTCAACAATGACTTCGAGCAGGTCTTTATTGTTTCAAAGCTCAGCTATAATGGCGGGCGGCCCCTGGACCCACACACACACACACACACACACACACACACACACACACATACTATGTATATTTTAATGGGATGAGGAATACGTGGATTGTCCAATTTAATGCATTCTGGGTGCTTCCCTGCCCGCATTGCTCCTTATGGCAGGCGCCATTTGTAATTTTATATCCCAGGATAAAACAGACACTGGACACCAAGGCCGACCCCTCTCTCTCTCTTTCTGTGTCTTTCTCTCTCTCCCTCCTTCCCTGTTGTTTTTGTTTGGGTGGCTGTTTCTCGGTTGGTGTAAGTAGATTATTCCGGGAGGCGTCACAGTGAAGTTGGTGATTGTATTAAGATGTGGCCCTACAAGCAGGGGCAGAGACATTACGTGTCCCGTTTAATGGTGAAACAGCGATATGATTTAATAACATATTCCTCCTACACTCGCGACGCCACTCCCGCTGCCCCCCTCTCCTTGGGACTATTCCTCAGAGTAAATAATTAGGATTCCAGCTTGTCTACGAGAAAGATAAATGGGTGACATGTGTGACGTGCTGAGAGCAGAAGTGGAGCTGGACTGTAGCACCAAAAGGAAAAAAAGGAGGAGAAAAATTGCAGTTTAGTAATATTCTGAGACCAAAGGAGCTCTGTGTGCGCCTTATTTATTTTCACGTTAGGGAAATATGTATCTGAGAAAATATTTACCGATTTAGCTCCTTTAAAAATGAACATTTTGAACATTCACCTTCCTGGCGTGTGAATATAAACTGCACTGTAAATAGGAAATAAAACTCGAACAACTCCCCCCTCACATAATCCGGTCATTTGAGCTGTAGATTACTTGTTTTTCGATGGGAGCTAATTTTGAATCTTTGTCTATTTTTTTTTTCCTCCTCGAAAAATTCGTTTCAGGGCTCCCGAGAGTTCGCCTTGGTGGTACCAATTTTCTATTTTAAAGTCAGCGGCCACTGAAACCGGTGCGGTCTTGTTCTGATCTGAGCCCCGAGCGCAGACGCAGAGCTTCAGCGGAAGCGTCGCAGCCTCGCCGCCGCGTCTGCGCCGCTCAAGCTTTTATCTCCGGAGGAGGAATGAATGCCAGGTGCTCTCTGGCCCACCCCGACGAGAAGCGCTGGATAGGGGGTCCAGGGGGACACCCGCTGCAACGATTCCTCCAACTCCCTCGGTTCCCTGAAGGGGCCACGATAGATCACCGTGGCCACGGGGCCCTAATAAATAACTGACTCGTATAGCCTTTTTTTTTTTCTCCCACTTCCATTTTAAGTGTTTCAATTGCATTTTAAATAATGAGTCTAAAAATCCACTCTCACCTTATCACAACATCTAGAAATTCTTTTCATACTCAATACAAGATATTCAATATTGTTTACAAACGGCGTGAAAACGCCCTGCATTTTGAAAATGTAACAAATGTACGTCATGAAGTTGTACAAAAGAAAGAAAGCTGCAATATGTGGGGGGAAAAGCACTTATGGAACACCGCTTGTTTTCCACGCAGTGATGGTTGATGACTGAAGATGAGTGAGGCAACAGCCGCGCAGACAGTAAATCATGGGTGGAAGGCGTGGGTTGACAGAAACGGGCTACCTACCTCAGTCAGCCACAGACAACACAAAAAAAGAACACACGTCTGCAGCGCCGTTACACAAGAAACTGCTCAGTTCAGACAGAACAGCAGCACACAAATAGACGACAGTCCTTCACTGTGCCAAACAATTAAATATGACAATGTCTTAAAATAGCAGCGGTGCTTGAACACTTTATTTGATGGTTTAAAATGTTTCAAATTGATGTAATTTATGCAGAAATAATATGTTATGATATGTTTTAAAAAATAGAAACGCTAGCGGTTATAATTGATACTAACAACAAAAACATGACCTATTACACAACATCTATGTTCTGAGTGGACATTTATCTCCATTTTGCATTTCTGTCTTTTTTCAGCGTCAAATTAATGTGTATTATCCTTGTGATATAATACAATAATAATAACAATAATACCAATGTCATCGTTACATTTGTGAAGGAGCAGTTTGCCCTCCTTGTGCCCCCTTCGCTGTAGCATCTGCAGGCTGGCTTCAGAAGCAAGGGGGAGGGGAGGGAGGAAAGAAAAGAAAAGCACTGGTTTCTATTCATGTCATGGTGCCTTTCAGTGCTGGAAGATGGATTTATCTCTCTCATTTCTTTATTCTGCGTCTCCTAACCTTTCAGGTCAGATTGCAGGGGACCGTTGGAGAGATACAGTCACGTGACACCCGGTACCAAATGGTCTTCCGGCAGTTGCTCTCAGCAAGGACCGGAGCACAAGAAGACGCCGCCACTTCTCTCAGAAATGCAGAAGACAACCTACTACGACAACTCCTCGACGCTTTTCGGTGGCTACTCCTCCTACCAGGTGCAGGGAGCGGCAGCGGCAGCCGCCAACGGCTTCGGGGGCTATGATGGGCCGGTCCCAGCGTCCCACCACCAGCCGGCCTTCCAGTCGACCACCCATCTGGATGTGGATTCCTATCAGCGTTCTGCGTGCTCGTTACAGTCGCTGGGTAGCACCAACAGCCACCAGCAGCAGCAGCAGCAGCAGCAGCAGCAGTTAGCTAAAACCAAGGAGCTGAATGGCAGCTGCATGCGATCCAGCCTGCCGCCTGAGCACCACCCTAGCTCCCAAGTGTCCCCTCCACTGCCCCCTAACCCCAGTAATGGTAATAACGGGGCTCAGCAGCCGGGTGGCAGTGCTGGGACCCCCTCTAAATCAGGCTCTAATAAGTCATCCACTTCTTCCTCCTCTATATCCTCATCCACATCGTCGTCTTCCTCCTCCTTGCCCCCCAACCCGACCTTGGCCAAGCAGATCTTTCCCTGGATGAAAGAGTGCCGGCAGACAACCAAGCAGAAAACCTGTTCGCCCAGCAACAATTCTGGCAATGGTGTGTTCGATTACACCCGTCTCTCGTCTCTTCATCTGCCCCCCACTTCAGTGTAACACCTCGCACAAGTGTTCCTCCCTTACCCATCTCTCTTTGGCTTCCTTGTTATTTCTCTCTCCATTTCCCATTTTCATTAGCGTCTTTGTTCCTATTATCTCACCTTCTTGATCCTATCGCCACATCACTTTTTTCCACACCAGTCTTATCACCGTCTGCTTTCAAGACACGTATCCCCGGAGGCTTCCGAGGTTTTCTCTGACTATTATGCTAAATCAAGTCTCCACAAGGCACTGGTGCAAGCAGGGAAATGAGCGGCGTAAAAATAGACCTTGTAGTTAGCATTTGCAGTGGTAGTATGTTAGATCCAAGGCAAAGCTATCTGTTTGTTCATTATAAATGACAAAATTAGCAATCTTTACCCTAGAGAAAGTGTGTCATCGCTCAGCTCCTGCATATTTAATCACATACTTAAAGGAACTTCTACTTACAAGTTTACTCATAATAAGTAACAAGTTTACCGTACATTAATATACAGTTTATGAAGATGATGACCTAAGTTATCAAATATTACACAAAACATTCATGGTCATTTGTCTTTCCCCAACACTTTATTGTGTCAATAACAGCCGCAAACCTGAAGCCTGCACAACCTCTGGTATAGAGAAAAATATTACCAGGTGATTAGTGTCAAAAACAATAAAAGATGAGCGGATTTTTTCTAGCGCAGGAGATTGGCAAACAAATTCTAAATTAAAACACTTCAGGATGGTGCATTTTAAAATCAACTGCATGCGCGATGTTATTTGAATTGATTTATCAATGAGAGACAATGCATCCTACGATAACATAAGCCACGTGTTCCAAAAGGTTTACAGCAAACAGAGTTTATTAATGGCCATTTGAAATATTTTGATACCGCTTTATATTTCCTGTGTTCGTAGCTGGAGCTGACTGTTTCTACCTCTGGCAGATAGGATCTGAGGTGGATCTGACCTTTCCTGCTGTAGTTATTAAAATGAAAACATCAGCAGCTAGTGCAGTGGCACATGCTAACTCCGCTACGACATTCCATAGTCTGAGACATCCACCTCTGGCTTGAACATGGCTGATTTCTAGGATCTGGAAGTGGTGATTTTAACAGCAATTTGGACAGTGCTGGTTTGGTATGTGGAGACTTCAAAGTTACTAAAGGGAAATAATGTCCCTGAAGTCTTGTGACACCCCAGAAACTAGATAGTACCCCAAAAGAATAAACTTAAGTTGGACAAAACAGGGTTGCAAATTCAAACTGGAAAAAAAGAAACAAGGAAAGCTGCAGAGGAAAAAAAACTACGGTGCTGGTGTCCTTCAAGGCTTGTTTCTAATCTGCTGAAATATTGACAGGTGGTGGATTTAGGGTTTAGCATAAGCGGACTTAAAGACACAGCGGAGAATAACATGCTGTACACGCTGCGGTGTGCCCTTCACTACTTTGCCCCTGATAGACTGCCTGATGAAGCGCGTTTGTGCTGGACTGACGTGAAGCAGTGGGTCTGAGCTAACCACCTGCTGGGGGGCTTCGTATCATTGTAAGTGTGGTGAAAACTTTTACCCCTTCGGCTGACCTCATGTGTGCTGCAGCTTCGCTTGCTTTGGGGCATTTGTGAAGATGCAATTAAGCTGCCCTCGGCCAGCGCGGGGGCTTTGCCTCTTAATAACTGCCACTGTTATGAAGTGTTGACAACTAATACTAGGCATAATTCAGCGGGCGCGCCCAGACCCTCGTTCTTTTATTAAAAATCTGAATGTTTTTAGTTTTTACCAGCATGCAGTTTGATTATTTATTGCTTTCTCTTCACTGCCTCCTTCTTTCTGTCATCATTTTTCATCCCCTTACATATATCAATCCTTTTGAACGTTGTTTCTTTCTAATTCCTATTTCAATTTTTTGAAAAATAATCTGTTTTCCTAAACTATTGTTTCTCTTTCTCAGCATCAGGAGGGGCGGAGAGCGGCAGCAGTGGAGAGAAGAGTCCGACTGGAGGGTCTTCCGCGTCCTCCAAGCGGGCTCGTACAGCATACACCAGTGCTCAGCTGGTGGAGCTGGAGAAGGAATTCCACTTCAACAGGTACCTGTGCCGGCCACGCGCGCGTGGAAATGGCCAACCTTCTCAACTTGTCCGAACGTCAAATCAAGATCTGGTTCCAGAACCGGCGCATGAAGTATAAGAAGGACCAGAAGTCCAAGGGCTTGAGCTCTAGTTCTGGGGGACCCTCACCAACTGGTTCCCCACCCCTGACCATGCAGTCCTCTGCAAGCTATCTCAACTCAATGCACTCAATGGCAGGGGGTGGAGGCTATGATGTCCCTTCCCCACCATCCTTTGGCAAACCCCACCAGGGGGTGTCTTACTCTATGTCTACTGCCTACTCCAACGTCCCAGTGAAGGGTTGCCCTCCTCAGCAGAAGTACGGTACCCCTGACCCGGACTACGGCGACCCACATCCCCACCACAGCCTTGTTCAAGCAAACAGTGCTGGCTACGGGACTCCCACCAACATGCAAGCCAGTCCAGTTTACGTAGGGGGTGGCAGCTATTTGGAACCCATGCCCGGCTCGGGCCCCTCTATGTATGGGCTGAACCACCTTGGCCCCACACCGACCCACCATCAAACCATGGACTACAATGGTGCTGGGCCTATGTCAGCTACCAACCAGCACCACGTGGGTGGCGGGGGTCCACCAGGCCCCTGCGACCCACCCCCACACCCTACCTACACCGAGCTGTCGGCGCACCACACCTCGTCTCAGGGCAGAATCCAGGAAGCACCCAAGCTCACTCACCTGTAGCAGGTTTGGAACTAAATAACCATGTAGGACCTAGTGAAGAAACAGACAACTAACAGACGTACTAACACCCAGCGTCTGCTGCAAGGAGACGGATGGCAGGATGGGCAGATGGAGACGGACTGAAGACGGCCAGTGGTTTGTCCTACACTCTGGATCCAAAAAGAAGAGAGCGATCAGCGGTAGCCATGACACCCTACTTTGTTTCCTCAGTCTTTGTCAAAAGCCCCATTCGATCTGATCAGGGCCAAAGCCTGATTAATTAATTTAATTTAAAAGAAGCGAAGAATCTGCTTATTATCAATTACCGACCCAAGCAAGCCAAAAGAATCTCTAAAAGGCTTCTATTTGCACTGCAAAAGTGCTCAAATCAATGATGGGCTTTTCTCACAAAGACTCCGCTGCTATCGAAAGAAACTTAGCAGGTCTTCTAGACCGGTCTGAGCCATTTTAGTGAGCAGATCAAAATCCAGCAGCTGGTCCAGCTTGAACGGCCCTGTTTGAACTAGCGCGCTGAAACAGTTTGAAATTTACATTGATAATAAAATCCCCCCTCAGCTCAGACTTACAGACACGCAAAGAGCTCTCCTGCCTGGTAAATGAAATAGTTGAGCTTTTAATGGGCAGTTAACGAGGTGCTTAGATTTATGACACCGAGCTCGCTCCCCCTCCAGGCAACACATGTTGTTGTCAGCCTAGCTAAGCTATGTGGCGGCTCTTGCTCTCCATCAGCCAAAGAGAGCAAGGGAGAGCAGAAATGGATGTGTGGAGCTGCGGCTAACACTTGTCTTTCTCTCTTCAAAAAACCACTGGGCGCTCTTTCGCTGCGCCGTGTCTTTCTGCCTGCTGCCCGTCTCCATCAGTCACGACCCCTGTCTGTGGCAGCAGCACATGGCTTCTAAAGGAGGCACAATATCTCAAATCCGCCACAGAACAACCCCCTCCCACCCCCAGCAACCCAACCAACCTCCCCACCCTTCACACATGTATACCCAGACACACAGATCATCACATGCATGCTCACTCATCCTTTAATCACACAAGACAACAGGGTTTAAGAAGCTACGAGCTAAGCTAGCTCCAGTAGAACATGCATAGGCAGTGTGAGCTAGCCACTGCTTTATACACACATTCAATGCTAAGCTAGCCTTCCTTTTGGTTGACACACAACTATAGCCAGGTTGCTCTGGCTGTTGACTTGTTGACTTGTTCAAATAAACACATAAAAGGACATGGAAAAGACATTTTTATGTTGTTATTTTAGCACATCATCGACACAGGGTAATAAGAAGAGCAGAGAACACTATTTATTTAACTTTGGGTAAGTCTTTGCTCTTTCTCTCTCTCTCTCTCTCTCTCTCTCTCTCTCTTAAAGGGTTTCCTTCCATTATGGATGCCGATGCATAAAAGTCCACATCTTTAATCTTCTTTTTGTTTGGTTTTGTTTTGCCTTTCTTGACTTTTAATATGGATACAGGGTATATATTTGAACAAAAATGCATGTCCCAGAAATCGGAGCTGATGTGTATCGCACATTTTGAAAACAACTGGGTTCATCTGCTGGAAGCGTCAGGGAGGGAAGTCCGGGGCCGCCCGGCCGCGGCTGACCCCCAACACCCTCTCTTGGCTGTTCTGGAACTAGAAACCCGTTGTGTGGTTTTTAAAAGGGCAGATAGACACATATGCTTTTCACATCTGGGCATCATTGTTGCACTTAGAGTTTACATTTTGATGGTTAAAGTTAAGAAAATAATAATAATGAAATCTTATTTTGAAGACGGGAGACCCTCCAATCAAAGCGTCTTTCGCCAATGTGTGTTCACGTGAACATTCATATATAAATATTTATTTGTTATAGCCAGTTTAAAAAGACTTTCTGTTTTGTATTATTATTTATCCTCCATGTATTTATATATAGAAAAAAAATGTACTTTTTTAGCATTTACCTGTCATGAAAGAAAAAAAAAACAGCATTGTTTCTTCTTGTCCATTGTACTGATGTTACTTTTTTTTTTGGTTCTTGTACTTTAGAAAAGAACACGTAGGTTTTTTTGGTTCGTATGACCCTTGTACATAAATATTTTGGTTTGTACAGGGAAAAAAAGGCAAAGGTGGGGATTGGTGCCCCTCCTGAGCTTAGTCAGAAAATTTAGACAAACTATTAGCTGAAAAAAAGAACGAGTCTTTTTGAAGAAAAACAACCTTCTTTTTTGTCCTTTGTAGCTCCTTTTATTTTCATTGTTGAGAGAGTTGTCTGTCGAACAATTCTTTAATAAAAGTGTTACGTTATTAAGAGCTATTGTCAGTTTTAATGATGTTTGCAAGGGTTATTAAAAAAACCACATTATTATATAATGTGGTTTAATATATATATTATTATAAATCATGGTCCGAAAGCCGTTTCCCACTTGGAAATGAAGGAATGCAAATTGCCTAGATTGCCATGGCATCATGCAAACTACTGAGCGCCCCTGCTTGGCTCATCCCGAGTGCCAGCTGTGGCAAAGTTCATCAAATATGCACATAGACGTACTTCAGACCGGGAATCCGTACAGAAATGTGTGTAGTGAGATGCGTGGGGGCGCATGTCTGTGTGATCAGCTCCGGATGATGAAATATTCTGTCTGCTCACGGTGACAAAGGCTCACTTTAGTGTTGGCTTACAGGTCAATACCTCAGGTTACAACAAATCACTGTATCTGTTGCCTACAGTGACATGAGACATAAAGAAAACCATGCTGCCGCCAGGGTTGGAAGCGTGCTTTTACTGTGTTCTATGCTGTGCTAATAGCAGAGGGGAGTTTTTATGTTATCCTTATGTTACAGGTTTTGTTTGACCCATAGAGCAAAGATCTGCTGCTCCTGATTCTACTCTCTGAAAGTCTGGGATGATATCTGAGAATGGTGCTGTAGATCGACCTGAGAGGCAACTGTAGGTCAGCTCATAGGTCTGATCAGCAAATGTTTTCACGCTAAAACAACACACATGGAGACCAGACATCGGCCCCTCTTTCATCTGATGACTGGTCTATATGTGTGCCAGGCAGCATCCCATTTTTAACCTTTAAAACACTGAACAAGACGTTTAAAGTGGTTTACTGAAGTCAGGGTTATTTCTCTGAGTGATTGATGTTCCAAAAGGGTGTGAAGAAGCTGTTCAGACCTCGCAGCCAAAAACAAAGGCTGTTTCTGACTTCCCGATTTTTTTACTCTGGTTGAAAACTTAAAATTACAATTGACTGCTGTTGCAGTTGAGTTATTTTACTGTCAAAAATAGTTAGCAGCTTTTTTATTTTTTCGTGGTAATGTTTTGGACTAAAAAGGAATGAGGCCTGAGCCATGGTGTAGTCACGTGCCCCCCCTCCCCTCACATTTTTGTCCCTTTTTTGCACACACACACACACACACACACACACACACACACACACACACACACACACACACACACACACACACACACACAAGTGCTCTCAAACCTGAGCAGAAGAAAAGGGGGAAAAGGGGCATATATCATACCCCCATAAATAATGGTCATGCATCCCCTTTACATCTCCGTTAGACTCACAGACAATAAAAACACCAATAAGCAGAGATTAGATCTAATTTATTGCCTCATAAAAACAGACACGGAGCTGCAGCTTGGCTCCAATAACTCGGAGCGCTGAACAGCGCAGTCAAAAAAAAAACCCCAAAAAAACCTCACGCTGAAAACTGGCGTTTGGAGACACACTCTCAGACAAAGTATCGACAATTACATGCTGCAATTAGATCTGCCATCTCTGAAAACAACCATGACAACAGTACTTCTAAAAGAGATAATAATAATAATAATAACGAGAACAATCTCCTCCGCTAATTTTGTTTTATATCCTAGAACAGATGTTATTTACAAAAAAATTAAAATAGCACTAATAGACTGCAACAAAGTGTTTCCCCTACCATTTTATACCACACAAGAAAACGGACGGCAAAATAAATTAAATAGTAGAAAATATTTCCTCAAGTGAAGCTGGCGCACGTTTCTGAATAACAAGCTTCCAGGTCCATGATAGTGAAAGTAAAAAACCTAAAAGTGACACAATTAAAATAGGACGAAAGAGTGTTAGGCTGCAGCTCCGTCAGCAGATTGTGCGCGATTTTGGAGCTTATAAGTATCTCTGTGTGTGTGTGTGTGTGTGTGTGTGTGTGTGTGTGTGAGAGTGTGTGTGTGTGTGTGTGTGTGTAGCCTCGGCCTACACACTGCCTGCGCTGAATGGCCCCAACTCCCACACGCATTTCTGCTTTTTCAGCCTCTCTTTCAGAGCCAGGGGGCCGAAGCCAAATGGCATGGGAAAGAAATGCAGACGGCGGGGGGAGACGCGGGATAAATATTGCATCCATTTGCCGCCGGTCTCTTTTGTCTTTGCGTGCAGATTTCTACATGATATGCGCGCATTTGCTCTTAAAGTGCTGAAAATATCAAAACATGGCAAAGAATGGAGCTGGGAGGAAGACTGGGAGAGCACGACCGGAGGTTAGCTTGTTATTTATGGAGCGAGAGGGGCTGCTGTCAGGCTCTTTGGAGGGAGAGAAAGATTGATCACCGCACTTCTTTTTTTTAACCCGCTCTCCTCGGGCCCTCCCCAAAAATAGGCTATCCTCTGCTAAACTACTTTAGATCTTTTCCCAAAAAATCGACACAAGCCTTTGGTTAGCTCCAAAAATCACTCACCGCACTCGCACTGTTACAGGCTCAAAGGCAGCTAGTGCGTTATTATTTCTAATAAAGAACTGGAGGCATGCACTCTTCCATACCCTTTTTTCCACGGAGAGACCTTGCAGTGAACTCTCCCTTTTTGTGTGCAACATATTACACACACACACACACACACACACACGGATTACACTGGAAAGGGAATGAGAGAAGGATGACATCCTGTAAGAATTTTGAGCAGTGTGTGTGTGTGTGTGGTGTTAATTCTGCCTTTTCTCGAGGTTTTTTTTTCCCCACACCTAAAAATTTTTACATAAAAAGCAAAACAATACCAAAGACACGTGGAGTCCATGAAAGACAAAAATGCACTTCCAGACCAGTTGGATCACCCTCTCAGTTCTAACCTAAGTGTCTGACTCGGCTCTCCTGGCCGCCCTCAGTAGAATCCATCCAGTCCTTCTACGATTCTATTCCATCTAAAATACTGTGTTTGTGTCTGAGACGGACCCTTTAGGCTTCTGTCATACTTTCCGCTGCGAGAATAATATGATCCGTGTTGTAAACACTATTTTAAAAGGTGCCATATTGTAAACGGTGCTGGCTAGCTTCGTTCACCTAATGTTAATTGTCATTACATCACCCAGTTCCCCCAAGGAGGAAAAAAAAAAGATCCAGAGATGCTCTTTTGTTTGTGCGTAACACTGGACCAGGATGCGCCAGCCCGCCGCCCACACAGCGCACATGGCGACCGATCGCCTTCCCGTTTTTTTTTCTTCCCAGAATTTACCCCCCGTTTAGACAAAACAAAAGTAAGTACCCCTGTGATGGAGCCTCTTTTGCCACAGCATTTGGTTAAAAAAAAAAAAAATAATAACGCTGCTTCCCACAGCCATCACCGCCGCCAGGCCCGGACCCCGCGATTGGTGAGTTTGAATCACGTGACCAGGAATTGGCTGCAATTTCGCCCCATAGTTCTTCATTTTAGCCTACCCAGGTCCCCATACGCTATATCACCAATATACACAATTATTATATAGTCACCGCATTTACGCCATTGCGGTCGGGAGACAGGCGCTCGTGCGTGTATTTATTTATTTATTTATTTTGTACGAAGCCATGCCGCGCTGTGTGTGTATGTATGCCTGAGTGTGCGTGCGCTTATGTGGTTTGCTTTTTTTTATTTTGGGGTAGGGATTGTTCTGGGGTCTTGGCATTTGAGGTTGAAATCGGTTGGAGAGAGCTATGAATTTTGAATTTGAGAGGGAGATCGGTTTTATAAACAGCCAGCCGTCCTTAGCAGAGTGCCTGACGTCCTTCCCTGCCGTCCTGGAGTCATTTCAAACTTCATCAATCAAGGAGTCGACAGTAATTCCGCCTCCCTTCGAGCACACTATCCCCAGCCTCAGCCCCTGTGCAGCCAGCCAGCCGAGACCGACTGCAAGGAACCAGCAAAACCGGAGAACCTCCACCACAAATGGCATCCAGACGCATCACCGAGCCGCCCAGCAGCCCTGCCCGCCCGGCCAGGCCCCTGCCACGGCGACGGCGGCCGGGCCGATGGCCCCTGAGTTCCCCTGGATGAAGGAGAAGAAGTCATCAAAGAAGTGCTCCAAGCCAGGGAGCAGCTCCGGGAGTGGCGCACCCATTCTGCCCCCTTCCTCTGCCTCCCCGTCGCCCACCGCCTCCGGGTACGCTTCGGCGTCCATCGAGTCACCGACAGGTCGGTAGATGCCGGCATGCGTAAAAGTGCGCGATGACTGTGCAGCATGTGCTTTAATATCGGTCTGCATCTTCATTTCATCTCCGCCCGACATATAACTTACACATCTACTTACATATTTAACGCCAACATAATCTGCCTTTTACTGCGCCGTGGTTTAAACGCGCGCGCGTGCGCGCGCGCACCGCGCAAGCCACATCCAGACCACTGCATTATGCTGCAGTGCTCTGCACACTCTCCAATCACGTTTTAAAATATGAAGATCGAGCAAGTGAACTTTCATTTCAAGATCAAAATGATGCTGCCAGATCAGCCTTTACCCCACATAAATAAAGACAAAGCATCCTGATGTGGAATAAAATGTTGTGCGTAAAAACGCATCTGGCATTTATTTCGTTTTAACAATCATGCACACGATCAATGGTGCAGCCTGTGTTATTAGGCTGGTTTGATGCTGTGATTTAATACCAGCTCAGCATCACCTCCCCCATGTTGTATATTCATAACACAACTGAGATGGTAGCCATGTTGGATGGAGGTAATGGCGAGGAGGAAAAACACGGAGGGTGGGGGTTGGGGCGTAGTATAATCACACAGGTTACAAACAGCACATGGTCTTGTTTTAGGCCATCTTTTAGGCTTAAACTTTAGACCTTCTTTTCTATATCTAACCTCCTAATATCGTTGCATGCAGCCCTTTTCTTTTTTTTCCTCGTTTTTTTTAAGTACTCTTTTATTCTCATTTTTCCCTGTCTGGCACCATTTCCTGCCTTCGCTAAAGCCACTGAGACTTTTGTTAGCTTTCTGACACTTTCGTTTCAAGTCGACATTTCCTTTTACACGTCCCATGATATATTTATATTTCCTCGTTTTCTTTTGATCACGTAGTCCGTCCTCTTCCAGTCATGGAGGCTACATGGATGAACCTACTCTAAGAATCATCTGTCTTTATCTTCTCTGAAAAATGTTTGTCATACTGTTTCCCTAAGTGCTGCCTTTTTACTATTATGTGTTGTCTCGCTTGTGTAATTTACCGTAGTTGTTTTATGGGGAGGTTTTGTGTTTTATTACTTGCTTTATTACAGCCAGAAGAGCCGAGAGGATTTCTGGAAAATTTCCTGACTGAAATTTTTCAAAGCAATGAATAAATAAATACACAGAGTTCTCTAGTGGGTATTTATGATTGGAAAGATTAAAAAAAAAAAGAAAAAAGATAAAGAAAATATGACGTTTTTTGAGGAAAAAAAAATTCTAGGAAATAGCCGGATACATTTTCCCGTGTAGTTTATTTATTGTTTTTCTTTTCTCTCGGCTCAGATCAGAGCCTGGCCACTCTGGATGCTGGAGGAGCTGGCTCCCGCCGGCTGCGCACCGCCTACACCAACACGCAGCTGCTGGAGCTGGAGAAAGAGTTCCACTTTAACAAGTACCTTTGTCGGCCCAGGAGGGTCGAGATCGCCGCTCTTTTGGATTTGACCGAGCGCCAGGTCAAAGTTTGGTTCCAAAATCGGCGGATGAAACACAAGCGTCAAACGCACCATCGGGACGGCAGCGGCGGAGGCAACGACGCCAACGAGCCGGGCGGATTTGAGCCGCTCGAAGGCGCCGACGCATCCTCTCCGTACTCGAGCCAGCCTTTGGAAGCCTCTGGCACCGGGGAGTCGGAGAGCGAGCAGGGCAGCTCTAATCTGTCTTCGGCCGCCTACGCCAGTGACAGCGGGGACAATACGCAGCCCACAGCGGAGGAGGGAGGCCGCTTGGACTGCCCCGATCGCCAACCGCTGCCTTTAGTGTCCGGCTCCTCTACCACGACTCACCATCACTCACTCGCCGCTACGAACTCCAGCGACAACCAGGCCCCCCTGCAGCTCAACCAGACCGGGCCCGAACCTTCTTTCTCTGAGCAGCGGGACTCGTCTCTCTCCTCCGCGTCGTCGGCGCTCCCGGACCTGACGCTGTTCGCGGCGGACGCCTGCCTGTCACCCAGCCTGCAGAGCTCCTTGGACAGCCCGGTGGATTTCTCCGAAGAGGATTTTGACCTGTTCACAAGCACACTGTGCACTATAGACTTGCAGCACCTGAATTTCTGAGAGCGCGGCGGCATTTTTAATTAGGGACTGACAGAGGAACAATCGAGAGGCTCCCGAAGAAGACTCGGGTTTGAAAAGCCTTCCTGCAACATTCCTGAAAACAATTCTTGTTCACAATTATGGGTTTTTTTATATATATATATTTTGGTCTTCTTGCCGATTATAATGTAGATTTAGAGGCCCTTTTTAACATTTAAGGGAAATTGATTTTTTTCTCTTTGTTTTTTCCACGATCGAAACGTGGTGGATTCTTTCCCATCTCCTGTCCAAATTTCAGGTATTTATTGCCTTTTAAAACTTTATTTTTGTTGACCCGTAACGCTATGTATGGATATGTTTTTGGTGCAGCTTCATGGATCCTTAATAACTTCTCAGGAACTGTTCTCGGGGTCTGAAGAGGCAGAGAGCTGGACCGCTCTCATCATTTCAACGAAGGAATTAATTCACTGAAGACGAGAAGTACTGCTGATCACCCGACTTTAGACCCTAGTTTATTTATTCAGATTCTTTAATAGTGCAAAATCCAAATTATTTATTGTACATATATTTTCATAGTGGAATAAAATATAATTAAAAACACGAACATTTATTGACCCATGTTATTTTCTTTTATCTAGCCTTATTTTTTCTTTTACACCAGTGTTGTATTTGAATAAAAGGGAATGCAATATAGATTCATTTTTATAAAATAGATCTAATATAATATTATCAGTAAAACAATAATAATGTCCTTTAAAATCATTATTGAAACGATTTGTATTTATTTTATAATAATTATAATATCAAACATTTTTTTAATTTTAATTTTTTAATCCAGGCCTGCATAATTGTACGCACCCAGTTCATCAGTTATAAATTAGAGTTGCGTCATATCAGAATGATCTATTCTTAATTCAATCTGTTTTGAAAATATGTGCAAATTATCCAGAATAATGAGCCTGATAAAACCTAGTTTCACCTCCTCTGTTTACAAAAGATAAGAAATTGCCAAATCTATGATTCTTTTCTCACTGGGAAAACGTCAGACACCACTGTTGTCGT
>CAAE01014652.1:351781-374194 GCA_000180735.1 Tetraodon nigroviridis | reverse complement strand
ATACCTTTATTAATTTTCATTTGAAAAAATTTCAAGCTAATGATACAACACAAACTAGATGATGCAGTCTAAAGTCAGTTTCAGTCAGCATTTTAAGGCATTTTAATGAATTACAGATTTTTACTGATAATAAAATTGTTGACGGGGGCACCAAGAAAAACATTAACATAGTTTTTCTAGGTATAAAACAGAAGCAGAAAAAAAATGAGCTGATTTTCTTTTTTTGGGCACAAAATGAAAAAAATCAAAAACAGAAAAAAATGTGTATATGTGTGTGTGAGAGAGAAACAGTTTGTTCCTTCAAGTTTTTTTTTTTTGCTTGTTTGTTTGTTTGTTGTTTTTTAATCCTGGACAGAAATATTGCTGGATAATTTCTCTAATTTGTGACCAAGACATCAAAGCCCGTCGTTGCAGTGTCCATCAAAATAAGCGTTCTGTCCTTTAAAGCTCCTGCTCTAGCATCATAAGGACGTTAGCCTTCATTGTATAGAGTTGCAGGAATTTTAGTACCAGAGATTGTCTTTTTCCCCAAAAATGTCACCCAGAATTTATTCAAGAAAAACACATTAAAATAGATTTTGTAGGAAAAAAAATAAATAAAAAAACAGGCAGTAATGTCGTGATGAATCAAAATCCAAAAAGGTCAGTCAACTGGAGCAGAAGTTGTTGTCGCCTGCCTCTGGTCCCCAGAGGTGCCCCCCAAACACTTAGATCACGGCGACTCTCGAGACTGGATGAAACCTTGCTTTTTTTTGTACTCCTGAGAGACTCATCTCTGTACAAAGCCTACAGTTATCATTGTTCTACGCTGTCCTTTGTAGTATTTTTTGTCCGGGCGTGATGTCAAACAGGAAACCAGATCTGTGAACCAAGCAACTTTATGTAAGCCTGTGTCGCATTTTGGATCCTGACCACACCCATGACAGTACGATCTGGCCGTAATTGGATCCAGCGCACAGTTCTTCGGCTATGGAGTGTTTGGTGTTATGGGAGGCTTACTTCCAGCGATGCGATTCCTAGTGGGGGGAGTTGGAGACCTGGTCGGCCACTGCATCGCTAGAGGTTGAAGCCAGGATGCCCCCCGCTTTGGAGCACCAGACGACAAACGGCTTGGCACCCCAGGCACTTCAGAGCAAGGTCCCATTTAGGCATTGATCAACAAAAACATTGGTAGATCCATTGCAGCTTTTAAAGGAACATGTAAAAATAACATTGCTACTGGGGTCTGGATGAGAATAGTCTTTTCTAGCCATGTATCTTTTATATCTACCTCTCTATTAAGAAAAACAACAGTAGAACTGAGGGCTATGTTTACTGGTGAAGGTAAGAGCATTTCCACACTCGCAAAGCTAAGGGAACTCAACGGATTGGGGCTGAACAACTTTTTAACCTTGAGAAAACCACTATTCAGTGGGGCTCATTGGGGAAAAAAAAATCTTCAATTTTTTATTCCATCAACAACTTTTTCCCCCTGATGACACAAGCATATTCCAAGATGACAATGCCAGGATTCATCAAGTTTAAATTGTGAAAGAGTGGTTCAAAGAGCATGAGACATCATTTTCCCACATGGATTGGCCACCACAGTGTTCAGACCTTAACCCCATTCAGAATTTTTAGAATGTGCTGGAGAAGGCTCAGACTCTACCATCATTGATGCAAAATCTTGGTTTAAAAAAATAATCCAACGCTGAATGGAAATGAATTTTTGGACATTGCTGAGTCTCATCAATACAATGACAAACAGTAGATGCATGCCATAACTAAGGCTAAAAGTGGTCCAGCAAAATATAATGGTGTGTGACCTTTTTTTTTTGGTGTTGACTTTTTTTTTTGACCAGGGAATATGTAGAGAAAGACAGAGAGAGAAAAGGAATGATGGTTGGATACATAAATAAACAAAACAAATGGTCAAGAATCAAACTGATATTACATGGTTCCACCTTTAAATTCTTAAAAATAAGCAGGTGTTTTTTGAGCATGTTCAGACTCTGCAGTCCTGACCTTACCCAATAAGCATTGCTTGTCCTTTGAGGTCTGTGTGTTTTTTGTTGTTTGTTTGGTTTTATGTTTGGTGGAGGGGAGGGGTGGGGGATTTAATTTTAGTGCCTATTCGTAACAATGCTGTCTCAAGACACTACACAATTTAAAAGAGAAAAAGCTCCCGGGGCAAAGCTCCACACTGATCTGAAAAGACTTTAACATTAAAATTTTCACTGTTATGCAATCAGCTAATGCCAGGAACACACTTCAGCATCCTAGATGCCAAGACTCGCCCTCGATTTGGCGTGAGTCACTAATCCGTGTGGCCTAAGCTTATATACCTTAAAGACTCGAGTAATGAGCCTTGACGACGGGCTTACTATATTTCAAAAAACAGGTGTGCTTTTGTAAGCACACCTTTACAAAAACTACAAAAAAAACTGTGTACAGCTCAACAGACCTCACAAAATCAGTGGGCTTTTAAATCAAGAAAGCTGCTAAAGAGGGAATTAGGAAGAGGCAAATTTGTTCATGGTGGTTGGTCGAGATGATAAGGGTTTGCATCCAAGTCTGGAATGGTCCTGGGCACAGAGAAAAACTTGATGGGGAGTAGAGGCTGCTTCACAAGGCTCTGGTCAATGAAGCTGTTGTTAGCCCCAAAACCAACCAGTAGGGATAAAGTTAGGGAGCCCAAAGAAGTGTTTCAGGGAGCATCAGTCGTGAGAGATTGGCATAACTTTTGTAGATAAGAGAGGATAAGTATCAAAAAATCAAACTGGATTTATAAAAGGAAGAAACACTATGGATCCAGCTTTATGTCTCAACATGAAACTAGGAAAGCACAGACCAACAAAGAAAGTGTACTGGCAATCTTTTTTGATATAGAAAAGGCTTATGATATGATGTGGGGAAAAATTATGAATAAAACTTAGTAGGTTGGGTATAAAAGGTCGTATAACAGATGGATGAAGAATTTAAAAAAAAAAAAAAAGATTATTTAAGTGAAGATACGTAAGACATACTCGAAGAAAATTCGTATTAAAATATCATGCCTCAAGGTAGCATTGTCCGCCCTTTAATATTTTGAAATAATGATCAATATTGTGTTTATGAAATTTACACATTACAGTGAGTAAATAATCAGATCCACACTCCACATCAGTTGGTAGCAGTAATGCACCAATCTTTTGCTTGCCAACGCCAGGAAAACACACGAAGAAGAAGAAAGAACAAGAACATTTTTGTTTTTTACAGCACATTTTTTTTTACAACTGTAATGAATTAAATGTTTAAAATCTTGGAGAGGTGTAAAATGTTGTCCTTAACAGCACAGAACATTGTTAAAACACCAGTTATCAATAAAAGCTTGCAAGTTGTTGTTCATTTTATAAAAACCAAACTCCAGTCTCCAGTCTGCACCTAACACTGCAGCGCCAGACTGAGGCTGCATCTTGACTTGCACGCCCCTCAACTTTGTTTCTTCTTGATACGTAAATGGCCAGCTTTGACGTGCCAGACACAAAGTTGAGGAGCTGCCGTTTCTTTTGGCTGGACTTTTTGTATGTATGACTTTTTTGCTCTGTAAATAAAAACCTTCTCACAAAAAATAAGGTTAAATAGATTAAAAATGTGCTGAAAGAGTGAGGAAACCTGTTAGTCTCTCATACTTACTAAAAAAATATCAAAACTGTTTCAGGGTGATGGCAGAACAGGCAAGTGTTTGACACGGCAGGGTTAAAAGCACATACAACCACTTTGCATGCGAAGGCCCCGTATAAAATCCTCCATTGGAGGTCAGCAGTTCTTTTTTGAATGGGGGGATCTATACAGGACTCTCCGGCACCTAGCCCCTCCGTCTCCGCCCAGCCCCGCTCCACACAGTCGGCGGCCTGTTGTTGAATCTTCCCCTGTGGGTCACTCTCACACAGTTGAGGTAAAATGCTTTTTGTCACCTGTTTGGAGACTCAGTTCCTGGGCCTTCTCCAGCTGTGGCCCAGAGGTGTCACCGAGCCGTGGGGTCAAGCACATGTCGGGGAAGGGGTCCTCTGGGTCAAGCTCGATCCCTCCGCTGTACATGGCCAGGAGAAGCTTTTCTGCACCTGTGTCTCTTTTTCCACAGCTCGAGGGCTCTCTCTGCTGTTGTGGTGGACTGGACCCCCAGCAGTGACCTCAGCGCCTCGGCATCCGTCAGCGCCGGCCCGGCTGCGTCCACTACTTGCTTTAAGAGGAGAGTCTTGGAGCGAAGCAAAGCCGCCTTCAGACCCAGCGTGGCCTCACGCGAGATATCCAGTCTGGTGTTGTAAAGGATGGGTTTTGTTTAAAAGCCAGTCCTTAAGTCCTTAAGTAATGGGCCTTTAAAAAAGGCCCATGACTTAAGGTAGCCCATTTGACTTAAGAGATTTAGAATCGATTAGAAACAGAGCATCATTCAGTCCCAGGTTACTCACACGTCTGAACATGCAGCTGGCTGGTTCTCTCCAAACCAGATCTGCTGGACCTGTGACCTGTTAAAAAGCTTTGGACAAATTGCAGTCTGAAAGTTGCAGTTCTACTAGCCACTTAGATGAGGCCCTGCCCCCCCACCTCTCTTGGCAAAGATAACACCCCCTGCGGAACTCACTGTTTCTTGTCCCAGAAAAAGTCCACTATTTTTGATTGGACCTGGTCTAGCAGCCCTGGTTGTGGCTGCAGACTCACTAAACATTGATGCCACAGGTTGTTTAACACCAGGATTTGACTGCTGTAGGACATCTGGGGCTGTAGCCATTTCCATTTGTTCAGTTTTCCCTCTACTCTGACTGGAATATCCTCCTTTTTTGGCTGTGTCTTCGTCTCCCAGGAAGACTCCCAGGTATTTAAAACAATCTTTTTTCCAACACAGGCTCTGGGGTAGGACTGGGAGACCGCTGCGCCACTCGCTGACGGCAAGGGTCTCGACTTGAGGTAGCCCACCGCAGAACTCCTCAAACAGTTTCTTCCTCTCCCTGTACTTGCTTGAGTACAGGGAGGAGTAAAACTTAGTGGCCCGCTTACAGAGCTGGCTATGTTCAGTTACGTTAGTTAGTTAGCCCCAAGTCAGAGAGTAAGCAGTGGATCTTCCTCTGACCGTGTCGCTTCTCTAGGCCTAAGAAAAAGCTAGAACAGCGGACTCAAGCTCAAATTACCCGGGGGCCACATGAGATAAAGTCTGAGTGAGGCTGGGCCGCATTGAGTATTTGATAAATAGCGGTTAGAATAGAATAGAATGTCTAGAATAGAATGTCTTTATTGTCATTGTCACAGGTACAACAAAATTAAAAAGTGCTTATCGGTCAGTGCAATAAATAAATAAATAAGATAAAAAACAATGAGATAAAAGATAAAAAGACAGTGGCCAGGGCCCAAATGCACACAGACATCACACCCACACGTCAAAGCTCATACGTTCAACCAGTCCAATACACACCGCCACATGCACACAGTTCATGGTAAAATAAATTCAGTGTCCGTTGGTTATAGCAGCATTAAGACAGGTTATTGCAGTCGGATAAAAGCTGTGCTTGAATCTGTTTGTCCTTGCTCTGGCTGATCTGTACCGCTTGCCTGAGGGCAACAGTTCAAACAGGGGGTAGCCAGGGTGTGAAGTGTCTTTTATAATGTTTTGTGCTCTTTTCAGGCAGCGCAGGTTGTGTAGGTCTTCCAGTGTGGGGAGGGGGCACCCAACAATCTTTTGAGCGGTGTTGATGACTCCCTAGAGCGCCTTCCTCTGAGCTGCTGTGCTGCTGTTGAACCAGATGCCTATGCAGTACGTTAGTATGCTCTCAATGGAGGCTCTGTAGAAGCACACCAACGGTCTCTGTAAATAGCGGTTGCACGAAAAAAAAAAAAGAGATACTGTGGTTGTGGGAACGCAAAGTAAAGTGCACACACGTGTACCACCATGAGTGGTTTGTTTTGGTTCAGCAGACGTGGCTTTTTTAAAAACAGGAGCTTGTCCGGATAGTATTTTTTCTGTAGGCTTTTAACGCCTTTAGTTTGCTGGAGAAACATTTGAATCATTTTTTTCTGGATAATACTCATTTTCCTGACTGGCAGTGGTGATATTAGATCACAGGTAGGTCACAGATCTGCAGGTCACTGCAGTCGGACATGTGTGCTTCTGCATCACTGTCACTGTCTGCAGCGGTGGCTGCCAGGGCCTCTTCACTGGAGAAACTACCTTTCCATGGCAGGACAGCTCATTGATGAGGAACTCATTGCGGATGAACGAAGGCACGTTCGACAAATCCTCGATTCCGGCTGCGTCACGGGCCGCACCGGCTCAAACAGCCCGTTGACTGTGATACCCTTTGTTGCCAGCTTGTTCACCTGCTCTACCTTCTCCAGAAACACCACCACCGCCTTCTAATGCAGGCAGCAGGTTTACCAGCGCTGTGGCCGAACATCTCCCCCACCGCCAGTGCTACCTCCTCCACGCCGCACGGGGAGCCGGCGCCCAATTTGACTTCCGCGACAGCTTGGCGAGGCCGTGGGAAGCCATTACGGCTCCCGAACAGCGCCCCCGCCACCAAAACAATAGAAAAGGGAAAAAGCCAAAGATTTTCCCTCTCCCACTCTGCTCTTCTACGCACACTCCTCCCACACGAAAGAAGAAGACGACGATGACGAAAAAGAAGTCTTAAATACATGCGCGCACGCGTTAATCTTGGTGCATGCGCAGATAGCTTATCACGGACATAGCCAGTGGCTTTAGGCGCCGTACGTTTCACCTTTATGTAACGTAAATATTTCTCTCTTTTTTTTAAGAATTTGGTTTCCTTTGGCATAAATGGAGACGTGTAGCTATCGCGACAAATTTGGAGTAATAAATTAAAAGGGTAAGCAAAAAAGAGCAATAAACGTATCGTTTAGCTTTCTTTGCTATCGATTGCGCGCTAGGCCGGTTTACAGCTTTAGTTGCCTAATGTAACAATAATGCCGTTATTAGGCGTCTGTTTTTTTATTATTACTTTTATCCAAAATATTACTGTTTAATTGTATTTAGATTTTCCCAAAGTCGAAGAATTTAAAAATAATAATTATTGGGTGGTGCCCTGTGGTCAAAGCGCCTTTATATCAAACGAAAGATTATATTTAGAATTACAGTTTATATTTCTATCTTGGTTTCATACCATAAATTCAATTAAATTATATTGCTTGATCACAACAGTTACCAATAAGGAGAAATGCCCAAACGTGAGCATCTTTCAAAACCTACACCCTAAACATTTTGGTGTATAAATACTTCATCTATAGCCTTTACGGCAAAATAAACAGATCTAATATTAGCATTTGTGGGATAAACCATGCCTTTTTTTTTACAATTTCGTCTGACTGTAAATTGTTTTCTTTCAGGGCTCTAAGGATGTATCGTGGTGAGGATAAGGACTTTCAAACAGCAGGGCGCAAGATGGGCACGTCTTTGCTTTTCCAACTATCAGCTCATGAAAGAGAATTGGATTTGGTATTTCTGGACCACAGCTATGCCAAGCCATGGAATGCCCATCCAGATGCTAGTAGTGCCCGGCCCACAAGATCGCTTTTTGTTAACTCTCGTCGCCAGACTGAAGCATCATTGTAGGTTACAAAGTTCTTACCATATTTTGCCATTAGTTTAGACTAACCATAAGACTTTTAAGTTGCTCCACTACAGCAAATTACTGCTATCTGTTATCTTTTTTTATGCGATCCACACTGCTATTGTTTCACTTCAACTTGATATTTTTTTTTGCTCTTTAGAGACTCTGATTCTGTAATAGATGTGGAAACAGTGACACCGTTGCCTATTCCCCTCTATGATAATCAAAGAGCCCTTAATGTGATGAAGGAGTGTGAGCGACATGTTTTGTTAGCTCGCACTGTTGCTGAGAGCCCACCACCCCCTGATGACTGGGAGGAACATATAAACAAGTAATAAAACATCTATCATTTCTATTTGTTCAGAGGAGAAATAGACTTTTAAGGTTGAAAATTAAGGAACATTGATTTTAATGTTGATAATTACTTTGTTTCAGGACTGGATGGTCAATGACGCAGAGCAAACTCTTCAATAAAGTTCTAAAAGCACTGCAAGCTGAAAGACTCGCTCGCCTGGCCAATGAAAATGTAGGTAACCATTATATTAAAAGTAATATTTATTTGACCAGTTGCCTAAGCTTTGGAAAACCTAGAATTACATTTTATATAACGTAAATATATGCTAAATACGTTTTCTGTCTCTGTTCCTAAAAAATTCCTAAAAATGCAATAGCAGATTGTATCACAAATAGAAAGATTTCATTTGGTGCTAAAAGTAATTTTGCAATTGCAGTTTTAGTCTCAATATACAATCAAAAATAATGGTGACAGTAACCAGTCCTATAGCATAAGCCTCTTTATTGTTTCTCTGTCATAACTTCTAAAAAGTCTCTCCGGTTGTAAATATTTTGTAATAAATTCATTTTTGTCATTTATTTCACTGGAACATTCAGACCATTCGACATTATAAATTGTAAATTTGCAAATGTATCAACAGGACATCCCCTTGTTTTCAAAGTATGAAATAAGATTCATTCATATGTTTTATTTTACAGGCTTCGAACGAGCCGATTTTGCGGCGGATAGCTGTGGATAAGTGTGCTCGCAAGGTTCGACACGCATTAGCCAGTGTCAATTGGGATATCAAAATGACACAGTGGTTACACACAACCATGATTGAATCTTTAAGTCTTGCAATGCTCGCTGCTTACCTTGATGTTCTGCAGACTCTGAAAAGCAAGGTGAAATATGTGTAATATTGATATTAGCACCTATGTATTTCTTATTAAATCTGTTCTCATTAGATTATATGAGTTCTTACTTTTCATCGTATTGGTTTGGAAGGTTCCCCTGTTAATTGACAGAATGTTGCTGACGTCTGCCAAGACTTGTGCTCCAAGTGCAGAAGCCCTGGCTCTGCTATTAAAACGTCCATGGGACCCTGCTGTTGGAGTTCTGTCCCAAAACAAGCCGGTAATTTAAACATGTTTGTAGTTAAAAAAAAAAAAAAAAAAAAAAAAAAATCTATAGTTTGTACAATTAAAAAGAAATGCTTGATGTGTGTTTGATTACTTATTTTAATAATTGTCTGTTTTTAGAGCAAGCTTCCTGGTTCCCCTCTTATCCTAATAGCACCATCAAGCCCAACCAATCCTGCCCTCCCTACATCACGGAGAATGAGATTCTGGCAGTCACAACTCTCCTGTTTGGGAAAGGTTTGGGAAACACTTATTTAGTATAATGGTTTTTGTTCTTAAACTAAATGTAGGCATTTGCCTTAAAGACAAATATTCATTCTATTTAAAAAATGGTCATTTCCAGGTCATCCCAGTTCACTATCATGTGAACAGTAACGCAAATATTGGTGTGACTCAGTGCTTGGAGCACATGTTGGGCACAGTCAGGGCCAAAGTCATGGAGGTAATTTCTTTTTTTTTTTTTTTTTTTTTTTTTAATTACCGTTATTTTTTTGTGTGTGCGATTATATGTATGATTATACACCAACACACATACAGTGTATGGTTTCAAAAAATATTTTCCCCGGGCTGACTCGCATTGGAAAATAGCACAGAATGAATTATTATGCGTTTATTTTATTTTCAATTCAGGTTGGATTTTTTTTCTTGTGCGCAGCACAGATTTTCTGTGCACGGAGACAGTGTCAGCAGTGCGCATTTGCGCACGCGCGCAGCTTAAAGGGAACAGTGGTTGTCACACTTAAATGTTTCAGATGATCAAATTTGAATAATAGTCAAAAACAACACAAGAAAACACAAAATGCATTTATTAAATGAAAGTTTTAGTAAGAGAAAAAAATTGCAAACCTGCAAGGCCCTGTGTTAAAAAAATAAAAAAATGTTAGTTTACAATGTTGTGTAACTTAGCAGACTATACTAAACTAATCCAAGCAACAGGAAGAAAACCTTTTAACTTTTACATTTTAATTGAATTTTATGTTATTATATGAATAATAATAATAATAATAATATGACTATCCTGATTGTGTTTATGTTTACTCTCAGGTTCATAATCACTTTCTACACAAGCCCATTATTCTGGTTGGCTGGAATGCTGGTGCCCTGATTGCTTGTCATGTAAGTCTTCTTTCTAATTCATCTAATTCTATCAGGTTATTTTTTTTTTCTCCATTAGATAATGTAAACAAATACTAATTACAGGTGTCTCTCATGGAGTATTTGAGCGCTGTGGTGTGTCTTGGCTTCCCGCTACTTACTGTCAATGGACCGAGAGGGGTAAAATAAACAAAAAAACAAAGACTCTTGTGTTAAAGTAAAGTCATAAGTATTGAATATTTGTTTCACTTTTTTGCAGGATGTAGATGACCCTCTGCTTGACATGAAAACTCCAGTGTTGTTTGTTATTGGCCAGAATGGACTGCAATGTAGTATAGAAGGCATGGAAGAGTTCAGGGAGAAGCTAAGGGCAGATAACAGCATGGTGATAGTGGGTGGAGCAGGTGATAACCTTAGGTCAGTTTCTTTTAAACAGTTTCTGAGATTAAAATTCAATGGGAATATATTGGTTACATCTGACTACAACAGTTTTTTTTTAACATTACCTCCACAGAATTAATTCTGCAAAGATGAAATCAGAGGGACTGACACAGACTATGGTGGATCGCTGCATTCAGGTTTGTGGTTGTAGCTTAGTTAAATTTTCTATGGAGTGTTTTGCATCATCCTTGTTAATTAACCTTTGAGAGGAAAATGCACAAATTCTCAGATGTTGTCTTTTTGCACTAATCTGTAGGATGAGATAGCTGACTTTTTGTCAGGTGTTCTCACACGCTCAGAAGGTCATGGCCATACCTCTGCAGAGTTGAGAGATCTGGATACAGAGAAGAAAAAAAGACCACGACGGGAGCTTCCCTTTGACCTGGATAGAGGACGACCCTCTTCCCCTGCTCTTCGAGTTCCTGTTTCACCATCTGGTTCTGAGGTTAGCTGACAATATATTTAGCTACCAACACTGTTTTCAAGTTACAGTTCAATCAATGGTTACTCTGTTAATGTTTCAGAAAATTTGCAAAGCACAAATTAAATTAATTGAAAATACTATCACCTAATGCAAGATGCCAGGTTCATGATCTTGTGTTTATTTGCAGCTGTAGTTGCCAGACAATTAAAAATTGTCATTTTGATTGCAGGATTTGTCTAGTGTCTGGAACAGTCCCACTTTAAGTCCCAAACCTAAGACACCTGGCCTGTCTCCAGCACAGAAATCCAGCCTAATTACAGCCACGCAGCTTCTCAAGACTCATATGCAGCGCTCAGGCACCATGCTTACTCACAAGCAAGCTCAAGGTCAGTTAACTAGAGGTGCTTTTCCATTACACAGTATCAGCAGTACAAGCAGATGACAGGGTTACCACTGGTGACTGACTACCTAACCCATTTTCTGCATTGAAGAATTGACAGTATCTTTGTTTAAATTTAGTTTACTCTCAGGGGAATAGGTCATGGGAAAAACATTCCAACCTCGTGTCTAGCTTCTCAATGGCTGAATCCAGACAACTCTCTCCTGTTGCCTACCGGTCATTATTATACATAGCATTTGAAAAAATGACCGTATTTACTCGCTTATAAGATGGGGATTTTTCCTTGAAATTTTGGGTTCAAATTGGGGGGCCCGTCGGCGAGGTCTACAGACAGAAAATAGTTTACTCAGAACAATGTGCATTGTTGTGAGTAATGTGCGGATTGATCTCTGCCTCCGACAGTGCACGCACATTGCTCAAAAGCTGCCCAGTGATGTAGAAGAAATATACGAAACCCAAAAATAAGTTTCTATTAACTTCTATTTCTTCACTTTTGTCTCGTTCCCTGCTTTCCTTCCTACCGTCTTATAAACGGGTCTAAACAAAATACCACCGATCTTCCAGGTGAAGTTGGGGGCCCGTCTTATAAGCAAGTCGACTTATAAGCGAGTAAATACGGTACTTCTTTGGTTCGTGATAGTTTGGTAATCGTCCCTGTTGTTTTGACCTTTTTTTTGACTTTCGTCCACTTGAATTTATGAGTGGCCATCAGCTCGGAAACCTCCTTTTGGGTCCCAGCGTGTAGTTCCCTCTGAATTCTTTTGTTTGACACATAGTTCTAAACCATCTGTATCTCATTGTTGGACCACCTTGCACCTAGCCTTTATTATTTCCCTTGTAAAACAAAGAAAGGACCTGTACAGTATAGATATTTAAAAAACTTCCCTTACTTACTTACTTACTTACTTACTTACTTACTTGGCCCGGATATCTCCTGGTATTGTGTTGTTTCGCTGCCTACATACTGATGGAAGGGCTGCATAAGACATGGTCTGACCATGTTTATCTATAACATTTTGGTTGACTTGTGAGTAAAATGTAAGAAATAATAAAGTCATGTCACCTGATGAAACATGACTGTAATACTCCTATTCTCTCTTTTTACAACTTTTATTTTCTGACTTTCCACTCCAATTATTCCAGCTCAGTTTGCTGCTTTTATGAAACAAAACATGCTTGTGAGGAAAAATCTTCCTCCTGGCACCCCTCCTTGTATTTTTGGTAAGTGTCTATCTGTCTTCCTGTTCATTTTCTTGTTTCTTTAATTTCTTTTCTTTCCATTATCCTGTTTTATGTAGCATCAAATTTGTACCACTGTATTCCTTAATTGTATGTCCAATTATATTTGTTTAAAAATAGGTATGAGAAGTTTTATATATATATATAAAATTATGGTATGTTGGTATGTCCTATAGTGCCAGTATCCCCCGATCAGATGGAGGGTTTGGACAAAGATGAATTAAGGACCCATGGCAAAAGGAGGCAGACACCAAGTCCAACATCAAGCAAAGCCTCCAAGAGAGCAAAGATCAAGGTTACTATAGTCTCCCAAAGCGAGTCTGCAGCGGGTACCGTCAAACCAAGTGCACAGGAAGGTACAAACAGGACTGAAAATATTACTTGGTGATGTAATTACAATAATTATTGCAACACTTCTGACAAGAATGACACTGTGCACATTTACTACTACCGTAGTTCAAATACAATAGGCTAAACTGACAGAAATGTTAAACCTTAAAAATATTTTGGATTATCATGCTTGTCATTATGGTTTTTCAAGAGTAGACTTTGTGTTCATCTGGACTTGTTAATGCTAATGATCCACAAAGGCTATATTTTTAAGCTCTGCTCCCAGTCAGATTAGAACTAATGAAGCCCTTGGATAGAAGGCAAAACGTTTTCATGGAAACCCTAAACAAGTCCAGAAGAACACAAAGTCTACTCTTGGATAATTATGACCTTTATGACTGAGAACCTACACAGACGCCATTATGGTTTGTTTATATTTTTTTCTGCAGCAGGACTTACTGGGAAGCCTTTAACTGTAACAGTGGGACAGACAGTTGCTGAAGCAAAGGAGCTCTCTGGACTTCTTACAGGTCAGCGGTATGTAGCCAATCCTACACACAAATGCACATTCAGTATAGAGCACATAAACCTCTATCCATTCCTAATTACCGTATTTTCACGACTATAAGGCGCACTTAAATCACCGAGGTTTTCTCAAAAATCGACAGTGCACCTTATAATACGGTGCACCTTGTGTGTGGACAGAGTTCCAAAATCTGCTGTGTGCCTTTGGTGGGTGCACTACAGTAAACGCTCCGCCCATCGATTAGCGGCACACCTATGCTGAATATACAGCAGAGGTGTGCCGCTAATCGCTATAACCGGGCTTTTAAAGTCAAGTTGTACGCTGCGCAGGAGCGCTGGATGACGGAAGGCCAACACTCCTTTACAAAGACTATGAGGCAGCGGCGGGCAAGTTATGCCACCATATGCGGGTGGATCGTAGACACATGGGCTACGATACCGTCTTCATGTATTGTGAGAGCTTTCGCAAAAGCCGGCATCAACGTTAAAGCGGAACCAGTCGGCGAGTCTGATTCAGATGATGAAGATGAGGAACTCGGGATGTTAGACATTGAAATAGCGCCGCTGTTTAATTCAGATACAGAAGATGAAAACTTTGATGGTTTTGTGGCGGAAGAATGAATATTTAATTCAATAAATGTGTCGAAACTCACTGTTTTTACTTCCGTTGTCATTTATTACTGTATGTTTTAGCATGCGCCTAATAATACGGTGCGCCTTATGTATGGCTTAAGTACAGAAATAAACCCCGTAACTGAGACTGCACCTTATAACCCGGTGCGCCTTATGGTCGTGAAAATACGGTAGATTAAAAAAAAATGGAGGAGGAGGATTGATTAGTGGTGTACGCGGGGGTTGATGATGGTGACCACGCAGCGCTTGCTGGTTTAGCTTCTGAGTAGACTGGTGATTATGTGTGTTACTGCAGGTCTGGTAGTCTCTCAGAGATGTCTGGTGCCCTGTCCCCAGGCTCCAGTTCAGTCAGCAGTGTGCCGCCTTGCATGGTGTCAGGGTCCTCCACACCAATCCAGGCACAAGCTCCGGCTACTGCCAAAGGTACCTGTTCTGTCCTGCCCTGCACATCTGTTTGCACCTTCAAACTGTGCAGCTGATTGCTGTGCTGTACCAACACATGGTGCAGTCCATACCACATTCTAGAAATGGGTAATGATTTAAACAGCAGAACTGTGGGAGGACAGAATTATAAAGCAAACATCATCATTGATCACCTCTTGCGACATCACTTTTTGTCAGTTGTGAGAAGTACCCTTTGGATACAACATGTATGTGCTTTGTGTGTATCTATGTGTGCGGGCGCACACACACACACACAGAGTTACACCAATTTTACTGTCCTCGTCGTTTTGTGCAGCACCACCCACAAGCAATCTGCTACAAGGCCTAAGTTTCAGTCTGCAGGAGATCGTCACCAAACCTCCTAGTTTACCCTCCACGGCAGCCCGTATGGGCAGCACCCAGGTATTGGCCTTTAAATCTTTAAATCTTTATTTTATTTTATTATTTTATCTTTATTTTAACATTGGAAATATTCTGAATGTTTGTGTGGTACCAGTGCTAGTAAAATTGAGTCGTTTTTATATTTAGAGAATGTTTCTAGGACAGTTTTTGCATTCCTTGGCGATCTAATACAGCAAATGACTCCTCTCAAGGGGAGAGGCCATAAACAAAAATAAACCTTATGACAGCTTTATAGATTGTTGCCTTGACTTATTAAATATAGCAACAGAGAAAGAACACAGCTAACTTTTAAAAAGGTTTTGTATCATTATTGTCTTTGTATTATTCAAAAAAATCTATTTTAGGATATTTTTTTTTGCTTTATATGTCTGTTTAGAGAACATGAAAGTGACTTGTTTACATCTCTAAATGTCCTGTCTTCTATCTAAAGGCAATTTGCGGCAAGCCACAGGATCAAGTCCTGAGCTCTGCCGGTACCAGCAGCAGCACTCTGCTACAGGCAGTGCCCGTGGTCACCACAGGGGGTGTGATGAAAACCACCACCATCCATCAGCTGCTTACCAATGGTGGTTTTGCCAAGCTTGCTGGTAGCTTGCCTGGATTGGCACACATGGGTAATCAGACTGTCGGTATGTCTCGAGCTGCCAAAACACAAAGGCCTCGTTGAATTCATTTAGCATTTGGTCGGAGCAAATTAAGAAAATCTGGAAGAACCAGGAAGACGGCTGTAGCAGAGGAAGGCTTCCTGACTGTGTAGATGTGCATATTTGCCTGGAGGTGCAGAGCTGTATGGCAAAAGATGCGCTGATCAGCAGTGTACATTTTGTATATATGTATGTTGAGGGCAGTATGGGACATGTATGTTGCTGAACTCATCTTAGTGTGCAAATGGAAAAGTTCAGTCTGTGAAACAATTTAACAACTGTTTTTTGAGTTCATGTCAGACTTTGTAAAATCAGTTGATCTTGGGAAAATCGAGCTTTTGAGGGTATTCCGGATTGATTTGACTCGGTGTATTTTTGTGTTGTTTGGCTTTGTCATGTAGTAACATTTTCTAAACCCCTAATAGGTAACTTGCTTGTAGCATCTATAAGTGAATGTTAACATAGACATGTATTTACAAATGCTTAGGTCCCAAGCTGTTGTCTGATGTTGCAGCAATGGCTGGCATTAAACTTGTGTTTTCATTGGGGTTTTTTCATTTTTTTTCCTCACTGTGAAAGTTTCCTAATAAAAGTTCATGTTCATTGTTCAGTGTTGATTTAAAAAGGAAACTGAACTACAGAAGTGAAAAGTTATTTGTATGTTTATATGAAAACCATGCTGGCCAGCTTTTGTGTATATTGCAATTAGCATGTCTAGCTATTAGTCCTGGGTGTACTTGTTTGTCAATATGGCCGAAGTTCCACATTTTTGTAAGGGCCGTCTTCCATGAATCCGATCGAATCTAACGGTCGTCTCACCTTAGGTCAGCGGACTCAGGCTCAAATTACCCGGGGGCCACATGAGATAGTCTGAGTGAGGCTGGGCCGCATTGAGTATTTGATAAATAGCGGTTGCACGAAAAAAAAAGAGAGATACTGTGGTTGTGGGAACGCAAAGTAAAGTGCACACACATGTACCACCATGAGTGGTTTGTTTTGGTTCTTCGGTGACACCGTATGTGCACGTGTACTCGTATTAACAGATCCACTTATGCTCGTATGCTTCACAACTGCTGTACGTTGAGTTTTGGGATGTAAACTGCGTTAATAATCTGTTGTTGTGAATCTGCATGAGCACCGATTGCAGCTTCCTCTGTCAGTTGACCCGCAGTAGGGGGGTGGGATTGTGCGTACATCCACAGCGGGCCATACTGACATTATTCTTTGAAATTAAGTGAAGGGCCGCAAAAAATCCTTCCGAGGGCCACAGTTGGCCCCCGGGCTGCGAGTTTGAGACCCCTGGTATAGAGTGATGTGCCATTGTGACATCCAGTGACCTTTTTGAGTGGCGGGCAAACAGAAAGCTGGGAAGGGGGTGGGGTGTCACTTTGTTTGGGTGATACTATTTTATGTATTCAAATGAAACTTACATCAACTCTATAGTGATTATATGCGTATACTGTCGGCTGCTGGATTCCTGAGTTCACCACTCTGCCAAGAAAAAAAATGTCACTTAATTCAGATTCAGGAGCTGTTTTGTGAATGCGTAGTCTCCAGATAACATTGTTATGATTTGGCACTTTAAATAAAATAAAATTAAATAGATTAGACCTTAATTAAAACATCTTAGATCGATCAGTACACTTAGGAAATGCTAGATATCAATTCTATAACTGTGGATTAACGAGGTATAAGTGTGATATTTGTGTTTGGAAAGGAGCCAAAGTAACCAATGAGAACCTTTTTTCAAGGTTTTCATGACACACACGCGCACTTCACGCAGAAAACCACAAGAGGGAACAATTAGGTATATTTTTTTCTTCATTAACGCAGATTTATTGTAGTAAAGGGCACAAACCCTTAGCTTCAATAGATATTGTAAAGAAAAAAAAGTGAAAAAAAGAAGATTCCTAATGAGTAATGATTCTTGTTATGGATAAGTTACCTTTGAAAAAAGGTTATTAATGATTATCTTGGGAAAAGTGATAAAGATGATTGACTAGAATTTAGTTGTGGTAGGTGATTGGAAAAATTGCTGTCACAGAATGAATATAGAAAAGAAAAAAACTTATAAATAAACGATAGTAAAGCCTAAAAGTCATTAGAGTAATCCAATTAAATTGTAAAACAATTTCTGGCAGTTACTTTGATCCAAAAGTAATATCAGAGCTATAATAGGGCTTATATCTTAACTTCTTATTACTTTTAAAGTAATTTTTCAGCACATTTTCTACTTCGCTAGACACACGTCATGATTAGGTGGCAACATTAGCTCATTCAAGAATCTTTTTATATGAGTCATGTTTTGACTTCTCTCTGGCCCCTTTAACGTTTCTTTAGTTGCACTGGTTACAGTCAATATGCGTCATTACTGACAAACAATGCCTTATTTGGTTTTGACATACTTGAACTTTTGTCTTTGCAGTGAATGGTTACATCAGGTTTAGGCGTTCAGTTTTACAATAACATCTTTTAGGTCATCATTTTACAAGCATTAAAGCTATGTACTTCTTTTAAAGCATTATGACCATCAATTAACATTATTGCCATTCATTACTTTGTGATCTTGTTGTAAAACTTTATCCTACCCTTTTCAATGCATAAATCACTTAGAACAGAATATAACAATGCCGAGGTGGTAAGCTTTACTGCTTTTGCTGTCTAACATTTACTATTTATTAATTTTGCTTCCTTTTTGATGACATCTCTCCAATCCTTGCTGATTAACTCCATCCCTCGCTTTTTCCACGTGCCTCTGTCTCATATGTTATCTGGTGGCCTGCTCAGACAGACCTCCTTTCTTATATCAAAGCTGTGTTTACAACATCTTCCAGAGAACTCTCTCATGTAGAGAGGTGTTAGTTTTTGTTATCTTGTGAATGTATCATACTTCCCAACACAAGTCTGCACTTGAGAGAGCGGAAACTTCTGCCAAGCACATCATATTCCCACATTTTGTAACTTGCTTTCATAGTATACGATATACAGTCCAATAGGCAGCAGTAATACAAAGTTACGTAACAGTAGGTTGCTTCACAATCGTAGTCCTCCAACTTTGATTTTTGAAAGATCACTCACAGTTACTCACCTAGCGCATCAGCAAAATTCAGTCATCTGTTCCTTGGCCCATGATGAACACTTTCTGAAAATTTCAATAAAATTTGCTGAAGGTTGAAGGGTTTTTTTTTTCTTTTTGCTATGGATCAGACAAATGCTGGCTATCACATAAACTTCTGCCTTGACCGAAATGATAAAACATATAGTAAGAAAAAAAAAATTATAAAGACTTTAAAAAATACGGGATCTGGTGCAAAGGGGCATAGATGTAAAAAAAAAAAGCATTGGAATGTCTCTTTTTTGATGTTTCACAAAATGCAACATTTTCTGATTTATAATATAAAACTGTGTTTAAAATGAAATTTTAGTCTCTCTGTGGTAATCTTGTCCGTTGTCCACATTTGAGAAGGTAAGTGTAGTGAATTTGACATAAACCTTATCCAAAACAGCCCAGGTGTGAAAAGTTAGTCAAATGCGTATTTCTTTACTTATTTATTTATACACCAATAAGAGGCAATCAGTGCGCCAACAGTCGTTCTGTAACCCCGATTTATTTCCTCCTAATTTTCCCCTTTACTTTTAAATCGGAAGTTACGGATCGGAAGCTAATTTGAGCGTCGTAAACGCCCGAGAGCTTTGCAATTCTTCGCTTAAATGACAATCAATCCGATTTACCTTCGAATTCTCCTGTATGCAAACATGTCAAGCTAAACCTGTGTGTGTGTTTGAGTGTGTGTGTAACAGCGCCATGGGCATGCACACGTGCAAAAAGCAGCGCGCGCTTTCAGCTGTCTTTTGACATCAAAATAGTCAAACAAAATATGTATTGATACACGAGGGTTTTTTTTTTTCATTCTATAAAGTGGGACGCTTTGAATATAGCCTGGGTAGTTATTTTTAATTACTTTATTTCAGTATTTTATGATTAAGGTTCAACACTCTTTCGGGTAAATAAAAGCTTGGGCAAGTTATTTTACAGACAATGTGCGCGCGACACGTATTTTTATACCTCGACCACCAAATACAGTACACTCGTGAGATAGTGAAGGCGGCGGACTATCCTTCTAAGAACTACTCTGTCTAAGAAAATAAATGATCTCCAAAGAGCCAAAACATGTAGAAGGAACGCCAGGAAGACAACCTTTACCGTCCCTTTGTTACTGCCAGATCATCAAAGTTTCTTGGACTGTACTTGGTGTTCTAGCCCGAAGCTCCGGCGAGAGGAGACAAATCACTGCCCCCTAAGTCAAGGAGACACCGAGGAGAGGCTGCGTTCAAAACCCGCCCTCCGGAGGAATCTCGTTTCTCTTCTAAATCCTCCCATTTTCTCTCTCTCTCTCTCTCTCTCTCTCTCTCTCTCTCTCTCTCTCTCTCTCTCTCTCTCTCTCTCACACACACACACACACACACACACTCTCTCTCTCACTCTCTCTCTCCGTATCTCTATCTTTCACTCGTCCTTCTGCCCTTACCTTTTATCCCTCGCCTTTCGCCGTTGCCCCTACCACAATAATGGATCTCACGGCGAGATGTTTGTTTTTTCTCTCATGTCTCGGCGTGATTTTGGCGATAGATTTGGAAGCGACCGATCCGGGCTACTATGTGGACCACACTGCCACATCAGAGACGATTGACTATAAGGATCCCTGTAAAGCTGGTGAGGTTTTTTTTTTCCCACCCTTCTTTATTGTACTACGGTGTGATTTTCTATGGAGGTAGAAACATGCCACGAATCTGTTGTGAGGGGACTTTGCGGTGATCGTTCAAATAAAACGCTTTCGGAGAGATGACAGTCCCTGCTTATAGTTTTTAAGGCTCGGGCCAACGTTTAATGAGGGTTTGTTTAGTTCAATCTGCCACAGTTTGTGCAGTTAGAAACATATTTAGCACGCACTTACTTTGCAGTAATCTAGTACTGTCTGCAAGGATTTGCGGTGAAGTGTCGAGGAAAAAATGTTTCTCCGTGCTTTTCTCGACACGTAAAAAGTTTGGGTTATTTCTAAAAAGTTGCATCCTGCTGTTTTGTGGCAAATCTACTTTCTATCCTTCCAGTGGTCACCGGGCTGTCTGCAGAGTCTATTTTAAAGTTGATGTGCAAACAAAGGAAAAAATGAACTTTGGTTGAAAAATTCTGCTCCCTTTTGAATTACTGTTTTGTCACTGTACAAATAGTTTTCTTCTGGCTTTTTATAGATAGAGCAAAACAAAGTAAAGTGAGGGAGGGGACATGAGTACAGTAGTTTTAATATTAACCAATATTCTTGAGGACACTTGTCATGTGGCACTTAATAAAACTACCCCCCTCCCCCAACCAAACACACACACACACACACACACACACACACACACACACACACACACACACACTAAAAGTATATCCAAAATTGCTCTTCTATCTGTGTGTATTTGGTTGAGTACTATGAATTAACTGCCTTCCCAAATCTCTTTGGGTAGAACAGATGTGTTTTCCCATCTGGTAAATGTATTCAGGTTAAAGATACGTCAAGTTTGAATAGCCTTTAAAGTCCTGCAAGTGTTTGCTGATTTTGACCTTTTCTGTTGGGGACCCAAGTCCAAATTACTCTGATCCACAACTGTGCTGACCGACTGGAAATGTTTTTTCCATTTTCCTCTCTTGTGGTGAACTATCCAAGAAGATGTATAGTTTAAAAAAAAGATGACACATGGTCAAAATGCAGATTGGCCAATAAGGTCATCACTGAAGACATCACTTCCTGTTTTGCTTGATCTTTCCTCTTGAGTCATGCAAGGAGCTAGTATTTTGAATCACTAGAGTGGATTTACTGGATATAGATGTGCTGCTTACGTGACTCCTTAAAGTTAGTTTAATTTTCATTGCTTTTTTGCAGATGGATAGATATTTACTTGCACAGAATCCTAGTCTGCTTGACTGATTGTTCCCACATGGGCCTGTTATTCTTCCAATGTTTGAGCAAAATTTCTGAAATTTTCCTCCTTTTTTTCCCCTCTTAGTTATGCCAAAGAAATTTTTATCAGCACAGTCAACTGCTCTCAATGTATTTTGACTTGTGTGGGGATAAATGTTACCTAATTATTTACTTTTCCCCTATCATTTCTAATCTCAATGCGCAACCAAGTGTATCCAAGAGTACAGAAAGATAGTGTCAAGAATGCTCACGGTATGTAAAAGCAACCAGATGCAATTTGTCATTATGACCCATATCATTTAATGTCTTTCTTCAGCTTTATTTAAAAAAAAAAAAAAAAAAAAATGTTTGTCAAATAGTGTGCAATTCCCTAATTAAAACTGTTGTTGTGTAAGAAGTGAAAAAAGTTATATTCTAAACACTTGGGTATCTTCTATATGTAAGAGCTTCTTGTCTAAACACAGTTTAGATTTTTGCCCAGAAGGTTGAAGGGGCTGGAGTCCTCAGCTAATCACAGGCTGGTGTGATGAAGACGTGCTGTTTTAACTGCAGTAGCATTGTTCTCAAACAGGGGAGATTGAAGTGAGCAAATGCATGGCCTGATGGCTTAAAAACGTATTCCTCCAAAGCACAGTGGTTATCCTGGAGACGCCGCTGCAGGTTTATGGAAAACTCACAGGGATTGTGAATTACCTCTCCTGTCTCCTGGCTTTAATTATCCACAGGCACATGGTTTTAAGCATTCTTTTGTACACAAATCTAGGCTTGGATTGATGTTGAAGGTTGAGTACCTATACAGTTCTCTAATGAAATCAAGCAAAAAGGTAGTAGCATTGTAGATTCAGAACACAGTGAATATAGCAGATTGCATATG